>JBBBDQ010000779.1:510000-907500 GCA_037127315.1 Ascarosepion bandense | reverse complement strand
TAAAATGTCCCTCGGTCTGGAAATGCAATCTTAATACAGCCGTGCAAGCTCGTGTTCATTACCATTCGCACGGCTGAATGTAAAAAACACATCTTCCTGCTCACGATATGAAAATCCTGCATTGTTAAAAGGACCAGTTCTCAGTTAACTACTAAACACGTTAAACATGGAAGACAGACTCGCCACAAAATGCACACGAAGAAAGACTGTAATCTAATCTACACCGCAACACCGGGTCGTCTACCGAAAACTTTCTATAACTTTAATTCGAAAACAATTGCAGGCATATATTTATATGAATTTTGTCCTTGCATGGGTTTGAGAAACCCGCCCCTTAAGTTTGTGAAATACTTTTGATACTCCCCATATATATATATATATATATATATATATATATATATATATATATATATATGCAAACCTAATTCTATTAGTGTGGTCACCGTGACCGTATAGCTAATGGCAGGTTTTGGATAAAGAAATGATTATGATGGAAAACGGAATAAAATTTCGATTTCTGTCGGAATCACAAATTTTTTTAACCCTTAAGGGCCATTCCTATCATATTTGATACAGTATGAAAACAAGCCTTGAAAGAAATATTTTCCTGAAAAAATTTTTAAGAGAAATATTTTATAAATTTCAAATGAAAGCAGTACTGACTGCTCAGTCAATGAATACCAAATGTTTCCTTATAGGGAAATACCAAATGTTTCCTTATAGGGAAATACTGTATCAAATATGATACGAATGGCCCTAGAGGGTTAATATTACTTATCAGTTTAAGCAAATTTTGTAATAATTTAACTAATAAAAAATAAGTAATAGGGATATCAACTACAAGATCCGAACGAAATAACTTTATTATTATAGAATATATATATATATATATATATATATATATATATATATGTGTGTGTGTGTGTGTGTGTGTGTGTGTGTGTGTGTGTGTGTGTGTGTGTGTGAATCTGTATCTGTAAGTATGTGAATCTGTATATGTATAAAAAGTGGTTGATGCTCGGAAAAAATCGAGAATCGCTCACCATCCTATTTCCCTATGTTTCATATACACATACGATGATAATACCAAAGTTTCAAAAACTCATCGTCATTAGTTCATATATATTGTATGTATATATGTACTCAGCGATTTAGAAATATCTGGGTTTGCGTCCGGGAGCTTGGTTAGACCAATAGGAGTGGTGGACTCAAATGTTTTTTTTTAGCAGTGCTTTGTAAGTAAAAACCCCGTGGTTCTTTTGGGTAAATCCTTCTCTTAGAAATATATAGAAAGCCTGAATCTCATTTAATCTCTGGTCGTTTCAACGTTTTTCAATTTTGGGGAAAAAGAGAATTTAACATCACACAAAACTTTATCCCCTCAAAACAACAAAAGAAAAAAATATTTGCAAACAGGAGTCACTTAGAAAATCTTCCTTGAAATGTTCACATGGAAGTCAAAAGAACCGAGAGGATTTTACTCTTAAAAATCGCCTTCTCTGTGGCACGTCACAAAAAAGTTTTTCCACTTTGTAATAATTTTTTCTTTTAAAGCTGCCCTTGATATCTTAAACAACTTATATATATATATATGTAAAGTATACCTAAAGAACGAGACAGACCTACCATTTTTTCCCTTCTTCGTAGATTCGTGGAAGGTTTTTCGACACGAGTATAGTTAGTATCTCTTTTATATATATATATATATATATGTAGTGGTTAGCGGGCATGATGTTAGGGTGCCATCATCAATATGTGGCTATGTGCGTGTGCGAATCTTCACAGAAGTTAACAAGACAGAGCAGCGCCCCATTGTGTGCGTTCCAATGTGTGAGCGTGTCTGCATAAGTAAATGTGTTATAGCTAAACATACACACACACACACACACTCATATATATATATATATATATATATATATATATATATATATATATATATGATGCAACCATATATATATATATATATATATATATATACAATACATACATGTAATGATGTAAGTCTGAATTTTTGTATGTTTTTCTTTTGTGTGTATGTGTGTGTATATATGTGTGTGTGAGTTAGTGTCAGCTGTCTGCTTATGTACATTTGTATGTGATTCCGTCATTGAAACAGTGATTTCAAGAAGTCATCAGTAGGGAGATTTTTCTGCACCTCAGTGATTAAGCATATATGTATATAAGTGGTTAAAACAGTATATGTAGACGTGTTAAACTACACCTGCAGACACGCACACATTCGATGCGTGTGGGATTAGATAGATAGATAGATAGATAGATAGATAGATAGATAGATAGATAGATAGATAGATGTGCATATCGGGTTTGTTAGAATCTACCCCCTGATGGATACACACGTAAGCGTGTGTGTCTATGAGCGCTTGTTTATGTGTGCAACGCACTGGTTGTCCCATGAGGCATCAAGACCAGTTCACCCACTAGCATAATAAAATTGTGATCAAACTTAGAAAAGGGACGTGTGTTTATATTATTTATATGATTCCTCAGATAAACAAATATAGAAAAGCCTTTTGTCATTGGCGCGTATGTTTGTGTGTTTGTGTCAATGCATGCCTGGACGCACAAATATAGTATTAATTGAACGTTCTCTTTCCCGTTTCTCGTTGTCCTTCTCTGAATAAATTCTTTTCGAACTCACATATTATTAGTTTTATTTGTAGACTTACAAGGAAATGTGTATGGAGGTCTTCTTGTCGTTGTAGACGTGATTAAAAGGCAGGGTGGAAATGTAAAATTGAAAGCGATATTTATTGATAAAGAACACAGCTGCGAGCATATCCTTAGTAACTTTATGATCCCCCTTTATATATGAGTGTGTGGACTGTCATATATGCGCCGGACGAAGTCGTCCTATCAAACACAAACGGACGCACAAGACGGCGGTGGAAAACAAATACAAGGAATGTGTAGGTTTTTGGCAAGGGTATAGGATCGGAAACTTTCATCATCCACTCGGAAAGACACATACACATTATATATATATATATATATATATATATATATATATATATATATATATATATATATTATTTTTGTGCGTTTGCGTTCGCGTGTTTATGGAGGTCTTCCTGTCGTTGTAGACGTTATTATTAAACGGAAAATATCAGAAAAAATAGGAGAACTGTCCAGTGGAAACATATAAAAGCGGGGATATCATGATCTATCTATCTATCTATCTATCTATCTATCTATCTATGTTTATGCATATTTATTTTAGCCTTTTCATAACAATCTCAGTTTGTTAATTGCTATTTCTCTCCTAAAGTTTTCGTTATTCTATATCTATCTATCTATCTATCTATCTATCTATCTATCTATCTCCGATTTTATGACCTATATATCGCAATCTTTTAGTAAGTCTTTCAAACTGATATGTAAAACTGTATATGCACGCAAGAAAACACGGAGAAAGAAAGAAAGAAAGAAAGGAAAATAAATCCTGAAATTTACAAGAAACGCTTACACGAAACGGTATAAAATAAACTGTTCTTGCATGAGATATATATTTCTGTTTACTTTTTGTTGCTCCGATGAAATATCATTGGATGTCAGCAAACAAGACAAACTTTTCGAAATCGAACGCAATGAAGCAATGTTGTGGTGGCATATATCAATAATTCTGATATTGTCGAACGAAACCCCGTTGTTTAGTTTTAATATCCCGACCACTAGACACGGTTGCAATTATTCTATTTGGCGATGTATTGTCGAATTCCTGTTCGGTGTGGAATGATTAAGAAACGAGACAGATAGAAAACTACTCACTTTGAATATGGTCAGCTGTAGGCACAAAAATCACAATGAGAGAAGCATGCCTAATGTACAATAAAGAAAAGCAAAAAAAAAAGTACATGTATGTAGGTAAATTAATATATCGGTGGTTTAACAATGAAAACAACAAAAATATATATATATATATAGAAATAATTATCTGACGCAACAAATATTTATTTTCAAGAAAATCTCCTTTCTTAACACTCTCCACGAGAGCAAAATTTAGCTAATAATTGTTTCCGAATATATGATCTATTCTCATTCGTATCTATGATGTATTTGTAGGGGAATTTATAAATAAAATATCTGGAAATTGTTTTTCGTATTTTACATGAGTTTAAATAATAAAGATAGAAGAAATCACATGGGAGAAATCAGAATCGGATGTTCTGAGTAAAAGTAAACAAAGAAAAAAAAATAAACAGAAAAAGGGGAAATTAATTATAACAAAGAAGAAAGATAAGAATAAAAATACAATCGAAAAGAAGGAATCTTTAAAGTAATAAGAAAGAAAAAAAAGTAACGAGATTACCAGAATTGCAACAGCAACAACAACAACAACAACAACAAATATAAAAATAAAAATATCAAAAGTACAAAGAAGAAAATTGAAGAAAAAACAAAAGAAAAAAGAAAGAAATTCATCAGGAAAAATAAATCGAGTGGATTTCCGTGAAAATAACTCGTATATTGAAATATTTCATTAAAACTGCAAGCAAAATCAATCTAATACAAAACAGTGAAAATATTTTTTAGCATGGTAAAATAAAAACTGTGAAAACTATGAGAATAAAACAGTTTCGTGGAAAAGTAAAATAAAAAATAAACTTAAAAGAAGACGAAAAAAGTTTTTTTTCATTTTCTTTCCGACTTAATGTATCTTATTTCCTGTAGATGTTCCTTGTTCCTTGCATAATAGGTATTTGGTCATATATGTGTCCATCTTGAAATTTAGAACAAAATTTTCATTAGTTAAAAAAAAAAAAAATGAAAAAGGTAAAATTCGGGGTTGTCAAAACAGGAAGGTCAGTTAAATTGAAAAAGAGTTTGAATTCACGCGAGAGCAAAGTGAAAAGTGTCTATTCCGAAAGAGTGAAAAGTATACAAATACTGCTTGAGACGATTTAACGGAAGAAGGAAAAAGAAACTCTAAGAAAAACGGAGAGAGTTGAAATTACAAGAGAGTTGGTAAGTGATGGATAGGATCAGATGGAGCTTTAGGGGGGGATGGAGGGCGGTTACGAATGAGACTGGAGATGCAAAATTACTGCGGGGGAGGAAGAGGTAGAATCGCATGAAAACGATAGAATGGCAAAGCAAAAACTTGCGACTGAACTAAAAAGAAAGACGAGGAGATACGATAACGGTGACGTGGTATCAGCAGGCTGCCTGCTTATGTTGCCCCACCCTTCGATCCTGACTCCTACACGCTCCACCGGGCCCTTCAACCGCGCGTACGTTATAGTATCCCCTCTCTCGCCGACCTGGCTTTAACAAACACCTCTGACTTCCACTCCAACCACTAAGTTTTACTACCGCTGTCTTTGAATCTACTTCACCTTCCACCAAGACTACCACCGGCATTGTAGCTACTACAATTACTACTATGACTACTACTGTTTCTAGTACTCTCGACGGTTGGGCATGAAGAAAGTGGGTTGGGGTTGATGGAGATGGTACATTCGTCGAGAGGTGGCAACAGCAGCAACAGCAGTTACTGAGTGAGTGAGAAGCTTTGGTAATTCTGGTTTCTGGAGTTCTTTCTCTTCCCCAAAACTTGTGTGACTCGTGGCACCTTGGTACCTGGTTCCTTTTACTTCGTCGATATTTTTTTAATCAAGGAGGAGCATCGAACGTCGTCGGCCAGGCCCTTTTTATCAATTGCACGACTTATTTGAAAATTTCTTACACATAATCAGTAATTCGCTCTCTCATACCCTCTCTCTCTTTCTCTCTCTTTCTCTTTTCTCCGCGCACACACACAGAAATACACATTAGCACACTCTACTACGTATTTACATCTTTTCCTTGTCTTCTCTCTTTCTTTCTTTGTATTTCTCAAAAGACACATTTTCTGCGATACAATTTTTGTTTATGTTTATGATATTTTTAAGTTCGTTTTCTTCCCTGCAAATAACAGAAGTTTATATTGTTTTTTCCTGAAAAAAAAATTACAAAAAAAAAAGAAAAAAATCCAGCGATCATAAAATTTCCTGAGTAAAAGAAGAGAGAGTGACAGAAAGAGAGAGAAAGAGAGAGTACACATTTACAACACACGTACACATATTGAAACAAAAGAAATTAAAAAAAATAAAATTTAGGCTCATTATGTTTATAATGTGAGCAGTTACACAGAGGATAAAACTAACACACACTCACATTTCAAAGTGATAACTATCTGCTTACGTACCCGGCCCACAGAGGATCTCAACTTGGTCGGAAGTGTCGACAAGTGGGGATCGCCTGGAAGCAACCAACCAGATCTGGCGTCGCTAGAGATAACCGTCAACAAACGCCAGAAACTTAACAGGCTGTTCCTCTCCACTACGTCACTGACACACCCACCACCCTCACCAGTGACCGGCTGTATTATTCACCAACCCACTTCGACCACTACCGTTACTTCGACCAAACACCTGCACCACAACGTCACATTCAACAACAACAATAGGAACTGCATTAAAACACCCCTGTAAACATTTCATCTACTAGTAGAGGTGCCGCTAGATTAGCGTGCTTAGTAGAGTCACAGGTACAGTCAGGACCGCCACGGGTTTTAGCTAGCTCTTCGCTACCGGAGCTAGCTAGCTTTAACAAACTGTCATCTTTATCAACATTTACAACAAGGAGACACTTTTTTCCCCAGAAAATACAACGACAAATAAGGACATTTTTTTTTCGATTTTTACTTTTGTGGGCAGGGCCCACAAAGGTCTCTTAATTATTATTATTTTTCCTAAATTCAGAACTTAAAAAAAAAAAGCAAACTAAACATAGAGAAAGCCGTTACGACTTTGCCCCCTACAATAGAGGAGGGAGAGGGGCATTGAGTCGTAACCGAGACAAGTTTTCCTACGGATAGAGGACGGTGGCGCCCGAGGTGTTGGATTCTTACATCGCGAGGAACACCTCGGCCACTTTTGCGAGCGAGGGACAGAAATGCTCCGTCGCCATGGACGTGGTGGCCGCCAAGATCATAGCCTTGGTGACGTTAACAGCTCTCACCATGATCGCTGGTCTGTTACCTATGAAACTGATGAAATACATCGGACAGACGCTGATTAAGATGGACTCCACTATCCAGTATATACTGAACGGGTCACGATGTTTCTCTGGTGGTGTTTTCCTGGCTACTTGCTTTTTGCACCTTATTCCCGAAACTCGAGAAAAGGTAAAAGAAGTCATGAAGTACCTCGGTTCCACTTCCCAGTATCCCGTCGCGGAGTTACTCACCATGACTGGTTTTTATGCTGTCCTCTTCATGGAACAGATCATCCAACTTCTTTACCGTAAAACACGTTGTCGTTCGCGCAAAATTGTCGCCGAAAGCAACCACATGAACCTTAATAATGGCGGTACTGTCCACCTTGGTGGTCCCGGTGTGATAGGGCTTAGCGGCTTTGGCACTGGTGGAGGTGCCCTAGTTGGAGGGCTTAGTAGCGCCGGAGTGGGTCACAGTGGACTACCAAACAGTGGGGTTATCGGTGGTGCTGGTGGTGGCGGTGGTGGTGCGACCGGAGTCAGTATGACTAGGGAGATATTACCAACAACGGAGGACCTCAGCCTTAATTCTCTGTCTAACGAGGAGTACGGGACAGGTACTGTGATCGAGGCTAACGTCGAAATCCAGGATGGTGGTGGAATGGACAACGAGTCTGTGGACTCTCTCTCAATCCAGGAGTTGGAACTGAAGCGGGTGGTAGAAGAGCTGAAGAATCCCGATGCCGACAGACACGTCTACATCCGCTCTATCATCTTCATAATCGCCCTGTCTTTCCACGGAGTCTTTGAAGGGATGACCCTCGGACTTCAAAGCCTTCAAAGTAATGTGTGGAGCCTGTGTTTTGCAATCGCTGTTCACAGATGTATATTGGCGTTTGGCCTTGGCTACCAGCTGACCAAAGAAAATGAGGGCCACGGGATGGCCTGCTTCTGTGTCGGTTGTTTTTCACTCATTCTTGGACTGGGTATAATTACTGGTATCGGAATCTCATCAAGTACGAAACTATACTCACACGTGAACGTTCCAGATGCTATACTGCAGAGTGTAGCTACAGGTACCATATTTTACATCATTTTCTTTGACATACTTTTTAAAGACCTTCAGGGACACGAAGACCTGAGGCGAATCTCGTGTACATTTGTAGGTTTCTGTATGATGGCTGTGATTTTCGCAATTTCTCGTTCCTGAGAGGTCCGAAAAGAATTAATTTATCGAAAACTTTTAAAAATTATTATTATTATTTTCCTTTTTCTCTTCTTTTTCATAAATGAAAGATAGAAAAAAGTGAGAAAGAAATATATGGGCCAAATTCAATTGCTGGACGACCAGACCGATTCACACATCTTTAAATACATTCTTACATTCTACAAACAACCACACGCACAAGAAAGACGAAAAATGTACAAGAACAAGTCGAAAGAATTTTAGGCTTTGTGAAATTTAAAAAACACAAAAACAAAACAAACGAAGAAAAAGAAAATGAAGAAAAGGTTAAGATGTATAGTAAGCAATGTTAATATTTATCGTTTATAATATTTCAAGTAATTTATTATTTAATAATATTAATGAAAAGAAATGACCTGTGAGCCATTTCGTTTTTTTTTTTTTAGTATTTTATTTTGGCGTGCCAGCTGACCAAATCTCGTTACCTTGTAAATATATATTTTGTTGATATTCACACTGAAGCTTTATATTCAATATATATATATATATATATATATATATATATATATATATAAATATATACATACATACATACATATATATATATATATATATATAGATATATATATATATTATTACTGGAATAAAAAATAAACCATTCCACTCCAATCGTAATGTTATATTTAAAGTCATGTATTTATTATATTTGTACAGCATGGTAGAATATTGATTATCCGCTCTCGATTGTTTTGCATAGAATCTTTTATTTTTTCATCGTTATATATATATATATATATATATATATATATATATATATATAAATATATATGTATGTATATATATATAAAAGACATAAGTATATATATGACATGCGTATATATAAATGACATATGTATATATGTATGACATGTATATATAGATAGAATATATATGATGTTGTAGATAACCATATTTGATTAGACGCTACATTTATTTTAAACGGTATTATATTTAGTCTATAACATTGCACATTTGAGAAAATTTATTGAACAAAAAATTTGCATAACAATAGACAAAATATATAACCGTTTTAATAAACTGGGCTTCTATTCACAATACGGGTACCTTTAACGTTTAAAGTAATATATATAGATGTTACTTTAAATATATATATGTGTTATTTTTAGTATATATATATACATATATATATATATATATATATACATACTCATGATACTTATGTGCATGCTGATTGATATGGTTGTGTAAACGTTCTACTAACCGATGAAATGTTTTTTTTTACAGCTGAATGCTCAACTCTCTTTAAAAGAATTGATTTCGTTATATTGTTGCGTGTTTTGGTTCTGACGTTAACAATTATTTTTGGTTTCAGCTGTTGAAGAATAAGCTACGTGTTTAAGAAACGAGGAATACGCTTTTAGTTTGTACAGGTAGAGTCAACTGGTATGATGTGTTCGATCTGTTTAGGTGTTAAGCAGATAAATAATCCATTTCAAAACGGAATCATAACGGTTTAAACTTTTTGCAACTCTCACCGCTTTGAAACGCTGTTTTTTTTTTTTTTAAAATAAACCCTTTGCTTACATAATTAACGAATTAGTAATTAGAATGAGATCAGCCTATTTGAAAAATCTTTATCAGCCTTTTAATAATTCATTTATGCTGACAATTCGGATGCTTTTTTTCAAAATGTTTTTAAATTTTTTATTAACCTGATGAATAAAATTTTCGTTATACAGTATTACACCGATGTTTTAGTTTAAATCTTTAGTATTAATGCGATATCTTAATTCAAACGTTTAGTAATTATCTGATATTTTAGTTTAAACCTTTAGTAATTAGCTGATATTTTAGTTTAAACCTTTAGTAATTATCTGATATTTTAGTTTAAACTTTTCGTATTAATCCAATATTGTAGCTAAAACCTTTCGTATTAATCTGATATTTTAGTCTTAACCTGTAGTTTTAATCCGTTATTTGAGTTTAAACATTTAGTATTACTCCAATATTTTATTTTAAAACTTTAGTGTCACTACATGATTTCAATATCGATTCATATTATATTATCCATGTAAGTAATTTTCTTGATTAGTTTTCTCCTTTTAGATATATTGTTTTTTTATGAAGCATAACTGATGCCCGTAAGTAAACTGTCGATTAAATATTTTCATGGGATTGCTGATAATTGATGATCAAATGTTTATTACAAACACTTTTATAAAGCAGTTAAGTTTTAATGTAATAAGAAATTTTGAGTAAAATTTAATGACACAATTACTTTGTTTTCTATAAGTTTATTATCTTTTAGTAAAAATAAAAATGAAGTGCATCTCGCGGGGAAATTATCTATCTATCTATCTATCTATCTATCTATCTATCTATCTATCTATCTATCTTAAACTATATTTTTAATGGATACTCCTAATTCAGTAGAGTATATTTATTTGTTTTCTTCTACCAGCCTGAATATTCGTGAAATTTTATTAAAGAGAAATATGCACTCTCTAGCAGGATTTGAACTTGCCTTACTCTCTGGGAAACATCATTAGATCTGACGTACTTTAAACACTCGGATCTATCTATCTATTGTTTTAGTAAACAACAGAGAGCATGGTCATAGGCAAAAAGAGAAGCCGAAAATGAAATTTGCTGGTCAGAAGTTACTAAAATCAAGCAGATAAAGAAAATAAAAAATCTGGGAATTGTTCTAACAGAGGTCGTAAAGTACGACACTGAGATCTGAAGAGGTATTTGGATTGCTAAAGATGTATTTCAAAAGCTAAGTAGAGTATTAGGACACATGAAAATTTCGTTGGGACCAACAACAGAGCACTCTAACGTGATGTTTGTCCTATTGTATGGCAGTGAATGTTTGACAATCTCCTCAAAGATAAAAAAGAGACTCGAAGCAACAAAAATGTAGTGATACAGAAAGATGCTGAGGATACCAAAGGCCTAACATATGACTACCCTCGAAGTTTTGGAGACAATGGAAGCAGAAAGAAAATTTATAATTTACATCAGACAAAAACAGTTGAAATTTCTGGAACACGTGTAATGAGGAAGGAGAGCTTGAAAAATCTGATACTCACAGGACGGATGGAAATGAAGAGGAAAGGGGATAGCAACGCGGACATACTTAACAGGCTTCAGCAACTGGATGTTAAAACAGGGTTTGGAAGAAATAACAGAAAGACAAAACATATTAAGGGCTACAAGGAATAGAAAGATAAGGAGGACCAAAATCGCTTAAGTTTTGAAGAAATCAGAAGGAATTGGGTCAACAACGAATCTATCTATCTATCTATCTATCTATCTATCTATCTATCTATCTATCGTTATAATATCTATGTATGTATCGTCACAACATTTATCTATCTATAGTCATAATATCTATCTATCTATAGTCATAATATCTATCTATCTATCTATCTATCTATCTATCTATCTATCTATAGTCATAATATCTATCTATATATCTATCTAACTATTTATCTTTTGTTATAATATCTATGTATGTATCGTCACAACATTTATCTATCTATAGTCATAATATCTATCTATCTATCTATCTATCTATCTATCTATCTATCTGTCTGTCTGTCTACAACTTTACATATTTGACTTTATTGTCATATTTTATACAAATCTTTATTATGTTAACTTATATCTTCATCTTTGATCATATATTTTATATGTTCTTCAATCGTTTTTATTAATTCCTGAATTATTGGTCAGCGATAATGTGAGGCATACTTGATGCCCGTAGGGATAGTGTCGATCAAATGTTGTCATGAGATTGGAACTAATTAATGATAATATTTTTATTAAACACACTTTTATTAAAAAATATAGTACCAGCCAACTTTAAATGTAAATTATAAATTCTGAATAAAACTAAAATTCTACAACTTAGTTTAACACCTGGTATTTTCTTTTGAATCATTTGCTTTTTGCAACACGGACTTCAATCTTTTAATTAACGCCATTTAGATGTGCGTTGCTTCTCTCATGCGTCCTATACGAAATATATAATTCCAACCAGAAATCCTTCACAGTTTTCTTCGAAAAGTGGAGGTTATATATTGCCTATGTACATAGGACGAAATAGAAACAACGAAGCCAGGATGATTGGATTTCGTCATTTCTTCAACTGGGAATATTCATTTAACCGAGAAAATCAGATTTTGAAATATCGATTTTAAATGGACTTCTCTCACCTTTCTCGTGAAAACCTGATTATTTCAGTCCCAAGGCTGGCTGTAGTTTATAGAATTTATTTAAGGGGCTGCTTTAAATCGCTAAGATATAAATTAGGAAGTTGACATTGAGATCAGGTCGGTCCCTTTTCTGAAGTAGTCAGACAATGATAATCATAATAATCATAATTAATCTACCTAGAAATGTGATTTTATGAAACGTTTACGCAATATATTTAATTAATTTTGTATTTTCTTTTGTGTACCATACATGCGCACTTTGCTACACAAGGACACGCAACTCCATATGAAAAACACTGACCTATTAATGTTTGTTATGACTTTCAAACAAGGAAACGACTAAGTCGGTGAAAAAAAAAAACTTCTTTTGCTCTAATCATTGGTAATAGAGTCTATTTTACGTGACCGCTTTCAGTAAGGTAGGACGGGATATAACGTCTTTCTTCCCCGTGCCTCTTCTATAAATACTTTCACGGCTTCTGCTTCGATGAACTTAGATCACTGGTGCCCACTAGGTATGAATTTGCACGAGATACTAGATTAGCAACTAGGTCCCACCCTTTTACAGTGAAACAGAAAAAATCTAACCACAATTTCTACTCTAACAGCTTCTTTTCTCGCACTTCCCAGCTGTGGAATCCCCTTCCACATACTTGCTTTCCCGAAGCTACAATCTCCAGGAATTTAAATGTAGGATCAATAGACACCTCTTATCGCACTAACTCGCATCCATTCTCTCAAACACTCTTCCTACCTACCCAAACCCCATTCTCGGTATCCTCATCCGTCTATCATCCTCCTTCCGACATATCCTATAACTAACCACTCTTTCTCATCACCTTCCCTTATGGAACCCCCCCTGCGCAATAGTAGCACTAGAATGCTTTGCTTGGGGTGAAATGATTAAAAAATAATGTGTGAAACCCATACGCGTACCGATTCAGACTCCTTCCCAGTTCTTTGAGCAGGAATAGAAGTATACAAACAACTTCCTGATTTGCAACAAAAAGCCCATCCGTATACTTTTACAGCTAGAATCCGCCATTCCACGTATATAATGACGACACATTCTCATTCCCTTTGTATTCCATTAGTAAATAAGATGTTCCACTCAGACAGTTTCTTCCCCATAAATTTTACTTTCTGAAATACAGTCCCATGAGCACACTTCACCGATCTCTTTGAGAGTAAACTTTTCAAGTCGAGGGTGAACCTTTATATATCCTACGTATCCTCCTAATATGCACTTCCTATTTTATTGTTTATACTCGGACTGTTGTTGTTCTCGTCTTTGATGTTGTTATCACAACGTTTCAGCTATTGTGTCCTATGGTTTTCCTCAGGTATAAATCGATCTGAGTAGGTTATTAGCCTTCCTCAAGTGCATATCGATCTGGATAGGTTACCCATATATATCGATTTATATATATATATATAGTATTTAATTTTAATAGTATTTAAAGCCAAGGTTGTTATTTTTGAGTCGTTATTACTGATATAATGTATTTTGGCAAGCAGGTTTTTTATCGTAAACTGCTCAATATCGAGGTGTAGATAGAACGTTCATAGATACAAATCGTTTATCTCATTAATAGAGCAGATTTATGCCGACTTTGAAGTTTCGTGAAGATATCGTTATAATGTGCTCACTCATCGAGGCATATATATATATCGTTCTGCTCTCCGACCTTCCACAGATATATATCTGTATATATATATATATATATAAATCCAGGTGAAGACAACCAACAATTTTAAAATTTCTACATTCTCGGCATTTAATTTTTTTTTTATAAATTAATATTGTAGAGAATAATTAATTGAATTTGTATTTAATTAAAATTACATTGCGACACGGAAATTTCTGTGTTTCAAGATTTCTATCTCGTCATCAGGCAATGTTAGATCTCTGTTGTGAATATCATTTTATATATATATATATATATATATATTGTAACTAAGTTGTTGAACTCGTAGGTTTATTTACCTTTTTGTTCATGCATTTACTTTTATAAAGAGTGCTCGATACAAATGTAGAGCGTTATACTGTAATAGTTGTTACAATGTTTTTAAATTCATAGTATCACTACACAAAAAATTTCTCATGTTTCTAAACCAGCTCATGTTTCGAAACCATTATGTTTTGGCTTCATCCTCAGGTGATTTTTTTTTCTAAAAAGAATCACCTGAAGATGAAGCCAAAACATAATGGGCTGGTTTCGAAACATGAGAATTTTTTCTGTAGTGATACTATGAATTTAAAAACAATGTAACAACCATTACAGTATATATATATATATATATATATATATATATATATATATATATATATATATATATTAAAGTCGGAGGGATAACGACCGAAAGGTTGTAATGATATTTAAACTGTAAGTAATGTTAAATCCCTATACCAGAAATTTTGACATAATGTACTTCTACTTCTTACGGTTTTTTATGCACTTACGACATTATTTAGTATCTCTCTACTTTGAGTGGCTGTTGTGCCTTGTACCATGATAACACTAGTATAAAAAGTTTTCGATCATATTTTTTAAAAAACGTAAAAAGATATAAGACATCTATTCAGTCAGTTAAGTGCCATACGTGATACACGCATGGTCGATCATGTCTCGAAAGAGACATAACTGACTGGGCAGAAGATTATCCCGCAGTAGGTTGCCAATTGCTTTCTGCGGTAGACGGGTTGCCGACCAAGGCTATAGAAGCAAGTCTGTCCTGCTATTTAACCCATAACTGGAAGGAAGAGACGGATTAGTACCTTCCCCAAGGGTATTTTCGCGTAAGTCAATACAATGGATTCAACTGGAATTCGAACTCGGCTCCCCGATTTCTCGTTCCGAGCCGATATCCACTGTACCACAACGCACATCCTAAGATTTCTATTATGAATCCCCCCCCCCCAAAAAAAAGGAAAAAATGTTATTTTTATAAATGAATGTCAGAATTCATTTTTAATTTTAAAAAAATAGGTGTTACAAAATTGGTCTTCTTCTGAAGATGAAAAACTATGAAAAATTTCTTTTATTTTGCATTGTTTTTTTTAAACTTTCACTAATTGCGTCAGCTTATTTTATAATTAGAAAAAATTAAATTGTCGAAAACGACTTATTTAAAAACTAACGTAATCTTTCAACAAAAAAAAAAAAAAAAAAGGCAGCCCGCTCGCAAGTAAAGCACGTGGGTAAACAAACATGGAATGCGTAAGAAAGCTTAGACTCTCGAATCATTTTTATTTATCGGTAAATGTACTTAATCGCGCGTGGGTTTCTGCGATGACAAAAAGCAGTCTTTAATGAAGCTAGACAGGTGAAGAAGAAAGAAAGCCTCTACTTATTTTTTTTCTTTTATAATACATTTCAAGAAAGATTTCCGGCAGCTTACAAACGATTCACAACGAAGAGAACACGCGCACGTGCACCGAAAACTCTACGTGTTTATATTTTATATACGTGTTTACCGCTAGTAGCATCATCAAGTAGCTATAAAGAAATTTAGTTGCGTCAAGTTCATTGACAATATATAGTTATTTATTAGCAGTTCCTGTGAACCACTAACTTGATGTGGTAAAATAATTATTGATGCTCTGAAAAATAAAACAGAGAATCTTCCGAGTGATACATGTAAAATTTTACCAAATCCGTCTGTTGCGTTATCATTTTTCAGATTTTAAAAAAATCCCAAACTCCAGGAATTACTTATAGAGAAATAATTAATTAAAATCCAGAGTGACGAATTTTATTTATTCCCTCTGATTTAGAAGATTTCGATTCCATGTTTTGTAGACATCATAAAATACAGAACATAATATTGAAATAAAAATAATATCTATCTATCTATCTATCTATCTATCTATCTATCTATCTATCTATCTATGCTAGTCTTATATTGAGCACTGTTTTAATTTAAAGTTTAGAGCGGTGCAATTATTTTCTTCGTTCTAATTTATTTGTATATATATATATGTGTGTGTGTGTGTGTGTGTGTGTGTGTGTGTGTATATATATATGCCAGCTTTATCTATCTATCTATCACTGCATATTTGTCATATATTATATAGATTTTACTTATGTTACCTTATGAAGTTTTTATTCTTTCATCTCGTATTTGTCAGCAATAATTGAAATATTCCTATAATATTTTTCATAAAGTTTCTCTGTAAAAAATGAGAGAAAAGCTGTAGTATAAAAAAAAATCCAAACAATCAAGGAAATAAATAATAATCATTCAAAAATTGTAAATTATATTTCGAAAAAAAGATAGATAAATACTGAAGGCGATAGTGAGAAACATTATTTTAATTGTATATAATAATTTGTGTTTTATTTAATTATCACTTTACTTAAGTGAAGGGAATTTTATTACCAAAAGTTTATAGAGAAATACACAATTTATTTTGTCAGGGGTTATGTATCCGAAGAAAAAAAAACTCCCTTCCACCAAGCCTGATTTTGCTACGTACGCATGTATGAATCATACTCGTTCACCTCGTATTTGCTTTGTGGAACAGACTCCCGGCAGGGTGTTTTCCTGATCACTACAATCTTGATCTCTTAAATCTAGTGTTAACCGTTATCTTTTCTACATCATCTCATGAAATCAATTGGCGTAGATAGACTAAACTATCGCCCGGTTCACACTCCACCCACGTCTATTGAACAGGTGAAGAGGCTCATCCCTTGTTTCCTGTTTAGGATGTGGTTTCCGGCTTTCTCTTTTCCATTCGTTTTACTCTTACGTAGCCCCCTGCGCATCAGTGGCGTTACCGCCTTGCTTGGGGTGATATGATTTAAAATAAATAAATAAATAAATAAATAAAAATGCGCTTTTTGCCTTTCTTTGCGCTCTTACAATACCAAACGGTAGCTTACTATCTTGAGTGTCTCTTAGGCCTTGCATTGGGTGAACACTACTATAAAAGTTATTCACGTGACTTGGTATTGGAAAAATGTATTATCTTGTCACGGAAGAATATACTTTGCCCATCTGTAAATGAGATCATTAACAAGCTGCAAATCTTTCAGTTCTGAATGTATTGAACAGCAAATAATAAACCAGAAATTGAGGAGGAAATAGAAATCATTATCAAAGTTTATATTTCCTCGGGAAAATAGTGAATTAGGCGGAAGAGAAATGTTTTTTTTGTTGTTTTTTTAATCATTTCACCCCGAGCAAGGCAGAAATGCCACTGATTAGCTGGTGGCTACATAACTGTAAAAAAATTAATTAGAAAAGAGTGAGGAGTACAAACTAATTAGAAAGGAGCAATAGAAAGCTGAGAATGCAGGTGCGATGACAGATACATAGGTGGAGAGAAAGGGAAGGTTATACGGGGGTGGGGAGAGAGCTAGAGTCCAGTGGTTAATAGATGAGTATTGACATTGCATTTAAATTTCTGGAGGTTGTATCCGTCTTCAGTGAAAGCAAGAATATGGGAGCGAGTTTCACGGGCGGGCAGTGCGAAAGAAGAAGCTGCAGGAGTAGAATTGCGTCTGCATTTGGCTAACCTAACTGTGAATGGGTGGGACCCAGTTGCCAATCTGGTTGCACGAGTAAACACCTGTTGAGGAGGCACCAGTGACTTAAGTTCGTCCGAGCAGAAGCCATGAAAGTATTTATAGAAGAAAGGGAGGCCACATTTCGACGGTGGGGAAGTGGCTGCAGTCGAGCCGCCAGATCAGTATCTATCACATTACAGACTCACCTTTGGAGCCTGTCGAAAACACTGAGCAGAACGGCAGGGGCGCCTGACCATAAATGGCAGCAGTACTCCATGCACGGACGGATGGTTGACTTGTATATATACAGGATGAATTCAGGCGGAAAAAAACATAAATGATAAAAAGAAATGAAAAACAATCAGGAGAAAAAAATTAATTAGTGCCTCTGTGAATTTAATTAAAAATAAAAAATAAAAAAGTTTTTTCCATAATAATGTTTTTTATTATAATAAATCTCCAACTGAGTTTGTATGTGTGTCCATTGAATAAATAGCAACTTCTGAAGCAGACCTTAATCTACATAAACGCATGCCCAAAGCATGTACATCATCTACACATATGAATACACAAACAATAAGTTGCAAATATATAGAGGTCTCAAGAAAATATTGATATCTATCTATCTAACACCTCTCTCTCTCTCTCTCTCTATATATATATATATATATATATATATATATATATATTTATCTATCGATGTAATTCTGTTCATTAGATACCTTCATATATTAATTTACGGCAGACTGTTCGTATCTATCTATCTATCTATCTATCTATCTATCTATCTATCTATCTATCTATCTATCTATACGCATAGATAGACATATATACATGGTTAAATGAAAAGAAGACAAGAGGAAAACTGTATTTAAATCGTCTACGCATTTCGTCCTGTGATGGACTTTATCAAGGTAAAAAGACGAAATGAGCTTTATTCTAAATTCAGTCAGTTAGTTAAGTGCCATACGTGATACACGCTTTGGGCGATCATGTCTCGAAACATTACGACCCGTCGAAGCACCCCAAAGTATTTTTCTAAGCATAGCTTTGATGTAGCACTAGGCCGAAAGTATGGAGGTACCCAGTGAGGATCCAATTAACTATTCAGTCGTAATCTTTCTAGCGGGCCAAACTTGATAAATATTACAACACAGCAAGTTGTCCAGTGCTAACTCGTAAGACTTGTATCAGTAAGTTAAGTGTCATACGTGAAACACGCTTGGGCGATCATGTCTTTTTCAAGACATGACTGACTGGGCAGAAGATTATCCCGCAGTAGTTTGCCATTGCTTTCTGCGGTAGACTGGTTGCCAGCCAAGGCTATAGAACCCAATCCGTCCTGTTATTTAACCCATAACTGGAAGGAAGAGATGGATTAATACATTTCCCAAGAGTATTTGCGCGTAAGTGAATGCAATGAATTCAACTGGAATTCGAACTCGGCTTCCCGATTTCTCGTTCCGAGCCGATATCCACTGCACCACAATTCTAAATTGTGTCTCTATAAACAAATATAGATGGCAACTTTAAAAACGCTCACAAATCATTCAAAAAGATTAACAGATTATTTTAGTTTTAGAATTCCTTCATTTGTAGTGCAAAGTCACGAAATGTTAAAATGAAGGTAATTCAACCGTTTTCTTTGGATTTTTATTATGCATGTTAAACTGTTTTAGTATAATTTCCATAAGCAAAGGTGAGATTGGGAAAATTCTGGGGCAAAAATTGACGTTTTGGTAGTACTGGATGGCGGCGCTCTCGAGAACTTTTCTTCTGAACAAATTGCTTACTCTTTTTATTAGTGTAGCATTTTTAAAATCGAAATTGTGGTTGAATTTATTTCTGTGAATCACTAATGCATTTGTTGAATTATTATTAGTGATGTCTCTTTTTATAGTTGCCAAAAATGTTTGTTAATAAATACGTCAGTCAGTCAGTTAAGTGCCATACGTTATACACGCTTGGGCGATCATGTCTCGAAAGAGACATGACTGACTGGGCAGAAGATTATCCCGCAGTAGGTTGCTATTGCTTTCTGCGGTAGACTGGTTGCCGACCAAGGCTATAGAACCCAATCTGTTCTGTTATTTAACCCATAACTGGAAGGAATAGACATATTAATACCTTTCCCAAGAGTATTTGCACGTAAGTGAATGCAATGAATTCAGCTGGAATTCGAACTCGACTCCCCGATTTCTCGTTCCGAGCCGATATCCAATGCACCACAACGCACAGAATTTAGAATAAAGCTCATTTTGTCTTTTTGCCTTGATAAAGTCCATCACAGGACGAAACGCGTAGGCGAATTAAATACAGTTTTCCTCTCGCCTTCTTTTTATTTAACCATCCTGTCCTTAATCTCAGATCATAGCTGAGTATATTTTTACACATATATACATATATAGTTGTGTATTTGGGTAGCAATTTGACGACAAATATTTGTTTAGTTTCTTATTATCTTTTCTTTTTATGAGTGTTCTTTTCTGAACTTATTAAATACCGCTACACACACAGCTATATTTGTGCATGTATGTATGTATGAGCTCGTGTGTATACACTATTATAGTTGTGTAACAAACACTATTACAATGCTCAGTCATTCAGTCAGTTAATTGCCATACGTGATACACGCTTGGGCAATAATTTCTCTTTCCTGGTCTGAGTAGGCAGAGATTTTCGCGTAGTAGCTTGTCATTTGTTCTGCCGTAAGCAGTTTGCCAACGAAGGCTTTTTAAACCCAGTCTGTCCTGCTAGTTATCCCATAGCTAGAAGGAGAAAAGTCGCATTAATTCATTTCCCAAGTGTATTTGCGCGTAAGTGAATGCAATGAATTCAACTCGGCTCTCTAATTTCTCATTTTGGGCTGATATCCATTGCACTACAATGCACATTCACAATGCCCAATAGTTTAGACAAAAGCTCTTGGAATCAACAAACATTCATTTATTCAATCAAATGCCATATTTGCTATACGCTTTGCATATCATATAACTTTCGATATATAACTGATAGAATTAATAAACCTAATGCTTGTAAAAAATATAATAAAGTTGCGGTTAACTAAGATATTAATTTGTTCAATCAAAGATGTTATAGACTTAGGTACTATTTATTACTTAAATAATGAGCTTCAATAGTTACAGTTGTTTTCTTTATGTCTTTATTTCTGTTGTTTGCTTTAAAAAATAACATTCTTTTAAAGTTTGTTTATACTGAATACAGACTTGTGTTTTCTTTCATTTCCCTACATGAACTCAGAATATATTTAATTCTGTTTATTCAAATGAGTTCGATATTTGAAGCACTTCAATATGAATCATACTTAAATAATATTAGCATACACTTGATGAGATTATTTTCCTAAATGCCAAGTCCTTTCAGGAGTACCCGTCTATTGCTCTCCATATAGTCATTGTTTTAATTATCTGTGAATTGTCATCTCTTTTTGAGACATTTTCGATTAACTCCTTTTGTTAATCATTTCAAGGTGCGACCGCCATTGGTGCTTAGGGAGTTATAGTAAGAGAAAAGACTAGATATAGTGGGCAATTGAAGAAAAGATAAAAGATGATCGGGATTCAAGAAGATAGAAGATGTCAATTGATAGTGCTTTTAAATTTTTGCTGATTATAGCTATCAGGGAAACAAGTAAACATCCACAGACCGGAATTGCGAGAAAAGAAACTGTTAGAGTAAAAGTGCTTGTTACATTTAACTATTCAAGAGTAAAAAGATGGGTTCTAGCTCCCATCTTCTTCTATGTGTCCGGTCCCTTCAGGACGTAGGCGATCATGGCTTTCCACGTTTCCCTATCCCTGGTAGCTCTGAGCGCGCCTTCTCTTGTTACACCATGCGACCCTCGTTCCGTCATCCACCTGATTAGGTCCTTCAAATATGTCATCCGTTGCTTTCCCCTGCCTCTTCTTCCTTATATCTGGCCTGTTAGTATCTGGTTCTCCAAGCCCTCCTTGCTTGTCCCATGTCTTCAGCTGTCTCTTCCTGATGTTCAGCATGAATTTTCTTTTTGTTTCCATCATTTCTAAGACCTCATCATTGCTCACATGCTCGATCCATGATATTCGCAGCATCCTTCTATAGAACCACATTTCCTTTTTCCTTCATCATTGGTGATATTGTCCAGCATTCACTGCCATATTGAAGAACGGGCAGCAAATAGCAATCCAGTACTCTCTTCTTTGTTTCTAGCGAAATTGTCCTGTTTCTTAATACTTTTTGTACTGCTTGATTCTAGTATCCCCGACCTTTATTTGGCATTTTGGGCTGCCCTTTTTACTGATGACCATGCATTCGGTTTTCTTTCAGTTTATTTCTAGTCCTTTCTTGTTACTTTCTTCAGCTATCTTCTGTAGGAGATCTTATCGTTTTCTTTCTGTGTCTGCTATCAGCACTGTATCATCTGCGTACCTTAGGTTGTTTAAAGTGTAACCTCCGATGATAAATCGAAGCATAACTTCTAGGGTCTTCAAAATATTCTCGCTGTACAATTGTGTTGTCGGGGCATATGGGGAAAAAAAGACGAGTAAGGTTTGAAATTTAAAACTTTCATTTACTTAGACTAATCGCCAGCCATGAATAGATAACTCAGCCTTCTCTATTATTCACCTCATAACTAGGCGATAAAGGATAGATGCTCGCTATTCCCAAGTTTATTTGGGCAAAATAAAACATGACATTCTTCTTTTTCTATGTGCCCTGTCTCTTCAGGACGTAGACGATCATGGCTTTCCACGTTTCCTTATCTCTGGTGGCTCTGAGCACGCCTTCTCCTGTTACACCATACAATCCTCGTTCCGTCAGCCACCTGATTCAGTCAGTCAGTTAAGTGCCATGCGCGATACACGCTTTGGGCGATCATGTCTCGAAAGAGACATGACTGACCGGGCAGAAGATTATCTCGCAGTAGGTTGCCATTGCTTTCTGCGATAGACTGGTTGCCGACCAAGGCTATAGAACCCAATCCGTCCTGTTATTTAACCCATAACTGATTAGGTTCTTCAAATATGTTCTCCGTTGCTTTCCACTGTCTCTTTTTCCCTCTATCTGGCCTGTTAGCATCAGATTCTCCAAGCCTTCCTTCCTCATTGTGTGGAACTTCAGGTTGTCCTTTCCTAATGCTCAGTATTAATTTCTTTTTTCCTTGTATCATTTCCAAGACCTCATCTGGAATTTGAACAGAGCCCACCGATTCCACATTCGGCACCCATTACGTTACACTAGCATTCGCATAGTTCATATGAATACAATGATTTGTTGGTTGTTTTGTTTTTATGGCATATCAACCTCGATAGGTCATTTATTTCCAACTAAATTTTATTTATTTATTTATTTATTGCTGGTAATACATTTTTCTTTCAACAATTTACTGTTGTTTTTATAT
Organism: Ascarosepion bandense; assembly: GCA_037127315.1. Classification (NCBI taxonomy): domain Eukaryota; kingdom Metazoa; phylum Mollusca; class Cephalopoda; order Sepiida; family Sepiidae; genus Ascarosepion; species Ascarosepion bandense. The sequence goes on along the minus strand of JBBBDQ010000779.1, from coordinate 884,181 downwards.
AACTTTTGTGTCTAGTAATATTTTTTTCTTTTCGAGTATCAAGATTCATTGGTATTTGTTTTTATAGGCAGGGTCCCCAAGTCCTACCCTAGTTATTTAACCCATAACTGGAGAGAAGGGACGGATTAATACCTTTCCCAAGGGTACCAGTGCTTAAGTGAATGCCACTGGAATTCGAACTCGGCTCACCGATGTCTCTTTCCGAGCCGATATCCACTGCGCCACAACGCACATCCGTCACTAAACGCTCACAGTACCTGGTATTCTCAAGCAGTCACCCATCTAAGTACTGACCAGGCTCAACGTTGCTTAACTTCGGTGATCGAGCGAGAACCAGTGTATTCAACGTGGTAGGCCGTAAGCCTAAATACAATGAAGCTATACATATTACTTAATCTTTTTTTTTTTTTTCATTCCAAAATTTACAAGGTAATTATATTAGGAGATATGACTTACAGATAATTAAGGAAAAGTCCCTTGTCAGTTGTTCATTTTTAATAAATTCGCTTTCACTGTCAGTTAACTAATGACAAAACAAGAGGATTGGGATGATAGATTTTACGTGTCATGTCTTGTTGTTATATTAATTTCCAAATCGGTCTTGTTTTAAAATGATATTTAAGTCTATATATATTTATTAAGTTTGGAGATAAGCAAATATTGGTTGACTATATCTAAATCCATAAATATTACTTTCGTTTGGAGAATAGTTGATTATATTTGAGTCTATAAACATGTACTTGATTCGAGATGGGTAAATGTTAGTCATTTATATTTAAGTGTTTACCCCTTTTAGGTCTTCTTATCCCTCTACATGAGATTCTAGGCAATCAGATCCATACAACATCTGTATAATTAGCAGAGAAATTCACTTCATGCGATCTTCTAATAGTTTCCGTAAATTACATACCAATTAAAACTTTCCGTATTTAACATGCTTAAGCTACTCTAAAATTTCGTATGTTAACCACAAAGTAAATATATCAACAAAGTGAACCAAATTATTAAAAATATGCAGAAGAATGGTCGAAATCGTTTTTGTTTTTGTCTTAATGCATTTACCTTAAGAAGTTTGGGTCAAATTCCAAGAACTAGAAGAATTCAGTTGTTTTCGACGTCTTCTGTGAAATTATAAACGCAGTAAACATTTTGAATAGAATTTTCTTTTAATGCTTTTCAAACAAGTCAGAACCACATAAGCCTACTGATGTGTTATAGAATTACACATCCAAGGAGAGAGAGAGAGAGAGAGAGAGAGAGAGAGAGAGAGAGAGAGTGCCTAATTTTAACATTCAGTCCTTATCGCTGGGCACATTTTTAACTTTCAGTAAATCGAATTTCGTTTGCTCGTCATGTGCAGAAACAGCAAACTAAGATTTAGTTATATTCTGTTTGATTTGGGTCGAAAACAAACCAGGTTTGAATAGAATTCATGTTTGTATCAACGTTGTTTCGACCGGACCTCTTTTGGGGAAACGCTCTATTCTCAGTTATCTTGAGTTCGTGTTGTCTTGGATGATCTATTTATTGGGAGCTTTTCTATTCTAGACTTCACATTAAAGGATTTTTTTTCGGGTTCGATCTGAGTTTTAGCTATCGATCAATGCAGCGTGTTATTTCTCTGCAAGTGTGGCGGACATCTCCTTCAGATAACATGAATTATCACCGACTTTCAAAAGGAGGCTGAAAATACGATTAGAATAAAAAATATATTTTTTTGTGGAAAGGAAACCATAAAAGACAACGAGCTCTAAGTGCGTATAAAGAAATTAAAATTTCTTGTATAGCAGTTGACACATACAGAGCAATGGTTAACGAGCGGATATCTTAATCAGTTGCTTGTGAATTCGCTTAGGGGTTTCATTAATTTGACTTTCTATTTCTGAACTTTATACGAGTTTCTATTTATACGTGTCAGCGAAAGAAGAAAAGAGACAGAACGCGAGAAGAAAGACTAATAGAAACAGAATTCTATCTGCAATATTATTAAAGGTTTTAATACATTAAAAAGAAATCAATATGCAAAACAATATTTTAAACAAATTATAAAAGAAATGAAAAATAGTAGTTATGGGTAAAATGTTCTGCGTTTGCCGCTGTTTTTCTATGAATACACCCACGTAAATATTTATAAATATTTTCGCGCCAGACTCAGCAGGTGTTTACATTCTCCTGTATCCATTAGTATGTTTGTACTTCCGTTTTATAAACGAAAAGTGCTGAACTGTAGTGTAATATTAATCTCTTGTATAGCAGATAATTTCGGACAGTTGTCTCACAAATTAAGAGTAGAACTGAAATCATTCGAACGACTGCTTATGAAATTACTCTGAACAGAATATATGAGCGACGAAGTAGTTTTAAGAAAAATAGTAACACCAAGGTATCTATTTACGTTACAATCAGAAACACTTGAAATTTTTGAGATAAATAATAAAGAAGTCCTGGATAAGTTAATACCCAGAGGAGATAAGAAAGCAAGAGAAGCATGCTAAACAGAAAGTAACGAATTTGTCTATATTTCTGAGATAAGGTAGTATTTACAGTATTTACATTATTAGGACTTTCGGCCGTGGTAAGCTACGGGCCTTCTTCAGGTGCTTGGAATTTCGAAAAGAAATCATAATTACAATCACTGGGGCATATCATCTCCTTAAGGAGACATGGACCAGGGGGATATAGACGTTGGTTAGTTCCTGTGACTTGACACAAACAGTTGTGAGTTCAATACCAGGCTACGCAGTGGTGAGCAAGTAACTTACAAGGTTAGAGGGAGATAACACATGACTACCAAAAAGAGACTCTACGCAAAAAAGTATACCCCAGTTATAGTAATAAAGAGTTCTGTTCGAAATTCCTAGCACCTGAAGAACGCCGGAGCGTTCAACAGCCGAAGCGTCGAACATCAAAGATGAAGACAATAGTCCGAATAATGTAAATACTGCAGAAATTAATGAGTTTGCGTGAATGGATAAGAGATACTGAGAGATGGATGTAAAAACGTGAAAAGATTATTAGAGCAACAAAAGGGTGAGCAGAAGTATTTTCGCATGTCCTAACGCTACATAAAAAAAATAAAATAAATTCGCAATATGCCTCTATAAAATATATAACTCTATTATGTAACATACATACGCAATTTTGTCTGCTCCAAATGACATCCTTGAAGGATCACCTAAGCTAAGCAACGTCGATCCTGTTCAGAACCCAGATGGGTAACCCAGGTGGATAACCCAGATGGATAACCCAGCTCGGATGTGCGGGTAGCGTAATGGATAATAGCTCGGAAGTGATAATTGGAGAACTGAGTTCTAATTCATGTTAAGTTCTTTATATCTACTTACGAAAATGTAAAATTGAGAAGCATATATTTCCATCTCCTGCACCATTATGGTTAATTATTAAGACTTGTACCACCTAATCATTATTATCCCTCAAAATTCTTAAAAATACTTGCTATCTTTAAATCAAACTGGAAAAGTTAATAAGGTAATTTTCTAATCGTAGCTTAGATTGGCATAGACCGAAAGTATGGGACACCCAGTGAGGATCGAACTCACTACTCAATTGTAATGATTCTAGGGAGATCAGCTTGCTAATCATAAACCATCACGATGAGGTGTCCCTGGAAAGATTGATAAGTCTTAAAAATCAAATCAATCAACCAGTTAATAAAATATTGCTTCCCATATAAGCCCAGTCGGTGTATATCTGTGTCTGTCTGTACCAGTAAGTGTGTTCTTCTATATATGTGTTTGTATATGCCTATGCATTGGCTTACATTTCCCGAAGATGCCTCTAGTTTTGGTTTCTATTGCATTAGCTAATATGATTTTAATATTTGCCATACACACATTGAGACACGTGTTCCAATTCCGGTTGGGTTCGTTATATTCACTTACGCGTAAATAAATTATCTTCTTCCCACTTAGCTATGTGTTAACTAGTAAAACTTATATCACTAGACCATTATTATCCAAAATAAATAAGTTGTAGAACCTAAAAATTGTTTCTGGTTTTAAAGAAATCGCAATGAATTGATACGTCGTAGAAAATGAATCAATCAACCAATTTTTTCTTGTTACAGAGGATAATAACTCGGGAATTTTAATTATAGAGCCGATTTCCAATTCATGTTGGGTTCATTAAATTTACTTACGCGTAAATAAAATAATCTTCTTCCCTTTTAGCTATGTGTTCCATAGTAAGGTGTTTTTCTAAGCGTAGCATAAATGTGGCTCAAGACCGAAAGTATGGTACACCCAGTGAGGACAGAACACACTTCTCAGTCGTCATTGTGCTAATAAGACAAGCTGGCCAAACATTACGACCCGTCGAAGCACCCCAAAGTATTTTTCTAAGCATAGCTTTGATGTAGCACTAGGCCGAAAGTATGGAGGTACCCAGTGAGGATCCAATTAACTATTCAGTCGTAATCTTTCTAGCGGGCCAAACTTGATAAATATTACAACACAGCAAGTTGTCCAGTGCTAACTCGTAAGACTTGTATCAGTAAGTTAAGTGTCATACGTGAAACACGCTTGGGCGATCATGTCTTTTTCAAGACATGACTGACTGGGCAGAAGATTATCCCGCAGTAGGTTGCCATTGCTTTCTGCGGTAGACTGGTTGCCGACCAAGGCTATAGAACCCAATCTGTCCTGCTATTTAACCCATAACTGGAGGGAAGAGACGGATTAATACCTTTCCCAAGGGTATTTGTGCGTAAGTGAATGCAATGGATTCAAGTGGAATTCGAACTCGGCTCCCCGGTTTCTTGTTCCGAGCCGATATACACTGTACTACAACGCACATCCACATACAAGCAGATTTGTATCACTTCATCAAAAAATACATTTTTAGAATCTAAAAATAGTTTCTGGTTTTAAATAACTTGCAATGATTTGATAAGCCGTAGAAAACGAATCAAACAATCTTTGCCTGTTAATATTTATATGGAATTTGCTCCAAAGTCTACGCTTGTTAATTATCTGTATCAGTTACATTTAGAAAGAAGGAAGATAAATGAAAAAAAATGAGAGTTACTATATTGTTTCTATAATATTTTACCTGAAAGGCTTAAAAATCAGGACTTAAATCTTGGTTTTCTCTGGGTTCGATCAGTGATATTCACGATCGTTGATTCATACATAATTATATCAACTTAGATTCGGATCGGTTTTTGTTACTTTGCTTATAGTTTATGTCAATAAATATATCACGTTTCACAAGGACTATTAACGTCTAACGTAGTATAGTCATCACAACCAATAATTCTATATCTTGGTAGATATTAGCAATATTTTCTAAGAAATGAATTCTTTCGCACTTTTTCCTTTTGTTCATTAAATTTGTTCTTCTTTTCCTTATTGACGTTATGTAAATTAATTAAAGTTTACGGTCACATGACCTTCAAGCTACCATTCCCGTACGATCACTGAAGTTAAGCAATGTCGAGCCTGGTCAATACCTAGATTGCTGACCGCTTAGGTGCTTTAAGGTTGGATGTGCTGCTGGGATAATGGATAATCTCTCGGAATCGTTAATCGTAGAGTCGAGTTCTCATTTAGTTATATTCACCTGCACTCAATTCACGTTTGAAATGTATGAATTCACTTTTTTCCACACTATGGGTTAATTGATAACTAATATGTTCGAAACGAAGAAAAAATACAATCCTAAATAAATCTTACAATCTTATAAAAAGTATTTTCTGGCAAAGATAACCTACTGATAAGCCGCAGAAAACAAATGAAACAATCAAAAACAATGTATAATAGCGTGATTTAAAACATATTTAAATAGGATGATTTAAGAAAATATTTAAACTGCATTCAGTTAAGTCCCATACGTTACACGCGATTGGGCGATCATGTTTCGAAAGACTTGTATCACTAGATATTTTGGAGCAGAAGATTTTACTGCAGTAGGTTGCTATTACTTTCTGTGGTAGACTGGCTACCAACTAAGGTTATAAGACTCAATCTGTTCTGCTATTTAACCCATACCTTGAGAGAGAAGGGACAGATTAATACCTTCCCCAAGTGTATTTGCGCGTAAGTGAATGCAACGAATTCGACTGGAATTCGAACTCGATTTGCCGATTTCTCATTCAGAACCGACATGCACTGCATCACAGACTACAGCCTATAGACGGCATTAGAGATAGAAATAAATTTTGTTACATAAACATTCATTCTCTTCTATTTATGTAGCGAAGTGTTGATAAGATTAAATCTCCGGATAGCATCAAAGCGATTGCTTATTAAAGCTATGTTCCTTGAGAGTAATACACTACGCCTCCTCGGACTTACCCTGTCCTCAGACCTCAAATGGAACCACTATATTGAATCCATAGCAAAATCTACTGCTAAGAAGATTGGGTCACTATGTCGATCCAGGATGTTTTTTCCACCTGAATTCATCCTGCATATATACAAGTCAACCATCCGTCCGTGCATGGAGTACTGCTGCCATTTATAGTCAGGTGCCCCTGTCGTTCTCCTCAGTGTTCTTGACAAGCTCCAAAGGAGAGTCTGTAATGTGATAGGTACTGATCTGGCGACTCGACTGCAGCCACTTCCCCATCGTCGAAATGTAGCCTCCCTTTGTCTCTTCTATAAATACTTTCATGGCTTCTGCTCGGATGAGCTTATGTCACTGATGCCTCCTCAACTCGTACAACCAGACTGGCAACTGGGTCCCACCCATTCACAGTTAGGTTAGCCAAATGCAGACGACAATTCTACTCCTGCAGCTTCCTCTCTCGCATTTCCCGCCTGTGGAACTCGCTCTCATATTCTTGCTTTCCTGACGGCTACAACCTCCAGAAATTTAAATGCAAAGTCAATACTCATCTTCTAACCACTGGATTCTAGCTCTCTCCCCTCCGCTGTATAAGCTTCCCTTTCTCTCCACCTATGTATCTGACATCGCACCTGCTTTCTCAGGTTTCTGTTGTTCCTTTCTAACTAGTTTGTACTCCTCACTCTTTTCTTTTTTTACATTTATGTAACCCCCTGCACATCAGTGGCGTTTCCGCCTTGCTCGGGGTGAAATGATTAAAAAAAATATTTATATTTCGATTTATACTTTAAGCAAAATTATTAAGATTATATCACGATTTAATGAGGCAATCTGCATGGCGGTTCCATGTAAATGAGATTTAAGCTCCCAGTTGGAGCTTATATTTTAAAGATTAATGGTAGAAACTAGTTTGTCATTATTCATTAACTTCAGTCAAAATAATATTTCCCGTCTTTTTACTATCATTCCTTTTTATGGCGATTGCTTTATTGTTTAACTAGTAGTATAGTCCGGCGTTGCTCGGGTGTAATGAAAGCTTTAAAACTAATCCATGGTCCTAGAGCTCAGACTCAGCCTAAAGAATACTTGTGTGAAGTTTGGTGAGAATCGGATAAAAATTGTGGATTTGTATGAAGGACATACAGACAGATAAACAGACTCACACACATACATCTTGCCTTTTATATATATATATATATATTATCGATTTTCTGCACTATTGTAAGAACTGCAACCTTGAAACTTCTGAATATCGTTTCTTATGTCTTTGTCTATGAGTGTATCAAATTTGCTTAAAATCGGACCACTCCTTCTATAACCCGATTTTTTCGATTATTGATTTTCGATCTTTATCGGGGGTACCTCGACACAAAACCTAGCTAAGAACACTCGCAGAGGCTTATAGTACAACTGTGTAAATTTTCAAGAAAATCGGTTCAGCCGTTTCGGAGACTATAGGTAACGGACACACGCACACAGACACACACAGAGACAAAGTTCCATTTATAAATAAGTTTAGATATTAAGTATTAACTTGAAATTCAATTCATAAATATTATTAACCCTGACTTACTAAATGCAAACAAGTTTAAAGAACTAACACACCTTTTCTTTTTTTAAAGAGCTTACACGAATAACGGAACAATCTATTGTAAGTGAACCTTATATGTAATGTCTATCATATCCTTTTCTTTCTGCGTATTCTTCTTTCCTTTCTGTCGTTCTTTTTTAGTAGACATATTTTGGATAACATAGGCTTGATTAACAGACAAGATATTTGTTTATAATTTTTTCAGAAGACATTTTATATGATAGTTAAATTCTCTGGTATTTTGTGCAGTTTTCATTGGTCCTAAGCATGTATCTTTCACACATCCATAAAATTGCTTTTCTGTGCCATTACTATAAATAATTTCATGGTAATTGTTTTTTTATTAACTTTCAGCTAGGATACATAGACATCATGAATTAAAACGCTTTACTAGATCTAATAAATTAACAGCTGAATTTGCTAGATGCAACCGTAAGTTCTATGCTAACAGTTTTTTCTCTCGCACTTCTAACTGGTGAAACTCTCTTCTGACTCCATGCTTTCCAACCAACTTTCATCTTCAACAATTAAAATGCACATATATTAGGAGTCACTACTTGTTGATTCCGCTTTTTCTATCTAACTCGAAAGCGTTAGATCTCATCCATTGCCCAGTATGAAGGCTCATTTTTTATTCAATATATTCAGGTATTCACCGTTGCATTATATTCTAGTCTATTATATTCTTCCTCTGACCCATCCAACATCGTACTATCGTTCTTTTGAACGTAACCCTTACAGGGATGACTTTCAGACCTTTGCTTTGCCAAATGACAATATGTGGTACCGGTATAGTATGTGGTCTACCCGGGTTGAATGTAACAGTATAGTTATAGATATAAGCATTCGGCTATTTATTGAAGCTAATTGTTTTTCCTACTTCTAACACTTAACAGATAATTATAATACTTCTTTATAATACACTTTTTAAGGTAGGTCATATATTATACCAGTGAAAGGATTCGTTGGCCACATTCAAAAGGTATGCCACATACTACACCGGACCCGATATGTGACTTGGTCCCAGGGCTTCATAACTAGACGGACTGCGACCCACGACTAGAAAGCCCAGTCTGTCGTGCTTTTTAAACTATAGCTTGGCGGAGAAGGGATGGATTCATATCTTTCCCATTGGTATTTTAGGACAATATCATCGAAGATGAAGGAAAAACTTGAAGCATCTGAAATGTGGTTCTACAGAAGGATGCTGCGAATATCATGGATCGAGCATGTGACCAATGATGACGTTTTGGAAAAGATGGAAAAGAAAAAGAAAATTAATACTGAGCATCAGGAAGAAACAGCTAAAGTTCCTGGGACATGCAATGAGGAAGGAGGGCTTGGAGAACCTGATACTAACAGGCCAGTTGGAGCGAAAAAGAGACAAGGGAAAGTAGCGGAGAACATATTTGAAGGACCTGATAAGGTGGATGACGGAACAGGAGAAAGCGTGCTAAGAGCCACCAGGGATAGGGAGATGTGGAAAGCCATGATCGCTTACGTCCTGAAAGGACAAGGCACATAGAAGAAGAAGAAGAAGAAGAAGAACAAGAACAAGAACAAGAACAAGAACAAGAAGAATTCGACCTAAATGCGAATTAGGCTTTGCGATTTCTCCTAGCGAGCTGCTATTCACTCACACATCCTTAGCCTGAGAAGAGAAATATGAACAACATAATCCCGTGAATAGGATAAAGTTTTCGGTTCGATATTCCATCAAGTTTACAGAATAAGACTACAAACACCTGAAGACAATTGTTTTCATATTTCCTCTACTAAAAATTCCAACAGTCAGAGTTAATACTCAGTTGTTTTTTGACAGTTGATCATTGGTGTTTATTCACATTCACATTCATTGGTGTCTATTCACATTCACTCATAGATTCTGACAGAATGTTTACGCTCTAAAAATTAAAATAGACAACTAGAAAACACCTTCAATAATGCATACAATGTATTTCGCTAGGTTGTCGATTTTATAATTTTTCATCGTGTTCTCTTCTTTATTGCATTAACTTTATTAATCCTATTATGTTTTTTTTTCTGAATACGTACGGCCGACTTGAAATTATTTTATCAAATGTTTGAATGGATTTTTTTTAAATAAGCACCGCTGGTGATCACACGGCATAAAAATAGCAGTCATGTCGCTGATTCCCCACCAACCTCGTCTTGGGGAATTCAGAGCAGCCAACAAGCTTGTTAGAAACATGTACTCATTGGCGTGTTATTACATCTATAGCATTATTGATGAACAATGCTGATTCTCAAACAGTTAAAATGAACTGATCTTAGTAGAAGAGAATTTTTCTTTAAAGTTCTACATAAACAAATCAAAGCGCGTAAAATCTCAAGGAAATTTGATCGATCATTTTCGAGTTTTTTTTTACATTTTAGACAATTGCCAAATTTAGAGTTTAAGTATGCATTTAATAGGAAAGAAAAACATATGTTTGAGAAAGCAATACATTTTTTTTATTTAAATTTCACACAATTGGGAAAGAAGACGCATTCTAAAAGAAAGTGAAAGGTTTCATTCTTAGATATATATATATTTATATATATACCTGAATAATATATATTTAAAATTTTTTACTAAATTTACTAAATTTTTTTTATTAAAAATTTTTCATTCCCATAATATATATTAAAAAGTATTCACCTACACATAGAAGAAATGCGGCAGTGCTGCAACAATATTCAAAGTATTTTGAATTTTTGATTGATTCATTTTTTACGGTTTATCAACGCTTTTCAGGTTAGTTAAAATGAGAAAATATAATCACGGTAGTTTCTATACAATTATCTCCCAGAGAATGTAAATGAATCTAAAAGACATGCCTGCGTAGCTAATCAGTAAGTTCAAGAAATTTTAATTCATTTAATTGTTCGAGTGATTCGTTTTCTAGGGATTATCAACCTACGCAGGTTAATTTAAAGTCAGAAAATATTTTATATAAAACAATTTCTTTTTTTGTCTATTTGAGAATAATAATTTATTGATACAAGTTACACTAATTAACCAATGGCTTAAAAAGTGAATTCATACCTTTCCCAATTACATTTATATTCCAAAAAATTAGTTGGTATTTAAGTGTGTGTGGGTATTTTTTTAATAATGTTTATACGATATTAGGCTCAAGAACCAGTCAAGGTAGAAGTTGGTTGTTTTTCTTTATCAGTATAACAATCTCTATGGGTTATTTAATGACAAAATCTTTTTATGTACACAATTGTAATTTATTTATATACATAATAATGGTTTAGCGATACAAGTCTTACTAATTAACCCATGGCGGTGGAAGGAAAGAGATGGATTCAGAATATCCTCTTTAGAGTATTTGTGCGAAAGTGAATATAGCAAATTCTACTAGGATTGAAATTTGGCTCTTCAATTAGCAATTCCGAGTCACTATCCATTACACAACCCACATCTCCCATTTTACTGCACCTGGTATTCCTAAACTGTCACCCATCTAGGTACTGACTAAGCTCTCTGGTAATTAATTTCGGTAATGGTATGGGAATTGGTGTTTCAACCTGATACTGCCGTAATCCCTAATCCGTAATCAAAGAAGAGAAAGCTTGAAAATCTTCACTGAAAATCTTCGTCTTTACACAACTGAACTTTAGTGTCAGTTGATCTTCTTCTTCTTCTATATGCCATATCACTTTAGATGTTTAGCGATCATGTCTCTCCACAATTTCTTGTCCATTGTAGATTTTAGAAAATTTGGTCTTTTTGCTATTTCTTCTAAACCCTGTTTTGCCAACAGTTTACACAAGATCGTCAGGTTAGTTATTGCGATGATTTTTCTCTCCCTCTTGCTATTCCTGTGTCCTGTCAGTATCAAAATTTCTAAGCCTGACTTTTTCATTATGTGCCCTAGAAAATTCGCTCATTTTCTCTAAAATGTTGTTAATGCGCATATGTTCATGATATATCGAGAATGTTTCTGTACAGACACATTTCTGTTGCTCCAAGTCTCTTTTTGATCTAAGCATTGTCAAGCATTCGCGTCCTCATAGAAGGACTAAATACTTCAAAATAAGAAATAATCGCAATACTGAAATTAACCGTTTCCTTATAAGTAAGCGTAATAGATAATTAACCAAATACTTTGCATTACTGTCATTTAGAATTAGTAAAATCTTCGTCTTAAAACGATTTCTCTGGGAAATAGGTTTCTCGAGTACTGTTGCTCTTATTGGTCTATTTACTATTGATGGGGATTTACTTCGTAACCTGTCACTTCCTTACAGTGTTAAAATTATCTTTATTCTCAATCTGGAACTGGATCAGGTTTTTGTTTTTAATTTAATTTGAGGAACCCCTCCCCGGATGACTTTCGCTGTTTTCGTGTCCGTCATTTCAGGGAATTTGTCGTACTCGTCACTCTTGGTTATGCTGGTTGGCAAAGAATATTTAAACCATACTGGTAGGGGGCCGTTGGCTCATAGAAGACCTTCAGCTTTTTGACGCATCTTGTTTTTGGTCCTGCAAGGTGCCTATATCATCCTCTTCAACGAGTTTGCACTCAGCGGGAGCTTTTTTTATTCTTCTGTTTTTTAATACCATATCTGTTCAAAACGAAGGTGATCAAGACTCTACATAGTTTCCACTTCTTTATAATCTATGTATTGTCATAACGTCTTGAAAAAGGAACTACAGTTGTTTCCCATTTCCTTCCCAACAATTTTGAATACAGAGTTGTGATTCTGGTTGTTACGCAAGTTTAGAAAGTAGTACTCTACTGTTTAACCCATAGGTTTATTGTTGATGTTGTAGAACTGCGCCCCTAAGCCTCACCCATTCAAACGACCTTAAATGGAATGACTACATCGAATCTGCAACTACTGATGGGAAGTTTGGGTCAAAATGTCAGGCTAGGATGTGTTTCCTCGTCAGAAACCATTTTGCATATTTGTAAATGACTACATCGAATCTGCAACTACTGATGGGAAGTTTGGGTCACAGTGTCAGGCTAGGATGTGTTTCCTCGTCAGAAACCATTTTGCATATTTGTAAATTTACAATTCGTTTGTGCATTGAATACTGTTACCATATCTGGTCGGGTGCTCTTGCTATTCATCTTAAGGTTCTTGACAAAATCCAAAATCGTTCATGAATTGGCAATCCGCCTTCAGTCACTTTCTTACCGACGTCATATGACTCTCCTATGTCTTTTCTACAAGTATTTTCATGATAACAGACGAGGAATTTTGTTCGGACCACATGTATTTACGCGTGCTACTAGAATGGCATCAAGGTCCCACTATTTTACCGTCAAAATAGTTAAATGTAACCGTCTCTTCTTCTCTAACATTTTCTTTTCTCGTATTTCCGTTTACTTGCTAGCCTGATAGCTAGAATCTTCAAATGTTTAAATGCAACGTCATTTGCTTTCTTCTATCTCCTTCATTCCCATCCTTCTTTTATCCTTTCTTCGTCATCACCTGTAATTGTTTTTTATTTTCTAACTCTAACCCCATGCGCACCAGGGGCGCCCTTGCATTGCTTGTGATAAAATAATTATTAAAAAAGAAATTTAATGATATCATTATTTAAAACAGTATTGAGAATGTGAACGCAAAAGATTTAATCCTAATTTATATTCGGTTCAGATTCGCACCCACTATGTTCAACAATATGTAACACTGAATTCGCCAATCAAAATATTCAAAAATATATATTAAATAATGAACACAGGTCAATATTAAATTAAACAATTAGTATAAGGGAGGCACCAAACTATATATATATATATATATATATATATATATATATATATATATATATATATATATTTATATATATATATATATTATCGATTTTCTGCACTTCCATAAGAAGTGCAACCTTGAAACTTCTGAATATCGTTTCTTATGTCTTTGTCTATGAGTGTATCAAATTTGATTAAAATCGGACCACCCGATTTTTCCGATTATCGATTTTAGATATTTATCGGGGGTACCTCGAAACAAAATCTAGCTAAGAACACTCGCAGGCGCAACGGTGTAAATTTTCAAAAATCGGTTCAGCCGTTTCGGTGTCTATAGTTAACAAACACACAGACACACACACATACAAAGACAAATTTCCATTTATAAATAAATTTAGATATCTTTTTGGTATTTTTATATAAGTTTATTTTATACTTTCATATTGTTTTGTTTGGGTGTTCAATATTTTCCTATTGCTGGGACCCTAACATGTGCTACCACGCTGGGCCCGGGTAGACCTGGGAACAACAATAATTAAAAGGTGATCCTACGCTCTTCAAAATCTATAACTTACTCGTTTCCGCATGTAGTTTATTGTCATACGCTGGGATTGGAATATGGCGGAAAGATAATGACTAACACTAGACTTAAGGAGGTTAATTTGTTGTTTCTGTGCAAGCATCTACGCGGGTGTCTGTTCCCAAAAATAGCAATTTCCGAGATGAAGAAGCATCTTTGGCTGTAATGGTCTGAGCATCTCACAAATGAGCTTGTCTCAATATTAGCCATGGAAGTAGCGATAGGCTTGCAACTTTGAGGTTGTAGGGAGGAAAAATAAAGATTAAAATCATATTTCAATACTATATCTGATACCTTATAACACTCAACTATACGTTTGCGAGACATATTGAGAAAAACATTGGACCGATAATGATTTTTTTTCTATTTTCACGTTTCATTGATTTATAATCACGATGTAATTATTTATAGTTATAATTATTTTATGTGCCATGTGCCTTCAGGAAATCATGGCTCTCCATAACTTTCTGTTAATCTTATCCTTAAAGATTTGTCTTCCCATACTATCATTTTCATTTAGTGTTTTGATGTCTATTCAAAATTGCGTTAGGTAGGTTTCTAATAATTTCCCTCTATGTCTCTTGCTTTCGGTATATCTTTCAGTATCAAATACTCTAAATTATCTTTTCTCAACATGCTTTCAATAAATTCCTTTCAACTGTCTCTGTATTTTTCTATGTTCAATTGTCCCTTTAGTTTGCATAATATTTCACTATTTATTTTTTTATAAACGAAATTTTCTTGTATATTATTAGGACCTTGAATAAATTATCGCTGTATTTTCTTGAAAAGTAATGTTTTACAGTATTTACATTATTCAGACTGTCCTCGTCTTTGTTGCGATTTGTACGACGTTTCCGCCGTTGTACGCTCCGGCCTTCTTCAGGTGCTAGCAATTTTGAACCGAACTCTTTATTACAATCACTGGGTTATATCATTCGTATTCCTTGCGTAGTAGTGCCTCTTTTGGAAGTGATGAGTTATCTCTCTCTAACCCTGTAAGTTACTTTTTCACCACTCTTTAATGCTTCCTCTTTGTTTATATGAATCATTTTTTTTTTAATCATTTCACCCCAAGCAAGGCGGAAAAGCCACTGATGTGCAGGGGGCTACATAAATGTAAAAAGATTAATTAGAAAAGAGTGAGGAGTACAAACTAGTTAGAAAGGAACAATAGAAAGCTGAGAAAGCAGGTGCGATGACAGATACATAGGTGGAGAGAAAGGGAAAGTTATACGGAGGTGGGGAGAGAGAGCTAGAGTCCAATGGTTAGTAGATGAGTATTGACTTTGCATTTAAATTTCTGGAGGTTGTAGCCGTCAGAAAAGCAAGAATACGGGAGCGAATTCCACAGGCGGGAAGTGCGAGAGAAGAAGCTGCAGGAGTAGAACTGTCGTCTGCATTTGGCTAACCTGACTGTGAATGGGTGGGACCCAGTTGCCAGTCTGGTTGCACGAGTAAACACCTGTTGAGGAGGCATCAGTGACTTAAGTTCGTCTGAGCAGAAGCCATGAAAGTATATGGTATTCTCGTTATTCCGATGTAGAACGGTATTTCTTCTGATTCCAGATTTTTATCATTCTGCGCGGAAATTGTCCAGTCATCACTGCCATGTAGGATGATTGATATTGCATAATATTTCACTATTTATTTTTTTATAAAGGAAATTTTCTTGTATATTATTAGGACCTTTAATAAATTATCACTGTATTTTCTTGAAAAGTAATGTTTTACAGTGTTTACATTATTCAGACTATTGTCCTCGTCTTTGTTGCCATTTGTACGACGTTTCCGCCGTTGTACGCTCCGGCCTTCTTCAGGTGCTAGCAATTTTGAACTGAACTCTTTATTACAATCACTGGGGTATATCATTCTCATTCTTTGCGTAGTAGTGCCTCTTTTGGAAGTCATGAGTTATCTCTCTCTAACCCTGTAAGTTACTTTTTCACCACTGCTATAGCCTAGTATTGAACTCACAACACTTTGGGTCAAATCACAGGAATTCACCAGCGTCTATATCCACTTGGATATATGTGTCTTAAATACTGTAAATACTACCTCATCTCAGAAATATGTACAAATATTAAAGTAAAGTTTTATTTACAAAAATTAGTAAAAACTTGTCACTAAAAGAATTTTACATCACTAGCCACTACAATTCCACATCGAAAAACGACATGTCTGTTGGGCTAACTACTAGTCAACCCATTTTTCGGCATCTTCAAAAAATGATAGAGTTGCTCAGCCAGGCAAAGTAAAACGGTCGGAACAAGTGAAAGTAAATACAGAGGGTTGGGTAGAACTACACATGTCAGGGTATTCAAGTAAGTTTTCACCCCTTTTGCAACATGTAGCCTAGCGTTGTTATATCGCAAAATTCCATTGTCGTCTCTCTCTTCTTATAGCGGCATTTTTCTTCAATGCTTAGCTCAGACTTATCAACTGTTGCCGATAGTGATCTCCCGTGATGGTTTCGGTCGGTTTGAGCAGCTCATAATAAACTACACCCTGATGACCCCACCAAATGCTGAGCAGAAGCTTCGAACCATGGATATTAAGCATTGAAGCCGATGTTGAAACATGGCCAGGCTTATCCCACGGACATCTACTCTTAGTGTTATCGAAGTGCATCCCATTTTCATCGCCGGTTACGATACAATGAAAAAGACTTTCCTTTTCTGGCGTCGAAGCAGCTGTTCACACATGACATGCCACCGTTCGATGTCTCTCGGCTTCAATTCGTACGGCACCCAATGTCTTTGAGTGTGAATCATTCCTAATGCTTTTAAAAGTTTTGAAACTGTTGTGTGATCAATTCCTAATAATTCTGCAAGTTCAGCTTGCACCTGACATGAGTCTTCATGAAGTAATGTCTCCAATTCTTCGTTTTCAAGCCTTTTCGGTGAGCCAAGGCGTTCATTATTTTAACATCAAAATATTTATTTTTGAAGCATCCAACCCAATCTCTGCATTTTGTTTCCGACAGAGCATGGTCGCTTTAAGTCCCAACACTAACTCTGTTCTTCAGTTGCAGATTTCTTTTGAATAAAGTAATGCAGCTAAAATGCACTTTCTATGGAATAAAATCCGACATGTTTAACACTATGAAAAATAAAGTTGTTCACAATTCAGCGAAATGACAGACTGAATTTCAAACTTGCTTATGCGTTGCCATCTGAAACTAGACGCAAGGAGTTCTGAGGTAGCCCTCTGTTAGAAATGAGCGAGAACGTATTCAAGGTCTTAATGATATTTGTATAGTTTTTAGGAGACATTTTTATATATAAATAATTCCTGGTTTACCTGGAATCTAGTCTACTTAATAGGAGTATTCCGGTGTCAAACTACCGATATCCTAGGGAATTTGGGGTATAGTATTTTGAAAGAATAGCGTGCCTTATAGACAGAAAATTTGTTAACTTTTTTTTCAATACAATAAAACAAGTTATCATGCATATAACTTCTGTAAATATAAAACTGAACATAGAATTCAACATGCAGAGGCGATTGTCTGTTTATGCTAAATACAAACATCAGGCCTAATTTTAGGGTCACGTTATAATAAAGGTGGGCTTAGAAAATTTGTTAATCAGAAGACATGTTGAAGGAAAGAGGCACATACGAAAAACACATAATATATTTTATGTGCATTGATAAATGGATAACAGCGAAGGGTTATTGAAAAATAGCAAAAATAGTTATTAATAGCTGCAAGAGACAGGGTCACGTTGAACGTCATTATCGCCTACGTCCTGAAGGGTCACGGCACATAAAAAAGAAGAAGAATGTATAGTGTCTAACACACATTTGCTGTACCTGGTGTCAGGAATTTTTGGATTTTGTCACATTACAATTCAATACAATTTCGTTTTCAACAAATTTTTTTCTATTTCTTAATACTATGGTTAACTTTGAACAGGATTGAACAATTAAATATTAACTTGCTTTTCTATGCAAACTATCTGTTATAATCAAATCAAGCATCCGAGCGAGCATAGAATACTGCTGTCATATCTAGTCAGGCGCCTCTACTGTTTATCTCAGAGTTCTCGACAGGCTCAAAAGAAGAATCGGTAATGTGATATACCGACAGGGCAGCTTGACTCCAGCTAATTTCTCGCCGACGGAACATGGCTTTCCTCTGTCTTTTGTACAAATACTTTCATGGCTTCTGATACGACTAGTGCCCCCTCCACAAGTATTTACTCGAGCAATCAGACTGGCAAAAAAGTCCCACCATTTTACAGTTAAACCTACCAAAATGCAGCCGACAATTTTTCTCCGTCAGCTTGCTAAGAATTACACCAAAATGTTGCTGAATTAGTGGAAAAAATCCTTGATCGTCTGGTTTGTTCTGATAAATATCCTGTTTTAAATTTTAATTTTTTAACCAAATAATGCATGAGATATCTGTTCTATTATTAACTTAATATATATCGTTGTTTTTTTAACATGAGATTTTAAACAATTTCTCGTAGGAAAAATGTAGATATCATAATCAGCGTGCTTCACAATTGACTATTGTGTAATTGTTTTTAATTCTAAGAAAAAAATATAGAAATACGTTAATGAATTCAAGTTTTTAAGATTGTTCGTAATCTGTTCGTAATCTTTCCTGTAAGCACAACAACTCTACAATGCATTTGTTTAATATTGCATCATATTCAGATTCACTTGTATATTATCTCTATATTTATCGATCTACACGCAAACGCAGGTGGTATAAAGAACAAGCAGATAGATACGAATCAGTTTCCAATAGGAATTACATACCAAATAAGCTTACTAGGTCATATAGTGACAGTTATATTTTCTTAAGTACCATTGCCACCGACGCATTTACGTATATGTGCGCACGCGCGCGCGCACACACACACACACACACACACACACACACACACACACATATATATATATATATATATATTAATTTGCTATATTCTCAGAAACCTAAAAACCACTAACCACTTAAGGCGTGAAAGTAACAGCTGATTTCTCAATGCATAATCTATCTATATATCTATTTACCAGTATATTGATATGCATCTTATAAGATACGAATATTTACACACACACACACGCAATTATATATATATATATATCCGCATCGTCAAACATTCGTCTCTTTCAAGATGACAATCAAATCATTATCTACATTCACAAACGCACACAGACACACAGACACACAGACACAGACACACAGTCACAGACACACACACACACACACACACACACACACATATATATATATATATATATAGGGTTAAATGAATAAATAATCGGGAAATTACTCAAAATTACACAAAAACGTCTTGAAGTAGGAAAGAGTAACTTTATTCAGCAAAATCGCCCTTCAGATGACGTCAGAATTTCCTGCATCTCTTCTGTGGGTCTCCTTGTTGAAGTTGGCCAATACTGCTATAACCCTTGCTTTTATCTCATTTTTGTTGTAATAAGTTTTTTTGTTTCTCGCTCAACCATGCGTAAAACCCAAAGGGTTATATTCTGGGAAGTTAGTTGGTTATATGTAAGGTGTGATGTGGTCACAAAAAATGTCTGACCGTCATAACAGGGTTTCCCTGCTTGTGTTGCATTGTACTGAGTACTCTTGCTAGACATAGGGTCTTCCAGCAGAGTACTCTTGACCCAGAGCAGCACTACATCCTGAAGGCAATTATTGTATGCCTCCTCACCAGCAAGTTCAGGAGTTGTTTTCTCATCAGAATGATCAGAGTGAATTTTCAGAGTTGCATTACCTTTGAAGTCACTATTAGACTCATGCATTTTCTCAGCGCTGTCCTGAGATTGACACAGAAGCACTCTGAAATGTTCGTATTGGAGCTTCCAGTGCGAATGCTAATCAGTAAAATATGCCGTTTCCAAATTTTCTGGCGGAGTTAATTGCTTAATTGTTCTGGTTTTATCACAGCCTGCTACCAAATGGCACTACTAAACTATGCAGTCGACAAAATCAAAAGCAAAAAATGTGCACGCAGAAAATAAAATAAATGATATGAAAATATAACATGAAAATATAATATATAATTCATCCAACGCAACCTGTACACACACACACACATACTTTCACACACACACACATATATATTGATTGTTTAATTACTTAATTTTTAGCAATAATAAAATTAGACCAGTGAACATTTGTATTAAAAGAAGTTCAATAAAATTATATTGTAGAACTATTAAATATTTTCCATTTGTACACGAGTTATTACGCGACCCAAGTTTATAAAAATGCTCATTATCTTCCGAAACACACAGACAAAATAGAATCATTTTACGCATAAATTTACATATGAACGTTGCTTTGCAAAAACAACACCTTATTTCGACTTCCTTACTAATTCTAAGCTTGTTTAAAAAAAACATTCTCACTTATTGCCTTTATTTTATTTTATTTTTTATTTGTTTTTATTTTTTAAATTAGTGTAGATAGACCCTACTATCACCCTGTTCATACTCCACCCACTTCTATTAATCAAGAGTAGATGCTTGCTGTTAATCTTTCCTGTTCAGTAAGGGGTTCCCGACTCACGCATTTTTTCTACTTAAGCCTCAACAGTGGAGTTTTCGTAACTTTCCTACAATGAGGGTTGTCGGTGGAAACGGCTCTCCATAAGGGTACAGGGTTGGCATTTTTCTGGTTGCTGTTTCGAACCGGTAGTTAGGAGCCCTAATATTTACGTAGCGTCTTGAGCAGCTGCTCTGATCAACAGTTGCAAAATAGCTGGGTTCTTGTGCCGGGACGCGCATGAATAAATGTCCATTCAAGATCCTCTACTAAGCAACTCTGAGGCCACACTATGCTGCCGTTTGCGCCAGTTCCCTTCCTACGAATGTCGTAGATGATGACCGTCTTCTCCCACTACTCGAGGTCTCTCCTTATAAAAAATAACTATGAATATTCACGACTACAAATACAATACGAAACCAGCCATACAAAAATCATCTAAACCAATCAACATTTCCTTCACTATCATCCGTGATATTCGTGACAACTTTTCCAGTGTGGAATCTTTTCTCCAGTAAAAGTCCCCAGACACCCTAGCTGTGAAACTAACCTGAACCCCTCAACTCCCTCCTCTGACTTCTCGATCCCTGATTACCTTCCCCTCTTTGGGAAGAAATCCAGCGTTTATATGCATGGCCTGGTGTACATTTACGCAAGCTACAGAAATCTAAATATATATGGACGCTTGTTTGACCTTATCAAATCGTTCCTGTCGAATCGTGTAACGAAGTTTGTATTGAACGGGCATGCTTCTAAATCCTATTATACGAACGCGGGTATTCCTCAAAGCTCTATCCTAAGTATTACGCCTTTCCTGATTTTCATCGACGATCTTCCTGATGTACTCAGATCCCAAGTAGGCATCTACACTGAAAATACCACCATTTACTCCCACCACGCTAAGAAATCTGCCAACGCAGACAAAACAAACCTTACTGCTGCTCTCGAAATGGAACTCTAATCAGTGGTAGGTTGAGGTAAGAAATGGCTCGTAAACTGTAATGCTTTCGAAACGAAACTGCTACTCTTTAACCATCATAAACAGTCTTTCCTACCAGCCATCGGAAGGGATCACACTAGTCTCTCTGAGAGTAATACACTGCGCCTCCTCAGCCTCACTCTCTCAGCTGACCGTAAGTTGAACGACTACATTGAATTAATAGCTAAATTAACTGCTAAGAAGGGCGGGTCCCTGTGTCATGCCAGGAAGTTCTTCTCTTCTGAATCCATCATGCACATTTACAAATCTGCCATCCGCCCATACATTGAATACTGCTGTCATTTCTAGTCGGGTGCCCCTGCTGTTCACCTTGGGTTTCTTGACAAGATCCAGAGTAAAATCTGCAATGTAGTCTATCCTGACCTGGCGGTTCTACTCCAGTCTCCCTCTCTCTCACACTAACGAGATGTGGCTTCCCTCCGTCTCTTCTACAAATATTTCACTGATTATACTCCGACAAGCTTAGCTCATTAATGTTTCCACCTTACGCGAATTTACACGAGCTATTAGACTGGCAATAACGTCCCACCATTTTACTGCGAAAACAATCACGTGTAATCACAACTTCTACTCCATCAGCTTCTAAACTCACACTTCCCGCCTGTGGAACTCCCTTCCGTATTCATGTTTCCCTAACAGCTACAATCTCCAAGAGTTAAAATGCAACAACATCTTTCATCCGTTTTTCTCCTTGATTCCTATTCTTCTCCTCACTTTACACTTTGATCTCACGCAGCTCTCTTTGCACCAATGTATCCGTTCTTCTCTTACCCATTTTCCGACACCTACCGTGATCTGTTCTCCTTTATTTTCACTCTCCTATTATGTCACCCCCTGCGCATCAGAGGCAGTTCTGCCTTCTTTGGGGTAAGACGATTATGAAAAAACAACAACAAAAAAAAAAAACATGTAGGCTAAGTTTGCTTAATCAATGAAAAATATGTAACACAAAAATTGAAATAACATATTTTTTCTTTCTTTCTTGTCCCTTCGTAGCTTATTCTGTGCTAAAGCCAAAGCAAGTTTGATTTATAGACGTTTACTAATCTATTTGTTCTTTATTGTTTCATTTTGTCAGTTTCCGATCCATGTATAATCCCAATTATATACATACATACATATATATATATATATATATATATATATATATATATATATATATATATATGAATGATAAAAATAAATAATAAAAAAAAGAATGCGACGTAATATTCGATAGACATCTAAATAAATTGATAAGAAACAATGGCAAAACTTAGATAAATAATACAAAAATTATGTTTAGGGATTTGCATATCGGCACGCTTGTAAAGTTCATATTTCAATCGAATGGCTACTCGCAGAATGTTTCTTTTAGTCAGCAGATTAAGATTGAGGAAAAGGATTAACATCGAACATACGCCAAAATCTCGTGACCATTTCTTGGTTGTCATCTGACAAAGTTAGCCCAAGTTTTCTTTCTTTTTCTTCCTATGTCTTCAACTTTTGCCGACATATAACAAGAAGAATACATCGACCTTTATGCAAAAAAAAAATGTAGGGGATAAAATAAAGCTAGATTGATTTGGGTTTTTTTTTAAGGATTACCAACCTTTACAAGGTTATTTGAAACCAAGATATATTTTTAGATTGTAATTTGTTTTCAAAGAATCTTTACGCTTAAGTGAGAAAGAATGTTCAGGCGACAAACTTTATTTCTATCTTTAATGTTATCTATATTACTGTAAAATCATGCTTATATATATATATATATATATATATATATATATATATATATATAAGCATGATTTTACAGTAATATAGATAACATATATATATATATATATATATATATATATATATATATATATTGTTTTTGATTGATAAATTCGTTTATCAACATTTTGCAGGTCATTTAAAACGAGAAAATATATTTATGATTTTTTTTCTTTTTGGACATAATAATGATTTTAGTGATACAATGCATAATTAACCCATAACTGGGGAAGGAAAGATGTGGATTTATACCTTCCAAAGGGTGTGTGTGCGTAAGTGAATATAAGGAGTTTGACTGGAATTTATGTTTCAAGTCGTTATCTCTTTGATCACCTGTACATTCAAGCATATAGCCCCTGCCATATTAAGCGATCACCCATCTAAGTACAGTAGATAGATTATATATCTTAAATGTAAGAAGAGAGTGATGCTAAATGTGAAAAAAGATAGATTTAAAGTTTCATTTGTTATGAAATATTGCCAGTTTGAAAATTCCTATACAGTTGTTTTAGAGCTTTGTCAAGTTGTTCGATCTAGAAAACAATAATTTTCTAAAATTTTGAGAAATTATCTTTATTGCTGAAATTTTTTAAAAAATGATGACTCTCTTTATTTCTTTGTCGAAACTGAAGGATGAACCGACACATTATTTTGCTCCATATAGAATCTTTGTTTCTTTATTTATTAAGAAATGTTACTTTGGTGATATGTGTGAAATATCTATGAGATACAAGTAAAGTCAGCAAAAATGACAAATGAATTAGATTTTCTCACATATCTCCGGAGTTTTGAATACATCTTCATTTTAAATGCTTTATATATGCCGTAATAAATCTAGTCGATGCTGTAAAATAGGGCTTTTATTCTCTTAAACTGTCTAATCAGTGTTTCTTTGAAATCTGGTACCGACGTGCTTTTAAATGTTTTTGAATTTATTCATTCACTAATCGAACTAACATAGAATGGATTCTTCTAAATTTGTTACTATTCAATTCGACCTACATTATTTATTAATGGATATATCAAGTTATTTCTCTCTTTATACAAACTGCTATTTTTAAGCCCAAACTCACTCTCACATTACCGATTGCTCATATAATAACATCCTCTGTAATTTATAGCTCTCCTAAGAATTAATAGCATCCTCTGTAATTTATAGCTCTCCTAAGAATTAATAGCATCCTCTGTAATTTATAGCTCTCCTGAGAATTAATAGCATCCTCTGTAATTTATAGCTCTCCTAAGAATTAATAGCATCCTCTGTAATTTATAGCTCTCCTAAGAATTAATAGCATCCTCTGTAATTTATAGCTCTCCTAAGAATTAATAGCATCCTCTGTAATTTATAGCTCTCCTAAGAATTAATAGCATCCTCTGTAATTTATAGCTCTCCTAAGAATTAATAGCATCCTCTGTAATTTATAGCTCTCCTAAGAATTAATAGCATCCTCTGTAATTTATAGCTCTCCTAAGAATTAATAGCATCCTCTGTAATTTATAGCTCTCCTAAGAATTAATAGCATCCTCTGTAATTTATAGCTCTCCTAAGAATTAATAGCATCCTCTGTAATTTATAGCTCTCCTAAGAATTAATAGCATCCTCTGTAATTTATAGCTCTCCTAAGAATTAATAGCATCCTCTGTAATTTATAGCTCTCCTAAGAATTAATAGCATCCTCTGTAATTTATAGCTCTCCTAAGAATTAATAGCATCCTCTGTAATTTATAGCTCTCCTAAGAATTAATAGCATCCTCTGTAATTTATAGCTCTCCTAAGAATTAATAACATCCTCTGTAATTTATAGCTCTCCTAAGAATTAATAGCATCCTCTGTAATTTATAGCTCTCCTAAGAATTAATAGCATCCTCTGTAATTTATAGCTCTCCTAAGAATTAATAGCATTTCAATTTTCACGTCGTTGGTGTATGAATGTCTTCAGTTTTACTTTATGCTCTTGACTTCTTTTTTCGTCACTCCACATTTGCTATTGTTTGTAACTATTAACTTAATATTTATGACAGTAACGAAGGATTAAACGATTTACTCACAATTTCATTTAGCAAATTTGTTTACTGAATCTGTTTTTCTTTTCTGTGCTACGTTCATTCAGGATTTGAGCGATGCTAGCTCGCTATTCTAGCCTCCTTTTTTATTTAATTTTGGACATTTATATCTTTGTAATTGTTCGACTAATTTCCACAAACTTTTTATTTGCTATTTCACTCTCCTCTGTTTCTTTTGTCTTCATTATGTCCCGTGAGTATTACGTCCTCTTACGTTCCAGAATTCAAACCGTATATTTCTAATAGATTGCTTGTTGTTCATAATTTCCGTGCAGTTCATAAACATTAAGCATTAATGATCTAGCTGTAACTATATTAAAACTTTTACATGAAGAAAACTATCTTCAGCTTTGTTATTATTATCACGGCGTTTCCTCTGTTGTGGCCTACGGTCTTCATCAAGTGTTTATCTTTCCGGGTAAATCAACTGCCATGAGGAATGATGTAAAACATTCCTTAGATAGAGAATAGCTATGTATATTTTCAAAAAACACATCACTATTGCGAATATGTTTTAACAATTTAAACAATTCTAAATGTTGTTTATAGGGCTTATCTAAACTTATTTATAAATGGAACTTTGTCTGTGTGTCTGTGTGTGTGTGTGTCCGTTACCTATAGACTCCGAAACGGCTGAACCGATTTTCTTGAAAATTTAAACAATTGTACTATAAGTGTCTGTGAGTGTTCTTAGCTAGGTTTTGTGTCGAGGTATCTCCTGATAAATATCGAAAATCGATAATCAAAAAAATCGGGTTATAGAAGTAGTGGTCAGATTTTAATCAAATTTGATACACTCACAGACAAAGACATAAGAAACGATATTCAGCAGTTTCAAAGGTTGCAGTTCTTATGGAAGTGCAAAAAATTGATAATATATATAAATATATAAGGCAAGATGTTTGTGTGTGTGTCTGTTTATCTGCCTGTATGTCTGTAATTTTTCAGCCCTTTTATTTTAGTTTTTTGCTTCGGGTTTGGCTCTAAGTAGGTATAATTCTAGTTCTTAGTCTCAGCCATGATACTATTTAATCAGAGGACTTATTTAGCCTTCAAAATTCAGTTTACGAAGAAAAAAACTTAGTAATATCGATACCATGAAATCAAAATTTGACTTACGTCCATTCACTTTTCTTTCAGTCTACGGTTTTGCTTTAACTGGAAACAACTATTACTTTTTAGTCTTTCATGCCAACATCCAAAGCGTCTGAGCTCCAGGACCATTGATTAGTTTTAAAACGTTCATTACACCCGAGCAACGCCGGGCTATACTGCTAGTTAAATATAAATCTGTCGTTCCTTGATGCATCATTTAAACATCTATAATTGGAAGAGTATATTTTTATTTGGGTTGTTCAAATATTGGGAAATAAAACAAAAAGAGGAACATTCAAGTTTGTCATTAATCAGAATTTTGTTCCCAAATAAAATGTCCTATTTTAGAATATATGGTATTCTTTTGGAAACTGTTAGAATACGGATCATTATGTTTATCGCTAATTAAGAAAACCCTCTGGAGAGCCATTTCGAAAAGTAACTGCTATAATCATGTATATGTCTGTAGGATAATAGTTATCAGCTTCGGAGATGTAATCGGCATGTTTGGATTCAAATAAATTTACTAAGAAATCTTGGAAATATATTTTCTCCCACCAGGTTAAATAGAAAGGTTAAGTGGGCCCTTTTCTTTTAAAAGTATCTGCTATAAGGAAAAAGATAACATTGAATGAAATTTCGTTGAGAAAATAGCAGAAAATAATTCACCTCTGCTTCTCAAGTCCTCATGGCAATTTATAGATTATAATGAAATGGAATATGTGGATAAACATTATAGCCTAGGCCAAGAAAGAAAAATATCCTGGTTGTATAAAACAAGATTGTATATGGCGTTCTTCAAACGGGTGTTGATATAATACTTTTATATATATAAATACATATCTAGCGATATCGGTGACTTCATTAGTTGGAAATGTTGCTTTCATTGCCAGAGTATCATCTTTCACTGTAGATAAAGCACTCTAAACTTCACAGATAAGATCCGCTTTGTGGAACCCAAGAGGATGCTTTCTCGAACTCTATAATTTTAATCTGATCAAGTTTAGGCTTTATCAAGTTTAAGGTCTTTATCTTTATAACATACTCTATCTAGTAAATATTTATCTGTAACTCTCTTGGGTTTGTAAAGTGTGAATATTATTCTAAAAAAAAATGAAAATAAAAGAATTCAAATTGTTTTCACAGTGGTCAATATTATCGACAGATTGGCGAGGCACAGTCTTTCATGAAGGCATTATTTAAAAACGACATCAGGGCAGTTCTATTAGTAAGCTGCATTTGCAGCAAAAAATAAAATATACGAGGTATGAACAAAAGGTATTGGGATTGTTGCTATAGTAACGGAGCTAATATACTTAGAAAGAAGCTGCTTAGCACAAACTGACTTTGAACTTTGTTACATCAAAACACACACACACACACACACACACACACACACACACACACACACACACACACAAAAGTATAACGTTCTCACTCACTATCTTTGTTTATATCAGTGCTTCGTAAGAAGAAGTCCCATCTGTAAATATGGCTTGTTAAGCAGTTTTTGGTCAAGGATAATATTCCCCAGGTCGGACAACCACCATATTCCATTTACTTTTCGAATTTCAATATCACTTGAAAGGAACAAGATTTTAAGCCGTCGAAGAAAACCAAAAGAATGCGACAAAGCAGCTGCTTGTTATCCCACAAAGGAATGTCGGGAGCACATATATCAATGGAAATGGCGCTGTATGAAGGAGAGTAAATCCCGAATTAATGTGTTGTAAACTTCTTTTTTTTTTTTTTTTAACTCTAGACACTTTTTGCTCTCGTATTAAGTTATGTCATAAATAATTTCCGTTTTGGTTTATCAACTTTATTCTTGCAAATATAAAATCTAATCCTATTTTATTCGATAACATATTCAAAATTATTTGTACTGAATGTTAATCATTTATTAAGCAGTTCTTCTAAGTAAAGTTCTGCAGGTTTTGATGCGGGAAAGCTTTCGATGTAACTATTGAATGGGGTTTACATTAGAGAATGCTTTACCCAGGAATGCTTATTGGTGCGATCGAAACATTTGCTGCAAGATCAAGTAAATATGTCTCATAAGATAGAACAGACCAACCAAGTTCAAAAATGACTTTTCTGTGTTCTATTTTCCTGTATGCAATCGTACATTTTGACTTTAGGCTACTGTGTATGTTAAAATTGTGTACTAAAATGCTTCAAATTTATCCCTAATTGGCACATATGTTTAATACTTACAGCCGTCATCACAAACAGGTACCCAAAACGGATATTAGTTGTCTCAACATAGTAAACATAAGCTTAAAAACAGTATTTAAATTTAAATCAAGTGCATTTTAACTTGCAACCAAAATAAAAGGTTTGTAACTTTGGGCCTAGAAAAGATTTTCCGTTCCGTGTTATAAAGGAAGGAGAATTCGAATTAAATTTGGAAGCTGGGCCTTATGAAGAAAGTTGAATCAATATACATTGATGAGTTCACTCAGTTTCTATATTCATTTATTTTTAAGCTATTCGATCTATATGTTATAAAATCGCGCGCAGTTAAAAGAAACAGATGAAGGAGACAGATTTTTCTATGTAATTCTACTGATGTAGACAGTAAAACAAATGAAATATAGCCATAAGAACTCACCACTATCTGATTTAGGTCTTTCTGCAGACATGCTACGCCGTGTGATCATAGCAGAAATCGAATTATCATATAAATAACAACATCTAAAAACTGTGGTACATGTGTTATGGAGATTTACCCATATGAAACATTGAACTCTTCTGGAATATATATAAGTAGCAGTTCTAGTTCGTAGAGCCAAGCGGCAGAGAGAGAGAGAGAGAGAGAGAGAGAGAGAGGGGGAGAGAGAGAGAGAGAGAAAGTGAGGGCGGAATCTCTTCCAGCAGATAACTCTGACAGCCGGATTTATAGTCACGCTAATAATTGTAATGTTTGTACTACTGTCTTTGTAATATATTTGTTTAACACTATTTCGTCTTTGTGTCTTTATTTCTGGCTCCAACGGATCAAAATAGGTTGGTGACAAGGTAAAAACAACTGGAATTATTAATGTATTCATATTGGATCTCTCGGTTCGATCGGAAACGGTTCTGATAGAATCACTGAAGGGATCACTGGTATACCAAACGTTAAAGAAACAAACGCATAATCTCACACCTTACATGCCACTACCTGTTTCAATTTAAATCCATGTAGGTAAAATCGCAAAGAAGATCCTATTAATAATAATAGTGAAACTGATCCAGCCAGAGGACTCGAGGGCTTGATGTAAATAAAATTATCTATTTAATGACACACACACACACACACACACACACACACACACACACACACACACACACATATATATATATATATATATATTAATTCAGATACTTTAATCCAAGCGAAAAAAGCAGGAAGGTAAATTCCAAAAACCCGATCCTAATTAATATTAAAAAATTTATTTTAATATTAAAAAATGATACAGGAAGAGAGCTCCATGTTATAAAATATTACAGAGCAAATATAAATTCAAAAAGGATTAATTCAATGATGTTGGATGATCATTTCAATATGAAAATCCCCACGGGGGATAACACATCACCTCAGCAACAGAAAAATCCTTTCAAAAACTGAGCTGATGTGTTATCCCCCGCTTCCAATGATCATTGTCCGGTGTGCTAATAATCAAGATCAGTTGGAATTAACAGTGACGCCGATGGTTTGCATACGGACATTCATATAAATTCGGTCATAGATAGACGAGCAATCGTTTATTGAATTTTCCTGACAACAATAGCGTCACTAATAATAAAAATAATAATGATAGCAATAGGGTTGGCGTTAATAATAATGGTTTTCCTGCGTCAATCAAGTCTATTTCGTTTAGTCGTTCCAATTAAAAGAGTGATTAATAAATAATGACAATGCAAGCTTATCGATCCATTAGTCCTTGTTGCACATCTACCGACGATGACTGATGTATCTTTGATTCTCGTCAGCTGCACTACGGACGACCGACTCTGGAGACAGATTCCTTTTCACACTTGTCGGATTCCACCACCTAATGGCATCCTGTTACAATTTACAAATCGATTTTTTCAAAGTCGTTGTTCCTAATTAAAAACTTTTGTAACTGTTTCTCGCATCTGTCTCTGGTAAATTAGAGCCGCGTCATTCTGTATTATCAATTGCAGGGCACCTTGCCCTGGGAAAGTGCTTAACATGCAAGACGCTCAGCCAATAACGGTGAGTCTCATTATTACTTGATACTCCGTGCTTGAGGCTTTTTGAGCTAGATTTTTAGTTGAGTATTAATTTCATAAAGTTCTTACCTGTTAAATTTATATGGTTTGATATATGAATAAAACACATAAATAAGCATTTTAATAGAGGGTGGAAAGTGCAACACTGAAATCCCAAGGGGCATGGAAAGGTAAAGATATCTTCCAAAATGTAATCAATGTATTAAGAAACAAAGACATTTCATTAGTAAAGAAGAAAAACTATTGAAGAATTACGTCATATCAATTCTCCTATATGTCAGTGAATAGTGAGCAATTTTCTACAGAAGAAAAAGAGATTTGAAGCAACAAAAGTGTGGTTTTCGATTGATACTGAGAATACCATGAAACAAACATGTGAGCAAGAAGAAAGAAAATGAAACAAGACGAGCACTTATATTTAACAGAAATCATGACTTATCTTGGGCACGTAATGAGGAAAGAAGGCTTTGAAGATTTGATACTCATCGGACAGATTAAGTAAAAAAGAGGAAGATGACGCATAATATACCCACAAGTTTGAGTAAATGGATGGCGAAACAAGATCTTGGGAAGATAATAGAAAGACAAAATTTATTAAGTGCTACAAGTAAGAGAAGAATTTAGAAAAACATGATCACTAATATGCTGAAGAAACATGGCACTTAGTAGTAGTAATAATAGTAGTAATAGTAATAGATTCCTACTACTACTACTTGATCACCAATATCCTGAAAGGAGACAACACTTAGTAGTAGTAGATTATTATTAGTAGTAGTAGATTAGGAGCATATGATGTGTGGGTAATGACGAATATCGGCCTGAAATGTAGTACTGCCGAGCCGAGTTCAAATTCCTTCCTCGTCGATTGCGTTCATTTTCTTGTAAAAGTGTCTCTTCTCACTAGCTAACGGTTAAATACTAGACTAGACCAGGCTCCCTAGACTTGTGTGCCAAGAAGTCTAAAGAAAAAAAAACACTCTAAAATACAAACAGTGGAGAACATGACAGGAAACTACGGGAATACATGATAATTCACTGATAATATATAAACACAATAAATAATGAGCCAGTATAGCCGATGTTCTGAAGTTTTCCGGCATTCTGAACAGTATTAGGTCCATACTAATATCCTCTTAGTGAAACGGGAATATTAAATTTCTAGTTAATAAATTATTATTTAAGAAAGTCAACAGTGCACTTCCAGAATTTTAGATAACCAGAACCTGGCAACCAATCTCTCCTCTGACTTATTCTCGACAGCTGAGTGGAGGAGAAATCCCGTTGGTCAAATTCAATGACGCTAAAACCAAACTAATTAATTACATTCCGTCATAACCACACGGACACTTTTCGCCTATCGTGATAAACGGTTGTCTTCTCAAGTACGTCCCGTAACCTGTGCGCCTACCGAGATTTAAATTCTACCTAGATCTCAAGTAGAACTTATACATATGATCTATCACTAACGATGCTGGAAAAATTTTCAGTTCCCTATATGACTGTATTTAATACCTAACACCACCTGCTATCCTCTACATTTACAAGAGCTGGATCAAGTCGAAAATTGAATACTGCTGTTCATTTTCCAGTCTCGAGAGATGCACTTCCGCATCCTTGTGGGTGAAGAACTGTTTTCCACCATAGAGCTATTTTCTTACAGATGAAATGTGGTAAGGCCTACGCTACTCTATTTCCAAGGAAAATGTTCAGATGATCTACATTCCAGTTAGAACATTCATGGTAAAGACCCATCAAACCATGCAGATTGTAACTAACATTCATCTTTCTCTCCGTATTCTATTATTGAGATGTGACTTCAACTCGAACAGCTTCTCCCCACAATCCACTGAATTGTGGATCCGACTCCAAAGAGTATTTTTCCTCGATTACTCTAATATTAACCAGTTCATGTGAAGGCCTATCCGTTATTTTCCCCACGTATCCCCATAATCTCTGCCACTTATTTTGTAAATTGTCTACCTCGAGTGGCTCATTGACTTTGTACACGGTTAACATTATTGAACAAATAATATATTTATGTAGAGAAAAATGTTTCTTGATTTAGCCAAAGAGAAAGGAGCAAATTCAATCGAGTCGATCTATATTGATATCACCGGATATTTAGACATTTTCACCAAAATTTTTCATTTCATTTGAGCTGAAATTAGGTTTTTAGGCTCAGCTCAACGTATATATCAATTTTCATTCTGTACTTGGAATACAACATCTGAACATAATCCTGCTTTAAATAAAAAAAAACGTTTCTAAAACGGGAGAATTTCTTCTGGATATTTGCGCTTATCTGTACAGTACAAGGTTTAGCAGATTACATTTTAAAACAAAGGGACTGACCGTAAAAATCCCTTTGTTAATTCTATAACACAAAAAATTTAGCTGATTCCAAGAACCATTAGAATAGATCCATCTAGATGAATGCTAAATATAACAGGAAAGCTGAACATTATATTATAAATTGGCTTGTCTGTGATACGTTGTGACACTGGTGTATAAAGTGGTTAACGTTAAAATGTGTATTGAAAAAAAACACGAAATGGTTAATTCTAACATGAGGTATAAGCAAAAAGACCACGAGAGAGAGAGCGAGAGAGAGAGAGAGAGAGAGAGAGAGAATGAAAGAAATAAAGAAAGAAATATATTGGGGGAAGAGTGAAGAAGCCCTTACACTTAGTGGTGAAAAGTGAGGGTAGCCATCAGTATTTCCTATTCCTTACGAATTGCTATAGTGCACCAAGAGTTGTTTTTTGTTAACTATGAAGAATCTATCATGCTATGAACCAATCGAGCAATAATATTTCCACTTCGTTGACAATGAAAGAGATAAGTATGATTTATATTTTCACAGAACCGAAATAAAATCCAGGAAATGAGACATAATTTTATCACTTTATTAAGGAATTGGGAGGACGCATAGCATTTGCTTAGAAAGAGAGATTGATGGGTCTTATATTTTCGATGACAAAAACGAACAGAAAATTTAAACAAATAACTCTTCCGAACTCTTTTCCGAGGGCCTAGGTCATGAAAACAGGCCCTACGATGACAAGCGAGCGGTCTGATAATTTTATCACTTCTTCGCTGAATTGACAGATTGTAAATTAGTAAGTAGAATAGAAATCCATTTACACCCACGCGTTTTAAAAATGAGATTCATCATGAAGACAGTTAATACAAGGAAATAAGATGGGGTTGAATGTTGCGAATGAAAGAGGTGAGGGAGGATTTATCACCGCCCATTTAAAGTAATGGTGTCAGATAGAAGTGAAGCAGGTGGAAGTTGAAGGAAGGGGGCGATCATGTGGCTAATTATCCAAAATTGGAACGTTGATGAAGGAATGCAGAAATAAGGGAACAAAGAACTCTAGAGATTAATGGGAGAATTGGCGAATCACCGAATTTCAAGAACCGTCTTCGCCCATGCTGGTTTTGTGCCGGAATGCATATAAGAAGACAGGGTTGGAATCACAAGACTTGCACGCCGAATCCCTGTATCAATTTTCATTGGTATTCACGTCAGTTGCCACTAAATCTTCTAACAAAGTTGTACTCAGCTTCAGAAGTTTTGACAAGGTCACTATAGAGATTGATTCAAGAAAGGTTAACTTTTGTTGTTCCAAGAACTGCATAAACTAACGAATCATTAGTTTTTATTTTTGTTTGTGAAGGTATTTATTTCTTTGCTATAGTTTCCAGCATATTTTAATCCAGTTCTTCGATGACCAGCAATCTTTCACTGCGCTGAGATCAAAGACACAGCGTAGACAGGGTAGGTGTGCATCGAAGCGGCCCGAAACCAACAACTAGCTTGACGAGTGCGGGGTTGGTCCTGTAGTTAACAGTCGTTCTCAGACCCTGAGTACAGGACTGCTAAGTGTGGTTACATCATCTTGTTTATGTGGTGTGTACGAGGGTTTATACTATCTAGTGAAGGATCAAGGTGGTGGGGTTAATGTCTCTTCTTAGTTAAAATGTACGATACGTCCTGTCAATATCGCATAAATAATAAACTATTCCGATGATTGGAAAAATGAAAAAGTCAAATCGGATAAGCTACTTTGTTTCAGTGAGAAAAATAAAAGAAAGAGGGGAACATAGATGAGGGTCAATGTATGAAATGTCTGTTTCAGTGAAGGGGAGAAAATTGTCAATTTTGAAAAAAAAATTTCGTGTTCTTTATTTCTTTAAAGAACGATCATTATTCTTATTTATGGTTGCTTTTAAATATCTTGCTGTTAGCCTTAAATATTTAATGAAGCAATAGGGGGATTTCTACTGAAATTTTATTGTCAAAAACACACTATGATTTTATTCAGTCATAAAATTAGGAATTACATTTTTTTTAATCATCTCACGTCAAGCAAAGCATTCCACTGCCACTGTTGCGCAGAGGGTTACATGGCGAAAAGTGATCAGAAAGAGGGGTTAGTTATAGGAAATGTCAGGAGTAGGGTAATAGACGGATGGGGATACCGAGGATGTGTGTAGAGTAGATGGAAAAAGAAACTTGTGAGAATGGATGCGAGTTAGTTTGATAAGAGATGTCTATTGACTTTACATTTAAATTCCTAGAGATTGTAGCTGTCGGGGAAGAAAGTATATGGAAGGGAATTCCACCCGTTGGAAATGTATGAAAAGAAGCTGTTAGGGTAGAAATTGCGGTTACATTTTATCGGTTTCACTGTAAAAAAGTGGGACATAGTAGCTAATCTAGAAGCTCGTGTAAATTCATCCCTAGGGGGCACCAGTGATCTAAGTTCATCGAACAGAAGCCTTGAAAGTATTTACAGAAGAGGCACAGGGAAGCCACGTCACGCCGGTGAGATAGAGACTGCAGCCGAGCTGCTAAGTCGGTATCGATCACATTGCAGATTCTCCGTTGGATTTTGTCAAGCAGCCCGAGGTGAATAGCAGAGACACCAGACCAGATGTGGCAGCAGCATTCAATACACGGGCGGATGGTAGATTTATATATGTGTAGGATGGACTCAGGCGGTAAAGACTACCTGGCCCTGCACAGTGAACCGACCTTCTTGGCAGCGGATTTAGCAATAGATTCGATATAGTCATTCCACTCGAGGTCCACTGAGAGTGTCAGGCCAAGGTGGCGTAGTGTTTTACTCTCAGGGAGGCTAGCCTGTTCCTTGCTAATGGGGTGGTGGGTAGGAGCGATTGTCTATGATGGTTAATAGATAGCAGCTTCGGTTTGGAGGCATTAAAATTTACGAAACATTTCTTTCTCCAGTTCATCACGGATTGGAGGTCCTTCTCAAGCTCGGCAGCGAGGTTCGCTTTGTCAACCTCAGCAGATTTTTGATCTAGGCGAGAGTAGGCATGATCTCGGCATGTAAGCCGACAGTGGTCTCGTCGGCTTATATGCATACTTGGGGTCTTATAATATCGGGGAGACCGAAATATAGATCAGAAAGGTGTAGGACCTAGAATAGAGCCTTGAGGGACACCCGCGTTCTTATGGTAGTTCTGGGAGGCATGTCTGTTTAAAACTAGCTTCATTGTGCGATTAGAGAGGAATGATTGGATTGGGTCAAACAATGGTTTAGTTATTCCATAGCTCTGCAGCTTGCATAGAAGGCCAGAATGCCAGACCCTGTCAAACGCTTTGGAAATATCCAGGGCAACGGTTCGAGCTTCGCCATTGTTGTCGAGAGCCAAGGTATATATACTCTGTGATGGTCGTTAGCATATCAGCAGTAGACCTGGTGAAGCGGAAACCATACTGTTTGTCCGAGAGGAGACTGTGGGCTGTGAGATGCTGAACCACCTCGGCGTTGATAATGGCTTCGATCACTTTGCCAAAGATCGGTAATAGGCTGATAGGGCGGTAATTAGCGAGGAATGAGGATTCTCAAGTATTCTTAAATATAGGAAATACAGAGGAAGACTTCTAACTGCCAGGAAAGCAGGAAGCTGATAGGCAGTAGTTGTAGAGCTTAGAGAGAACAGAGGAAAGTTCAGGGGCACATTTCTTCAAGATTATGATTGGGATTCCGTCCCCTTCGTTCGCTTTATGAGTTGTCAAGCTTAGAGATTATGCTAGAGACCAGCGAGGGTGTAATGTAGACGTCATTCAGTTGGGTCTCACTTCTAGGTGGGAAGTCGGGTATAGATACTACAGACGAATCCAGGCGAGAATTGGTGGAGTATCTGCAAGCAAAGCAGCATTCAGAATTGTTAGCTGAAGAGGTGAGGACCTCAAATTCATTGATTAGAGGGGGTATTGAGGTTTTACTATTGTTAAGCACGCTTTTACAAAGTAGAATTTGTTGCCGAACTTACGGGATGCTATGCGTTGCTTCATTCTGGCAGCAAACAACATCTTAGCTTCATTGAGTATCTTTTTGCACTTATTTCGTGCTGAGGCGAAAAGGCGCCTGTTAAGATCGGAAGAAGTGATTCCGGTGGGCAATGGCGGCCGGGCATGCGGGCGAGAACCAGGGGGACGAATGGGATTTAAGCTGAAACTTCCTGGCTGGAATGAATGCATCGATGCCAGCCTTAACCCAAGAAGAGATCTCGGATGCACAGTCTTCAACAGGAAGACTTAAAACATTGTTCCACGGAACGTCACACAGGAAGTCGCGGAACGAGTCTCAGGCTGCTCTTTGGTATCAGTAACATATTATGCTGATCTGAGTTTCTTGAGTGGCGTGGGAATGGAAGGACATGTTAACGGAAACTACTGCATGTTCAGAATTTCCGAGTGGGCAAAGCTGCTTGACATTGCAAGAGTCTGGGTTGGATGTAAAGCAAAGGTCTAGCAGTGAATCCCTTCCAGTAGGGTTATTGGAGAAACGCGTGGGGAAATCCACCACTTGCTTAAGAGTGGGGGATTGAAAAATTCATGGTGTGGACACCAGCAAGATCGGTGACAGAGTTTTTCAGCCATTTGGTGTGGTGGGCGTTAAAGTCACCAAACACAAATATATGGCCAGATGAAGAAGAAATGGCCTTATCGATATTAGTAGAGATATTATCAAGTACTGAACAGTCAGGAGATGGGGAGGAGCGGTAGCGAAAGAAATGATAGCTAACCGAGCTTAGAAGTGAGAAACGGAAGCACATGAAAGAATGGTCTAGGGATTCAAGAGAGATCACCCTAGCTAGAGAGAGGTGTTCAATGACATAAACACCAAGCCCATGCATATGGTCATTGAAGTTCTTCCTGAAGAGGGAAAGATAACCAGGAACGTAAAACTCAGAAGAGGGGCTAGAAGGGTTGAGATTAGTTTCACAGAGAGCTAATATGTCAGGTGAGTTCGCTAGAAGTAATGATTCTACGCTGTAAAATTTAGTGCGAATACCTAGTATGTTTGCAAAGGAGACGCAGACACGTTTGGGCGTTTTCTGATTAGCTGGTTTAGTTTTGCAATTTTGTTTGCGTGTATTCATAGTGATTTATTAAGAGCGAAAGGTCTAGAGTAGGTTCAACCGGTCACTGTATGCAGCATGTGCAGGATGGAGATTGGCGCAGCCTGCAGCATGATGTGGGCTCAGGGTTGCCCACCGGAGGTTCATGCAGGGAAACCATCCATGCACGATATGGCACAACAAGAAACCCCGATATTATTCAACTGTTGATCAGAGCAGCCTCTTCAGACGCCACGCAAGAGTTCGGAAGCAGCAACCAGGAAACTGCCAACCTAGGACCTCAGAATGAAGAGACGTTGCCACCACCCTCACATGCTGCAAAAAGCTTGCGGCTGAACTAACACTAAGACCGAAGGAGAGAGAAAACACAACCGGAAACCCCTTTCTAAACAAGAAACAAGGCGAACACCTAAACGCCTGTTTAAAAGAAAAGGGTGGAGTGTGAAACCGGGCGATAGTAGGAACTATCTACTCTGATTAAACAAAAGATTACTAAGTCTTAGTTTAGTATAAGTCGAGATAAGCCTTCAAATCCAAAATAACTTTTTACAGAACCTTATCTAACAGGTTTAAAGAAAAGACACTACAAAAGAGGAAATAAACAAGCCTATGGCTGCCCAACAAAAAAAAAAAATGATCACTCAATTTTAACTGGAGGAATAAAATACTTTTTTCCCTTTAATTTTTTGTTTTTATGGCATATCAACCTCGGCTGTTCATTTATTGTCAACAAAATTTTTATTTATTTATTGCTGGTAATACCTTTTTCTTCCAACAATTTATTGTTGTTTTTATATAAGTTTTTGTGTCTAGTAATAATTGTTTTCTTTTCGAGTATCAAGATTCATTGGGAGTTGTTTTTAAGGGCAGCGTTCCGAAGTCCTACCCTTGCTATTTAACCCATAACTGGAGGGAAGGGACGGATTTATACCTTTCCCAAGGGTACCAGTGCTTAAGTGAATGCAGGGTATTCAACTGGAATTCAAACTCGGCTCACTGATTTCTCTGTCCGTGCCGATATCCACTGCACCACAACGCACAACCGTCACTAAACGCTTACAGCACCTGGTATTCCCAAGCGGTCACCCATCTAAGTACTGACCAGGCTCAATATTGCTTAACTTAGGTGATCGAGCGAGAACCGGTGTATTCAACTTGATAGGCCGTAAGCCCCACTTAAATTTAACCGTTGCTATATGTGAAGAGACAAATGTACAGTAAAAGTAAGTAGGAAAATACATTTTCCTTGCAGTAATTAGTACCAATAAGAAAAAAGAATTATCTAGCACTTACCAATCAAGACGAAAACTGAAGTCGAGTGAAATTCCGAAAGACAATAATGCCAAAATACATTCAGATATTGTATTAATAAATTTTTATGGGTATTTTCAGTGAATATGCTTGCATGAAATGTAGGTTTTATTAGAGGCTGTCATTAGAGTGAGTGTAAAGTCAGACTTATTTAATCTGCGAAACTTAGAATCAAACCTCCCCCTGCAAACTTCAAGTACCGAGAAAAAACTCAGTCTTACTCTTTGGGTATTTTTTCCTAACTCTCCCATCCGATTCCACCCATACTAATTCAATGAGAGATAAGTTAGAGTCTGATGTGGCCATGTTATAATTTCCAAAATTTTCTTTCTTTTTCGACTCGAGGTCATTAAATAGTGATGCCATATCTGTTCGGGTGTTCCTGCTATCCAACTAGGTGTCCTTGACAAAATCCAACTTGGCAGCTCAGATACAGCCACTTTCTCATCGGCGCAATGTAGCTTCACTGTGACTCTTCTACAAATACTTTCATGTTTTCTGCTCCTATGAACTTAGTTCACTGGTGTCCACTATATATGAGTTTACTCGAGCCACAAAATTAGAAACTAGGTCCCACTCTTTTACTGTGAAACCAATAAAATATAAACACAAATTCTACTCCATCAGCTTCGTTTCTCGCACTTCCCGCCTGTGTAATTTCTTTCCATTTACTTGCTTCCCCGACAGCTACAATCTCCAACAATTTAAATGTAAAGTCAATAGCAATCTTCTATCTCACTAACTTGCATCATCTCTCTCATGATCGTTTCTCCGTCCACTCCACTCTCATCAGTATTCTCATCCTTCTCTTAGCCACTTCCTGACACCCCCTATAACCTTTCACTCTTTCTCATAACTTTTCTCCTATGTAACACCCTGCAAAACACTGACAGTAAAATGCCTTGCTTGAGGCTACACGATTATAAAAAATGAATACACTTTATCAGTAATACGCTAATTAATGTTCATGTATTACATAGACACCTAGAAAAATTTCCGAATAATTGCGACGATGTAAGTGATGAGTAAGAAGAACAATACGATAAATTTATTAAAACAATGGAAGAGTGCTACTAGGGACGGTAGGACAAAGGAATGATGGCCGACTACTGCTGAAGTATCAAAAAGGACTTAAATAAAATTGGACATGACAAACAATCAATAAATAGAAGATTTTTACCATATTTCTTATGTTCACGAAGGTTTTATTTCTGCCGTTAGTTTACTAAATGATTAGATGAAAACACTTGTTAGACTTGATATATAACATCGTATTATTTTAAAAAAAGTTAATGGCTGATTGTTATTGAATAAACAGAAATTCTCAATAAGCATATCAATATTTGTATTGGAAAATAAAACAGAATTTCTCAATAAGCATACCAATATTTGTATTGAAAAATACAGAATTTCTCAATAAGCATACCAATATTTGTTGGTTTAAATACGAATTGATAGTTTTTTCCGATTTTACTTTGAGAAATATTGCCGTCGGTCAATATCATATATACAGAAATCAAATAAAAAATTTACCTTTTTATCCAAAAATAAGGCATTCCTGTACAGCAAAAAAGGTAGCTAATCAAGAAAAAGTTAGGTCATTTTCAAATTTAGCGCTTTAAAATTAGCTGAAAAAAGGTGTTTGGTGTCTCAACGTCATAAAAATAATGTTTTTTTTTTTTGTTGTTTACCAGTATAAAAAACAAACAAATAATCCCCAAAGCAATTCAGTTATCTTCTGGATGTCCTTAACAAGAATGCGCGGGTAGCCTGACAGTCATCAGCGTGAAAAGTGGAAATGACATCTCGAGTTCGTGTTCTACCTTAGTCTGTTGAATTCACTTTGCATTAATAGAATTGACGAAAGTCTGAATTAATTTCATCTCCACCCAGCCGTGGATGGTAATCAGTCTAGGAAGAAAACCACCCTATTACGAAAGAGTAATAATAAAGGCAATTGACAGGAAATAAAGAAATAACATTTGCAGAGAATTCTGATCGCCTACGCCCTTGACTGAAAAAAATATCCTTACAAAAAGCGGAGATGATTTGTCAGGATTTCGATGTTTTGATCAGCATGTTGCATAACAAGCTACTAATTGCCAAAGGATATCTTCATTTAATTGTTCAGCATCTCTGATTGCGATCACTTCATATTTTATTTCATAATATTAGAAAAATAAGGATTTTTTTTATTGAAATATGCATGATTCTATTGATATTTTCAAAAACTACACTAACCCTTCATATTCACGTTCAAAAAGCACGATAACCTTGTATGCACACGTTCAATAGAGATGCTAATCACGTACTCATCTTTTCAAATTGTATGTAACCATATATTAACCTTTCCAAAGGCAGTATAACCATGAATTCACCTGCTCAAAATGCACGATAACCATAAATTCACCTGTTCAAAAGAGTATAATGGCGTATTTATCTATTCAAAAAACAAGCTAACAATCAATTGATTTGTTCCAAAAACGATAAACATGTTTTTACCTGTTCAAAAGCAAGTGTAACAATCTACTGACCTGTTCAAAAGCCATGATAATCCTTAGCTGCTCTCCTGTTCAAAAAACAAAAAAAAAAAAAAAGACAACCAGGTATTCATCCGTTCAAAAGACACTGTGACCATATATGCACCTGTTTAAAAGCACTGTAAGAATCAAATCTTTTTTTTCAAAGGCATGAATATCATGTATTCCGATATTCAGATACCACGGTAACCATGCATTCACCTGTTCATAAAGCTCAATAACCATGTATTCAACTATCAAATAGGCACGCAAAGAATATATTTAATTGTCGCAATCATTTCTCCTGCAACGATAAATATAGTTGAGTGTTCAAATGAAACGTTACAATTATTAGTTCACTGTGAATGCTGTCAGTGAATATCTGCTACTGCCATGGCTAGAATATTGATACTTTGCCCGCTCAAATCTGTGTTTACACGCCTCCAGTCGCATGGTGCATGACGTACACAGCTCGTTGATCGACAATCTCGAATCAGGTAGAGAGCAAAACGATGAGTGTTTTAACACAATGTACTAAGATTAAAAGAAAAAATAGTGTCTGAGTCGAGTGACCTAATATTTTTACAAATTACAATTTCGCTGTAAAAATGCACACACATACGCATATATAAACACCTATACACGAACAGTCATAATTATATACATGTGCGTGTGTGTGTGTGTGTGTGTGTGTATATTTATATATATATATATATATATATATATATATATATATATATATATATAACCAATTTTTCCTATGAAATATGTTTCATTCACATTCTTGTTACGTTTCTGTTCATATACGTTTAGATCGTAAAATTGAGTGAATCGTTCTAACTTCCCGGTGAAAAATTTATGTAGTTGCTTGTATAATTATATTATTTAAAGTTTGCTATATTTATGATGGAAGAGACTTCTAAATTGATAACAAATTGAATGTAGTCATGGATCTCTCTACACAATGACGGCCGCAGTACATGTGATGTCCAAACCCATAAATGACGATTTTATAGCAGTCAAGAGTTTCCTGGGGTTCGTAGCTGTAGGAACTTTTTTTACATCCTGGTCTGTTTGGGGCTTCTAATACCCAATGAATGGTGTTGCATAATTACAGTATTATTGTTACTTTAAATGTTATTTTTAGTGGATACTGTATTTGAGTAGACGCTCCGTTTCTTTCAAATAGTAAACTTAAATATGGATATCCAGTGAAAATAACAATTGAAATAATAAAATATGTGGGATTAAAAACACAATCTAATAACCCTTTACAAACAAGTACAGTACAAAATGAAATGACACTCTCTTTCACATTTTGTATTCAAACCTAGGAGGCAATTGTGTCAAGACGTGTCCTATTAACTTAGTCAACAAGGAACCATTCGTCGCATACAACACGACACTAACACTACACTATATCCAGTTAGAAATAACTCATGCGACCATCTTCAACAAATTATCGATAGCGCTACAAAGTGATGAATCCTATAACAAATGGATAAAATAATCCCGCTACAAACATTTATCATGAATGCGCTATTTGGTGACTAATCCGTTCGTCGGAAGTACCCATTTTGCACCCAAAAAGTAATTGCTGTTCAACATCCTTTCATCATATATTGCCGGTATATACTTGACTGACTGAAAAATGATAAACGTGCTCACAATTTCCTGTCAGTTTGTCACCACTTTCAGGCCACTTTCGAATTCCAAGAATACGTGTCGACTTGCGGTGTGTCATCTTTCCAGTTTTTACAGACTCTAAAGATGTCAGAGCACAATTAATATAGATCAGGGTCTTTCCATGAACTAAGGTTGGGTGACGCATCCTACTTTAAGTTTGCATATAGCTGCACCTTGACTTTGGTCACGTCAGAATGCTCAAAATGCATAATAATCATGACTGCATCTGTTCAAAAAGGATAACCACGTATTCAACTATTCAGAAATAACAATAATCAAGTATTCACCTGTTCAAAATGCACGAAGATCATGTATTTACATGTTCAAAGGGCAGTGTAACCATTAATTCACCCGCTCAGACATGTTACCCGTGCAACCAGAATTGCAACAGTGTCCCACACATTTACAGTTAGATCAACTAAATACAGCCGACAATTCTACTCGATCAGCTCCTTTTTCCACACTTCCCAGCTGAGTATACTTGCTTTCCTGACGGTTACAATCTCCAAGAATTTAAATGCTATGTCAATTCCCATCTCTTATCTACTTGACTCCAGTCCTTTCTACATCGCCCCGTATATCTTGTTCTTTTCCTTTCTCTCTACCTTCGCAATTGTA
Organism: Ascarosepion bandense; assembly: GCA_037127315.1. Lineage (NCBI taxonomy): Eukaryota > Metazoa > Mollusca > Cephalopoda > Sepiida > Sepiidae > Ascarosepion > Ascarosepion bandense. The sequence continues at coordinate 839,758 of JBBBDQ010000779.1, read as the reverse complement.
TTCACACCGGTGTTCCCATCTTTCTCTTGCCCTTTCTCTGACACCCCCTGTATCTGGTTTATCTTTCTCTTCAGTCTCCTCCTGCCTAAACTTTTACTCTCTGATGTAGCCCCCTGTGCATCAGTGGCGGTACAGCCTTGCTTGGGATGAAACGATTAAACAAAAACATGGAGTCACCTGTTCATAGAACGTAAGCTTTTATTTAGCAAGTAACTGTTTTCATAATAACATTATTAACTAACTAATGTTGTTAAAATTTGAGAATATATTGTATGAGGAATATACTCTGAGTTTGAAGTTATGTATCTTTATGAAAATATTGATGCATATATTAATACATCATTTTATAGTTTCAGGTTATATTATGCAAATAACTTATGTGTATACTATACTAAATATATAACAAATATATAATTGAAAGAACAAGATATTTGATTAGCACAAATATCCAGTATGAGTGAATAAATTAATTTTACATGTTGTTCTTGCTTCCTCAACTTTCTGCAATTTCCCTAAAACGTTCAGCCATCGATGATATTCATTCTTCTATTAAAGTTGCATGCAGAAATGTGATTACTTCTCAGATAAATACTTCGCTTGCATAGTTTACTTACCATAAAAATATATTTTAATGACGAACTACAAGTTTAATATAGAATTAATATCTGTATAAGATGGAGGTCCATTTCATTAATTTCATGTCTTCGAAACATTTTTGATACGACGGACAATAGTTGTGCAGAATATTTTGAAACACGGTATCGAATAAATAAAATCTTTAGTTTAAATCTTCTGGGTTATAATTAAACTGTACCATGTAAAAATGAACAAATCTCCAACTTGGAAAGAACCTTTAATTTTATTGTATAAAATAAGGATCATGATTATTAGACGATCTGCACAATTTTTAGGTTTATTTTTCCATGAATGTTGGATTATACAGCTGGCGCGGTTTCTGAAATGTAGCTCTAATCGTATCTATAACTCCTAGAAGCTTTTCATGTATTTTTCACCCAACTTCCGCCTCTCTATTTACGATATTAAAGGTCTGCCGTTTTCTCGTGAATGTAGCCTATGTCTTTTATCATCTATAACTATTTTGTTTTTACATTTGGCGCATCAACTTTGTAAAAATGTCTTTGCTGATTGATCAAATTTTTATTTTGCGATTAATATCCTGTAAATCTTCCACAAACGTTTTCTTTTAACGTTATTGAAGCTACATTCTTGTTGTTGTCTTGCCACGATTTTTTCTTTGCTTCTTTCTTCTTGTCCTGGGACTTTTAAAAAAAATGTTTCTCAGTTTCAAATAATCGTGTTAACTTCATTACGTAAATTTATAAGAACACTGTTCTCTTTTTCGGTTTTACATTTCTTACTGCCAATTATATTCGAATAATGTAAATATTGTATAATTGCATAATCGAAAATTAATGAAGATTGATGAATATATTTGTGCGTGTGTGTGCACTATGAAGAACAACCTGGAATTCAATATTAAATACTTATACCAACAAATAAATTATTGCAAATATTTCTCATAAAAGATGAAATTCATTTCATCTATTCATTATATAAATATGTTGATAACACTGACTAGTATTACAAATCTGGTACAATTTATATACACATAAATTCAGAATGCTAACCGTCAAAACTGTCGAAAACACGGCATAAATTATTTCATTGTATATTAAATAATGACTTCATAATCTCTGAGTATTTTAAGCTGAAATCCTGATTTATCTTTTTCTAAAATTAACAAAAATATTTATATTCATGTTGTCTATATACCTATTATTTTACAATCTGTTTTGATTTCTTTTGTTTTACCTAACGTTCTATATACTTGAAGAACTGTTAATTCTTTTACAGCTTTTAAAGCACATAACGTATTTAGCATTTATATATATATATATATATATATATATATATATACATATATATATATATATATGTGTGTGTGTGTGTGTGTGTGTATGTTCAAATGTTGTCATAGCCTAGGTGATAATGGGTAAAAGTTTCCACTGTCTATAAAATGATTCTGTGTCAAGCGTTACAAATAGCCTCTGACACCTCCGATCCGGAAATGGATGAAGGTGGTAAACTGGCGCCTCATAAACAATAAGTACGGTTAGTTGGACCTTGCCAACTCAGAAGGACCGTACATATAGTGTATGGAAAATCTTGCTATTAAAACTCTGCTGCCTTGCGGACATAAACAAACAGAAAACAGAATTGAGCCCGAAGGCTGTTGGGTATCAACTGTGATAAATCTCAGGCAAATCTTGCAGCCGAACTGTCCCCAAATTTAATGACCTGTATTTTTGCGGGTGTTGTCGATACGACTAAGAGCAGGCCCATGCATTTTGCAATGTTGAGAGATCACTTTTTTTCACCACTATAAGACTGTATTTTGACCTTTAGCACTAGAGATAAATATTCCTAAGCGCGCACGCGCGCACACACACACATACACATAAAACAGACAGACACACACACACACACACACACACACACACACACACACTTAACAACTCTTGTGTTTCAGTACTATTTTATTAGCACCTCATCAGGCACTGTTTCTGTTAGGAATCCTTATATATAGAATTATTATATCTAGGAAAATATGTGCTTTGTGTTGCAGTGGATATCGACTCGGAACGAGAAATCGGGGAGCCGAGTTCGAATTCAAGTTGAATTCCTTGCATTCACTTACGAGTAAATATCCTTATGAAAGGTATTAATCCGTCTCTTTCTTTCAGTTATGTGTTAAATAACAGGATAGATTGGCTTCTATAGCCTTGGCTGGCAACCAGTCTATCATGCGTGTATAACATATGGCACTTGACTGCATATATAGAAATTTCAAACAATAACGTTGTTACCATATCCAGTTAATTAAGAAAGGTGTGTGGAATTCAAAGAGTTAAGCTTGGTTAACCAATAAAAAGTAAGGGTGATGAGTTAATAGGGTAGATTTGGGTAGAGATTTAGGATGTCCTGATAAGTTAAATTTTTGGGGTCATTTATGAAACAATTGATTGTCATCATTTTGTTATATGAAATGTCGGCAATTGTGTCGAATGTCTTCATGAAACGGTTCGATATTTTTTTATGTTGTTATCACTTAAATTGCTATAAGAAGAGAAATGTGTTAAAACAATTGTACATTAAACATGTAAGTGACCTAACAGAAGTTAACTGAAAAAATAATTATCAGATGATGAGAGAATCAATATGTTTGTTCGAGGTGAGAAGATTATAGATTATAGAATCTGGTTATATTATAATAAAAAATAAATTAAGTATACTTTAGGGAATATATAAGACGATAAAGACAATTGTAAGTTACTTGGTTACGTTTGTTTGACAGGTTTCATTATGTGATTTTAATAATTTAAATTTTTTCCTGTAAGCATAGATAACAGGGCTCATGTAAATGGTTACAAATTCAGTTTTTTTTATATTTTATATTTTGCGGTAGGGGTTCTATTGACTTCATTCAATTACCAATATTATATGTAAAGGAATGTGCTATTGCGATACTTCATATTAATATTATTTTAATAACAACGCTTACCGCAATAGGTCGACTATATATGTCGACGTACAGGGTATTTTAACGCAAAGCAACAACTTATATACCATCACGATTATGAACTTAGTCAATGTAATTTTCGAAGTTTGATGTAAGAATCTCTACAAATGCAGCACAAAATATTTTCTAATTTTTATTTTTTATCCCACGTTTATACTACTTTTAAAATATCTGATTTCAATTTTAATACTTTCTGTTTGAAACAAAATGAAATGGTTGTGTAAACATACTATTTCAAATACGATTATTTACTAATAATAACATTTGACGTAATACAAATCTCAGATCAAAAATAAATTCATTAATTCTTTAGAAATGTCATTTTTTTCGGATACAAAATCGAGCAGATACGGACATTTGATAAAACAAATCTGAATGAGAAGATTTGCATTTCTAAAACACGTAAAATAGGGTCTTGAAAAACTGTGACTCTTTGTTGCCTAGCCGTAAAGCACGCCGGATCAAAAGCTAGTCTCCACTTTCTAGTGGAGGTAGCGTTTCAGTCTCTACGGGAGTGTACATAGAATGGTCACTATTTAAAATGTTTCTCGAATATACACTGTTTAAAAAATGGTGCATCTATTTAAAAAACGAATATCCACTATAGTGGCGTTTGAGGAAAACATCATATATATATATATATATATATATATATATATATATATAGGCACACACACACACACACACACACACACACACATATATATATATATATATATATATTAGAAAAGGAAATAGCGTTGTTGCAACAAGAGAAATTGGTATAGAATAAAAAGTTTGAGAGGCCGTGAACGTTTAGTTTAAAGTGTATGTTTATTGTTGTATAAAGATATTATACAAATTATATTTTAAGTGTCCATAATGGTATTTGTGACGCTACATGTGTTTTGAGTGTAAGATTGACTTTTTTCAGCCGAATAAATTTTTGACTTTTACATATCGAGTACCTTTTGTTTCTGAGGGTCAAGTTCTTGTTTATGTATAGATGAGTAGACATTTAAAAATAAAAATAAAGATAAAGAATAAAGAATAAAAAAAAGTAAAAAATAAAAAATAAAATAAGTCCAATAAATCAAATAAATCAAATAAGTCAAATAAATCAAACGTTGGCGTGTTGTGTTTTCTCAAATCAACACGTGCTTTAGTGGATAAACAAATAAATACATAAATAAATGAATGAATAAATTAATAAATAAATCAAGTCCTTATCCCAATTTGAAATGATTTGGGGTTCCCTTTTTAGTACTTAAAATTTTTCTACTAGGCGCCTTTGTTTATTTACATGTTTTTTCGTCTGTCAGTTGGTTGCTTTTTACTTCACTGATTTTATTTATTTCTTTATTTATTTCTTTAATTATTCGAGGAGTCGCAGTGTTTTGCTCTCGGTGTGATTAGCCTTATCCATGCTAATGGAGGTTAGAAGCGATTGCCTGTAATGGTTAATGGTTCTGCTTCGTTTTGGGGGCATTAAAATTCACGAGCCATTTCTTATCCCAGTCCACCACGGATTGGAGGCTCTTTTTAAGCTCAGCCGCGAGGTTTGCTTTGTCAGCCTCGGCAGAGTTTTGGTCGAGGCGAGATTAAACCGTAGTGTCGTCAGCGTATATGCCTACTTGGGATTTTATTACCTCGGGGAGATCATTAATGAAGATCAGGAAGAACGTAGGACCTTGAGGGACACCGCGTTCGTATGATAGTATTGGGAGACATGTCCGTTCAATACTACCTTCACTGCGCGATTTGAAAGGAATGACTGGATTAGGTCAAACAACTGTCCAGTCATACCATAGCTTCGCAGCTTACGTAGAAGGCCAGCATGGCAGAGTCTGCCAAACGCTTTAGAGATGTCTAGAAAGCGCTTTTACAGATTGCATTCTTTAGTACAACCAGTTATAATCTTCCCAGCTTGAAACCCGCCATGTGGCTCACATTGTAACAAACCAAAATTATTTCTTTCATATTGCATTGGTGTGAAGTAATTTTCTTTCGAACATCTTTTTCTAGAGAACCACTGCTCTCCAAAACCAATTCCTAATAAGATTTTCCCCCTATCACTACAATCATAATCTGTTCAAGTCTAGGGTTAACTGTTATCTTACTGTCCATAAACTCCTTTTTACTTTGTGACCAGGTAAAATGTGGACCTAAATATAAACCCAAGTGTGAATCTAACTATAAACCCAAACCAAAATTAAAACAAGAATATATCAACACAAAACGTGAATCTTCATGATTTAGTATCTTATTCATTTTAATTTTTCGCCATTTGTTCTCGGTCAGTGTTTTCTTTGAGCATGCGGGATCTCGTTTAATATGCAAACTTTAAATATTACAATTGTGATGTTCATGAGACCTTCCAAATAATGTCTGAGATACCTGCTTATAGATCCATCTGACCAACATTCTTAACATGCAAAAAATACTGGACGCATTTGTAAGGTCATATGTAAGGTCAAAACACGGTGTAGCAGAACTCCTTCCTGGTCTGATGTACACTAGTACTAAAGTAAGTTCTCATAAAAGATCCTTATATTTTTATTATTTTTCTCTTTGTTGTCATAGGGAAACTATCTCGTGATTATCATTGAAGTTGGCACGTATAAAAAAATACCTTCGATATTAATTAACTTATAAGTACACTTGTTTGAATTGTCTTCTGATCTTTTCATTTTTCGCCTTTCAAAACTCTTTGCAAGTGACTTTGAAAAAATCACAAATGCCTATAGCACGACTCTTTTTTGTGTTATATACTTCTTCTTTTTCTTCTTCTTTCATTGTGTCCTTTCAGGACGCTGATTATCATGTTTGTCCACATTCTCGCCAGTTTTCTCATTACAGTATTCCTCAGTCTCTTTTCTGTTTTTTTTTTTTCTGTGACCAATTTCACCAGTTAGATCAGTCAGCCAGTTATGCGCCATACGTGATACACGCTTGGACGATCAAACTGACAGGGCAGGACATTTACCGCAATAGGTTGCCATTATTTTCAGGGGGAAAACTGTTTGCCAAACAAGGATATACAACCCAATCTGTCAATTATTTAACCACTAGCTAGAGGGAAGAAATGAATTAATACTTTTCCCAAGGGTATTTGCGCGTAATTGAACGCAACGATTTCTACTGGAACTAAAACTCGGCTCTACGATTTCTCGTTCCGGGCATCACTGCATCACAACGTAACCCACTAATATGTAAGTTCCCCAAGCCTAATTTCCACCTTTAAATCTCCCAGAAATTTCAGCAGCCCGAGCCTCTTCTTTTCATGGAACGTCTGTTGAAACTCAATTGCATTCCTCTCTTCAAGTGGATAGAGTAGATACCATGCATCGCGAAAGAAATGATCAGATTATGGCATCGAGACCAGAAGTACGTTGCGCTTTCTATCGTGCTCTACATGACAGAGAATAAGAATGGAACATTGCTGCTAAATCCGGGCTGAAGCTGCTCAATTTTGGCTAGAGCTACTTAATACCCACTTTTCAACCTCGAAAATTTCCGACAGAGTGTTAGCGGATTTGCAGGTAAATTGTTGGAGAATGTTATACAAGACATGCTAGAGCGTATTTGGAACGAACAGGACTACCGACTTGACCTGTGTTGTGTCACAGGAGGTGCTCATATTGAACATTTTTGAAGTTTTGTGAAATCGGTTGTAACATCTACATCCCTTTGAATATATTGTTTGAATTTAAAAAAAACACATCGTTTATTGTTCAGTATAAAACCTATTTAACTGCATTTGCCTGGATCATTCACTTACTCAGATATTCACATTTTAAATGATGTCTATATTTTAGGGACATCCTGTATATAACTTGTATATTAGTCACTTCTTCTTATCTTCCTTCGCCTTCTTCTTCTTCTTCTTCTTCTTCTTCTCATTCATTGTCATCATCATCTTCATTTCCGTTATCTTATTCTTCTTCTTCTTCTTCTTCTTCTTCTTATTATTATTATTATTATTATTATGTCATTTTTTCATCATATTTCGATTTCTGCTTTGGTCTCACTACCAACCAAGTCTGCGGAGAGACCTAAGGCAGGTCGTAGCGTGTTGTTATGATTCCATTTCATGTTTTTCTATCTTCCCTATCATCCCTAGCATTACATAGATAAAGTTTTCCTTAGTGTGTGGGCTGTACTTAATAAGACAATTGTTTGTATATCTCTTAAGCTGGGGTTTCCAGGGATTCTTTCAATGTGTTGTTTTGTTCCATTTTTTATCATTCCAAGTGCACCTACTATCACTGGCACAACTCTTGTTTTCAATTTCCACATTTTTTCTATTTCAATTTCCAGGTCTTTATATTTTGACAGTTTTTCAAATTCCTTGATTGCTATGTTACAATCCGCTGGACAAGCCATATCAATTAATAGACAAGTTTTCTTCTTCTGGCTTTTAACAATAATGTCTGGCCTGTTTGCTTCAATTTTTCTGTCTGTGTAGATGGTGTCATCCCATAGAATGGTTATATCTTCTATTTCTGTAACCGGTGCTGGGTGATGTTCATACCATTGTTTGTTTACAGCTTTTCCATAATGTTTGCACATTGCCCAATTATATTATTATTATTATGTTGTCATTTTTCATCATATTTCGATTTCTGCTTTGGTCTCACTACCAACCAAGTCTGCGGGGAGACCTAAGGCAGGTAGTGGCGTGTTGTTATGGCTCCATTTCATGTTTTTCTATCTTCCCTATCATCCCTAGCATTACATAGATAAAGTTTTCCTTAGTGTGTGGGCTGTACTTAATAAGACAATTTTTTGTATATCTCTTAAGCTGGTGTTTCGAGAGATTCTTTCAATGTGTTGTTTTGTTTCATTTTTTATCATTCCAAGTGCACCTACTATCACTGGCACAACTCTTGTTTTCAATTTCCACATTTTTTCTATTTCAATTTCCAGGTCTTTATATTTTGACAGTTTTCAAATTCCTTGATTGCTCTGTTACAATCCGCTGGACAAGCCATATCAATTAATAGACAAGTTTTCTCCTTCTGGTTTTTAACAATAATGTCTGGCCTGTTTGCTTCAATTTTTCTGTCTGTGTAGATGGTGTCTTCAATTTTTCTGTCTGTGTAGATGGTGTTTATTATTATTATTATTATTATTATTATTATTATTATTAATGTTATCATTATCATTTCCTTATTCACATTCACTCAATTTCACTCACTTGAGCTCCTCGGCGTGGTGTAAAGGTTTGCAAGCCTGTCTATCTAGAAGCAGTTACAATTGAAACGTGAGTTCGATCCTCACTGGGTGTCCCATACTTCTGGCCTTGTTCCATATCCAAGCTGCGCTTAGAAAATCACCACATTCACTCAATTTCTATTTTCAGTTCGTCTCGTTTTGAGAGATCTTTTTCTGTAGTTCTGAGAGCTGATTCCTTAGATGAAACATCAACATTATTATTATTACAATTATTATTATTATTATTATTATTATTATTATTATTATTATTATTATCCAGCGAGTTTTCAAAGTTGTATTTTTAACCAGTTAGTTACTATATTGTCTATTTGGTTTCGATTTTTCTCAAATTTCAAATGCGTCTGTCCTTTTACTATTCGCGTTTGTTCCAAGTAATCCGTTAATGAAAGGCCCAACTATGACATTTTGTGTCACTTTTTTCATTTTTCTGGAAAGATTAAGATATTTCTTCAGATTTTTATTTTCTTTCGATTTTGCTCTTCGGTCTCCTGGAACATTAACAATTATTCTTTGACAATTTTTCTTCTTATGGTAACAAGAACGTATATTTTCATCGATTCTCTCCCGCTTGCCAAAATCAGTCAGACAGAGTTATTTCTGCATTAAAAACGTATCTGAAAAGTATGGGCGAATAGATGTCGAAGCATGGAAGCAAAGGAAAGATAACCGAAATGTTACTTAATATTATTCCTCCTACATTTGTTGTTGGATGCTGAACAATCTCCTCACATATGAAAAAGGAACAGAAGGATGCTGATGATACCATGGACTGAATACCTGAGCAACAAAGAAGTTTTAGAGATAATTGAAGCAAAAAAGATACTTAAATAAAAATCAGGAGGAAACGGTTAAAATTTCTAGGTCAAACAAAGAGAAAAGGGTGCTTGAATCTCTGATACTCACAGGAAGACACGTGACAGAGAAAAACAATGCCTAACCTATTTAGTGAGCTTGTTCTCCTATCTATAAGAATGGACACATCCAATGTCAGTAACTAATAACCCGCATAACTTCCAGGGGAACGTAACTGTGAGGCAGACGTGAAGCAGTCTAGAAGCAGTCTAGAGACAGTCATGAGGCTGTGGAGACGCAGCGTAACTATACAGATCAGACGTACACTTCTATTTGCTGACTACTAACCCTCTTCCTTTGTATATATGTTCTGTTATTCTAATAAACTGTATGAACCTTCCTTCATGTTTCTGTGTCTTTCTTCCTGGCCCAAATGGCGAAACAAGTTTTAGTAGAAATAAGAAAAAGACAAAAAGTATTAATAGCTAAAAAAAGAGAATCGTGTTTTCCTACATCCTGAATGGAGTTTGCGCAAAAAGAAGAATAAAGATAGACGTCGCGATTTACAGATATTTGTTGTGACTCCTGCTGGAAATAGAATCGACGATTAGAGTTCAAATTCAGACTTAGTTCGTTGAGTTACTTACGTACTTATGCCTTTGGGGCGGAGGAGACATTCAAACATTTCTTTGCTTCAGAGTTAAATAGTAGAGCAGACACTGCTTTCTAGTCTTGAGTGGCAGCAATCGAGGCTAAGGACAACCGTGGAAATATTCCAGTAACTTTCTGAAGTAATCATCGTAATTCATGTTTATTAAAATAAGAATTTGTGGGAAGCTACGGTGGCCAAGGGTCTGAAGACTGAGTTAGTCAGCACAGATTTCCGAAAATGGAAACAATTACATAATACAAAAATTCTTATAGTGTTACAATGTTGCAAAATATTGTCGTATTCCTGAAAAAAGTAACGTAACAGGCAATCCCTCTTCTGATAGAGATTAAGTCAAAACTTGAACTGAAGACATAATTATTCACTAAAACAAAAATTATAATAAATTTATAGCACAAAAATATGTTGTAAATTTTAGTTGAAACAAACGAATACAATAATATAGAAAAGTGTTATTTATTTTTTAAAAAATAGCCACAATATCTTTCCAAGGATTGAAACCGAAAGAAAAATCAGTGTGAGCATATGATATTACCAACAACGTTCAGTTTGATTCAGCACCGGTTGCTACACTCTCGTACGAAAGACTTACCTTCGTTAACCAAATGGGGTTACAGTGCACCCAAAATAAGACAAAGATACGTCTACTTACTACCATTAATGAACTACAACTAAGCTGCGTTACGCACCTTCATTCAGTCAGAAAAATAGTGGGATGGAGCAAACGAACCAAGGAAACAGTCAGTCAGTTAATTGTCATATGTGATACACGCTTAGGCGATCATGTATCTTTCGATCCGTGACTGACTAGGTAGAAGACTTTCCCACAGTAGGTTGTCACATTTTTCTGCGGTAGAGTGGTTGCCAACCGAGGCAATCTGTCCTGGTATTTAACCCATATTTGGAGCGAAAAGAAGTAATAACTTTCCCAATGGTATTTTCGCGTAAGTTAATGCAACGAATTCAACATGAATTCGTAATCTGCTCTTCGATATCTCATTCCGAGCGAATATCCATTGCATCAAGGTACTTAAGAGATTTGTTGTAATAAAACACCCCATGTGACTTGCGCGGTATTTTAAAAAAAGTATTTCGACGTCAGTTATCAAATATCGATGATTTGCCTCTTGTTTCTTACCATCATATCTTCATAGTTCGTTGAGGCTTAATTTAGTCTGTGAATCGATTTTCGTTCAGTGGAGAAAATATATCAGTGATATATTTTCCGCAAAAAGAAGTTAAACTAAAATAACGTGTGATGAAGGTTTAAGAAAAAGTAAAGAAAATATTTAGCTCATATTTGAAAATATTGAATGAGGACGAATAAATAATTCTCTGCATATTTCCATCCGCCGTTTTAAAATTAGAAGAAATCTATTTGATATTTTCCGCATAGAGTTAATTGGAAACTAGCGTCTGAGGAATCTTGTTCAGCCGCATAGTTTATGCATGACGAATAGCGAAAACATCATTTTCTGAATTTCTAAGGAAACTACTCTCATATCAAAAGAGAACCTAGAGGAAATATACGCTTAAAGGAGAGACAAAGAAAAGTAATGGATAACGGTTCCGTTTGAGAACTGGATACAACCGAGTTTGAATTCCAATCAAGTTGAGACATTCACTTACGTTCTAAATGAATGTATAAACTCTTTTTTCTGTCAATTCATGGAAAATCATATAGATTCATATCATTCAGCTACCCTCAAAGTTAAATAAATTAATGTCATAAGAGGCTTGAATTATTTGTAGCGCATAGGTTTCGGTGTAGCGATTGGTATCAGCTTGCCATTTTCAAATTCCGGTCAAGATTTAATGTCGATTTTGCACAAATGTTCTTGGGAAAAATATGTCTTCACTCCTTCTTCTTCCTTCTATGATTTAAACAACAAAGAAGATATACTTTTTAATATTCCAAGGAGTCTGAAAGTCACAGTTTCCATGCGGTTTCAAAGGCAATTTGTGGCACTTTCTGGCAACATCTCAGCAACGTCGACGATGTCAGTGGATTTAGGAGTGTCCCCTTCTTACTTTTCTTCTGAACGATTTCAGATGGTTCTACGGGAAGTGTGTAGTCTAACTGCATGGATAACAGTTTGTCTTTGATATCTACATATCGAGACATTGTGTACTGATGAAGTCAAAAAAGAGAATCCACAACAGATGATCTGCCAGAAACTTCCGTAGCTCTTCCCCACAGGTATTATAGCGAGGGAGACTGGATCTTAAAGCCTTTGGTTGGCGAGGAGACAAAGAGAAGGAAAAACTGAATTCAAACAAGCCTGGAGAAGATTAGGTTCCAGTAGCCACTAATACTTAAAGAAGCCCTAAGTCTACTACGGCTGGAGATACAGGAGCTGCATTTTCGATTCTGGTAAGTTGAGGTATTAGTGATCGTGAAACACATCTCAAAATACAATTCGTTAATAACGTTTGTCATTCAACAATAACATTGTTTTCATTAAACCTCCCGATATTTAACGCCTTTCTTTATAGTTTATTATTCATGGAATTATTTTTATCCTGATGTTGTCTTACGTCTTGTCTTAAGATTAGTAAATGACATAGCTTTTTAATATAAGATATTTTTTTAAGAAATATACTAATAAGAGGGGAGAAAATGAATGTAGTGATTTCTGTCCTTACTGCGGTCCACATAAATATCCTTCTATGCAAGACACGGCTAAGTTGAGTAAATGCCTATGGATTAGTGAAATTTAAAACATAGAGGCACAGTGAGTCAAAAAATAAGTTTGCGTACATCTTTCATTTTTAATGGCTGGCCCTTAAAAATGCAGGCGATACAGTGTCGCCGCAAATTCGTTTCTTTAGTTATCTCTAAATTTCCGTTGAATGGTATAGTGGAATGGTTTCCTGCTGCATTCATCAGTCTTGCATTTGAATTTGTTCATCTCCTAGTCAGCTAAGCCTATAAAACCAAGGATAGGTTGCAAATAATAGATAGATAGATAGATAGATAGATAGATAGATAGATAGATAGATAGATAGATAGATACTGTGTATGGCTTGTGAATTATTTCAAATTGATATTAAGGGTGGAGAGTGATCTAAAGACATATGGCATCTATCGGTTTCATTAAACAAGCATTTCAGATTTTTTTCTTTCTCATTGTCTATTTCATTTTTAATCGCAATTATTAATTTAATCATTGAATGTGTTCCTTTGGACTTCTAGAACAATAATACCGTTGAAAAATTCCCTGTTGAACCATTAAATATTTGAACTTAAAAAATTAAAAAAAATATTGTAATAACACAAGTAAGTATGAATGCAGGTCTCAGTTTAAAGAACTAATCAAATAAAAATATTGGAAAATGACAAGTTTTTTCTAATTTACTTACGTAAAGGTTAAAGTTTTCTATCTTCTCGCTTTCCTTTTCTCGCTGAAACCAAAAAGACTCGCCGTGTGTCTTTTCCGTCTTTCACCTCTCAATCGAAACGGAATCATTATTTTATCTTATTTTATTTTTTAGGTTTTAACTGGGCGTGACAAATACGCTAACTAACGAAGGAACAAGCGAAATTATATGATGAAAAAGAAGTACAAATTGATAAATATTTTTTTGAATGTCATTTGGTCTGGAATACTTTCATATGTGAAAAACAATGCGCCGACGCGGTTTGTTTACAAATGCAATCATCTTTCTCGTCAGATTTGTCCGATTTCGTTGTAAATAACTGTTATTGTACTTGAACTTCATTTGCATTTATACCTTTGTAACACTGCTATGTGTTTACAATCAAACAGAAACATTTTCAAGTCAATTCTCATGTAAAAAAATACAATATCTCAGAAATTACGATCTCTTATGAATATATAAAATCTATTTCTTCTAACATATTTATGCAAACATGAAAAATTTTACGAGTGCATATAGATAAAGGTCTGCTTATATTCATCTATTTATAATCGCAAGAAGGAATAAATGTGTTTGCATTCAGTAACGTGGACAGTTTTACATACATTCGTCTATGAAGACAGTATTTCATTTTCACTTTGAATTAACGTTTTCACATCACACAACGTGAATATGTCAAATATATTTACTACGTATGCGTGCGATGCAAATGTTGATTAGTGTGTGTAACGTTTTTACTTCATGGAGCAAGTGATTGTCATGCGTATTTCTTTGATATAACATTTTGATTCTGTTTCTAACCTGGTTCTTTTTATATCAGGAACTGCAGAGTTACTTGTAAGCTTAATTCCTGTCTCCCAAATTCTTTAAGTCCATCATCGTCATCATCATCAAATTCTGCTTGTTTCTCGGTTACATAGTAGATTTCTACTTACGTTATTCTCTATCATTATCTAAGAAAAATAAGGGACCCTACCGGTTTGATTGCGAGTAAAGTCGGAAGAACAATTTATCAGACGCGCTGATTGGCTTTTCAGTAAGACAAAGAAATTATACATAATAGGAAAGAATGAAAGAAAGAAAGAAACAAAGAGGACGAGATAACGCACTCGTGTGTTTAGCGTCTGCTTCAGTGAAACAGAAAAATCTAATCACCTTTAAATCTTTTCATTTGTACTCTCTTACTTTTTTGAATAATGGGCAGCATTCATAATTAGGATTGTTACTGTAATATTTGGGCAATGTTTTTAAACACAAATATTGCACGATGTTATGTGGAAATTTCCACTAGTATTTTAAGTTCATGTAACTCGCTAGGAATTGACTCAATAAGTAAATAAAGGATTATGATTATTGTAAAAATAAAAATAAAATAGGAAAACCGTGAAATTTTCACAGGTTTATTATTATTGTCATCTTTCATCATATTTCGATTTCTGCTTTGGTCTCATTACCAACCAAGTCTGCCTGGAGACCTAAGGCAGGTCGTGGTGTGTTGTTATGGCTCCATTTCATGTTTTTCTATCTTCCCTATCATTCACAGCATTACATAGATAAAGTTTTCCTTAGTGTGTGGGCTGTACTTAATAAGACAATTGTTTGTATATCTCTTAAGCTGGGGTTTCGAGGGATTCTTTCAATGTATTGTTTTGTTCCATTTTTTATCATTCCAAGTGCACCTACTATCACTGGCACAACTCTTGTTTTCAATTTCCACATTTTTTCTATTTCAATTTCCAGGTCTTTATATTTTGACAGTTTTTCAAATTCCTTGATTGCTATGTTACAATCCGCTGGACAAGCCATATCAATTAATAGACAAGATTTCTCCTTCTGGTTTTTAATAATAATGTGTGGCCTGTTTGCTTCAATTTTTCTGTCTGTGTAGATGGTGTAATCCCATAGAATGGTTACATCTTCTATTTCTGTAACCAGTGCTGGGTGATGTTCATACCAGTGTTTGTTTACAGCTTTTCCATAATGTTTGCACATTGTCATCATTTTCATCATAATTTGATTACTGCTATGGTCACACTACCTACCAAGTCTGCAGAAAGATTAATGTCAGTCGGGGTGTGTTTTTATGACGGCATTTCATTTTGTTTTTATCTCCCACTAGCAGTATAGCCCGGCGTTGCTCGGGTGTAATGAAAGCTTTAAAACTAATCCATGGTCCTAGAGCTCAGACTCAGCCTAAAGAATATTTGTGTGAAGTTTGGTGAGAATCGGATAAAAATTGTGGATTTGTATAAAGGAGATACAGACAGATAAACAAACACACAGAGAAACATCTTGCCTTTTATATGTATATATTATCGATTTTCTGTCCTATTGTAAGAACTGCAACCTTGAAACTTCTGAATATCGTTTCTTATGTGTTTGTCTATGAGTGTATCAAATTTGATTAAAATCGGACCCCTCCTTCTATTACTCAATATTTTCGATTATTGATTTTCGATATTTATCGGGGGTACCTCGACACAAAACCTAGCTAAGAACATTTGCAGATGCTTATACTACAACTGTGTAAATTTTCAAGAAAATCGGTTCAGCCGTTTTGGAGTTTTATATTTAACGGACACACACACACACGCTGACAAAGTTCCATTTATAAATAAGTTTAGATAACATCACTGGCGTTACATAGAGAAAGTTCTTTTTAGTGTGTAGGCTGCAATTAAAAAAAGTTTTGTATATCACTTAACTTGCGACTTCCAGGGATCCTTTCAGTGCGTTGTTTTGTTCCATTTTTTATCATTCCAAATGCATCTGCTATAACTGGTACTATTCTTGTTTTCAATTTTCACATTTCTTTTCTATTTCAACTTCCAGGTCTTTACATTGCGCCATAACAACACGCCACGACTAGTTTTAGGTCTTCCCGCAGACTTGGTTGGTAGTGCGACCATAGCAGAAATCGAAAATATGATGAAAATAATAATAAACGGTAATATGATATGCCCCGTGAATACTGAAAAAAGGGATGCACAGAAATATTCAAACTGATCTAAGATAAAAACAACAAAAACGATTCTTTAATTAATTATGAAAGCGGAAAACATTGAAAATTTGGAAGAATAATATTAAAAATATCGGAAACTAGCAAAACAATCTAAAGTATACATAAAATAAATTATTTAATCTTTAACAAGTAACGTCATATTTTGGTCAATGAATTTGACCGAAAACTTTTAACAATCTTTCGTATTAAATCGGATTTGTATTTTTTTTATAGGAAAAACATCAGCATATTTGAAGAAGTATCTCCTCCATTACAGTAAAATTACTTGATTATTGACCATTTTCAAACAACTATCTGAGGAACGTAGTGTCAAGCGAATTATTAATGACCTAAGGTTCGATAATTTAAATAGGCATAAAACATACAATAAATACTTCAAAGAATATATTAATCCAATCTTTTCAATATATTTTGAATAAATAATAGATAATATAGATTTTAACAAGAACTATACAAATTTTAACGAGTAAATATTTTATTCATTCTCGAGAGATCGCTTTAGACAATTAAATATTCTAGCACTGTATAGTTAAAATCCCTCACTTACTCTCTCAGATAAATAATAAAATGTCATGTGACACGATTGTCAGAAATTACTTGTAGCACAGCGGTTTCGATGCAGAAACTGGTACAGGCGAGCCGGTTTCGAATTCTATATTAAGTCCGTATTGTTCAGTTTGGCAAAAATGCTATTGGAATAAATATGATTTCGTCTATTCTTCAATCTGATATGGCTTAAGTAGAATAGCAGACAGACGATCATATACTTGCTTGGCAACCAAACTAGAAGAAAGTAATCTCTGAAAAACTCGGATGCCTTGCGTCTACGACTATTTATTGGAACGGCTTTGACAATCAACTTCAGAGGAAAATAGCTTTTATATAGCAATGCATGTCTGTAATCAACAATGCTCTTGCGATTCCTACGACGCCACCAGAGTAATGTGTATATGTTCTCACCTTATCAATGAATGATTTAAGATGGTTCAACACAGACAGTATGAACCAGTTGCATAGTAAATCCGTCTCTCATTTAGATACCCACGCTTTGTGCATTGCTGAGTCGAGAAAAAGCATGTATTTTCAAATCATATTACTTCGATAAATTTGAATTAGTACTCTGTTTGAAATATCTGCTGGAGCTCAACCCCATAGGCTACCGAGAATGAAGGATGCATAAAAACGTACTTGAATTATTTTTGTTTGCTTATTAATTTTAGATGAACGTTGTTGATCTTTTGTTTTAATTTTTATCGAGTAACATCAACGACGATGCACACTCTTAGACCATCATAACAGTTCGGGAAGTACTATACACTTCATAAACATTAAAATATGAAACAGTTATACCAAATATAATACAGAAGATAAGAAAACTGAACATAAGTTACGCTAGGACTACTTTCTCCTAACGGTGCAAATTACAAAAGAAAAAAAGGTATTACCCTAAAAAATACTGTCAGTTGTATACAACCTCTTTCTCAGAACAATTATTAAAGGTGTCTTAGAGCAAATAAGGCATACAGGTCTGATCAAGGATTACGCTTATTCAAACGACATTGAATGGCACGAATGGGTTACAAACAGTACAAAATAAGAAAAACAACTGCCTTTCAACAACTGCAGCAACTAAAATAGATATTTCACGCATCTCAAAGAGAAAATTATGATATAAAAATTATACTAACGTTTTACAATGCTTCAAACAAAGAGTTAAAAAGTAGGCCCTCTTCAATACAGGAAAGAACATTAACAACGAGTAATCAACTTTAATGCTGGCTTGTCAAGTATTAGAGAGAACAATAATACACTTTGATCGTCGCGTGATAAACAGGGACTGAGAAAAAGTATCACCGAATGATTAGTCAATAAATACCAAATGCTTATTTATACTATTTAGACTGTTCGAACTTTAGTCTCTATCTTCAAGACGTTTCGGCTGTTGTATGCTCAGGTCTTCTTCAGGCGATTAGAATTTTGAACTGAACATTTTATTTTTTGTACTGTGTTAGATTGTTCTTATTCCACGTGCCATGCCTCTTCCAGATGTTTTGGTATTATTTATTTTCCTGTAGTATCGAAACTCTCCAAGTTATGTTAACTTTTCATATAGCTAGGTATTGAACTCACAACTCTTTGAGTCAAGTCAACGCTTTTCATCAATGACACATGACACACTGGATAAAAAGTCTTGGTTGAATCTAGTCACTTCCTTTAAAGATTTGTGAGTTCGATATTTTCGGTGCGACATTCAAATCACCTGAAGAAGACCGGGGCGTACAACGGCCGAAACATCGTAAATATAGCAATAAAGAGGATGACAAGAATTCAAACAATCTAAATACTGTAAATAATTATAACACCGCACCTCAGAAATAAAAACAAATACCAAATACCAGCTATTATTTTGAAGATTTTAATCCCAGGTGCGACACTTTTTAAGTAATTATATTATTATTTGTAGGCAGTTTGTTTTAAAAAACTCATGTTTTTTCTAAGTTGTTTTAAACAGTTGTAGTGTTTAATGGAAAAAAACAAAATTCAGTAGCCATACTTAGTTATAAATAATTTCAAGTTTGAATCGATATAAAGTTTTGCGAGGAATATATCATCTGAAGAGTGAGTTACAATAGAAAAAATGCTAAGAATTACTACAGAGAAATTTCAATATGAGAGATTGGAAAAAAAATTATCATGGGATTACAAAATCGTACATTTCTGAATCTGTCTAGACATACGGAACAATTTAATATTTTCGAATTCAGTACATTACAACTGTGTTAATTATGGAACATGACGACTTAAAATTAAATATCCACTAAATCCGAAATAGAAACATATCAAACAACTTCTAATAAATACAAAATAAATTTGAACATTGCATTTAGAACCACGAACACAAATGCAAACCTGAATTGTTGCAAATCTGAAGGCGCAAATACTTTCTCTCGTACGCCCATACACACACACACACGCACGTGCGCGCATACAGACAAACATTAATTCCTTTATGTTCTGTATTCCTTTCCATCCCTTTACAATCTAACCAAAGATAAGAGTGCTCAGCTGTTGTGAAATATCAATCTTTAAATCAAGCGAAACGCAACAAGAAAATAAATAAAAAATCACCGTGCTACTGGTTTATATATGCTTTATTCAGATATTTTATGTGAATCATTTTCATATTTAAAATTGTTTAACAAAAGTAGATAAATGTTGTTGAATTTCTGTTTATTCATACATCTTTTTTTAAAGTAATTATTTTTGATTATTTTCTAATATTTTGATGTTCTTATATATTTATTTAATTTAAATATCTACAGATCCTGAGTTTAATTATATCTTTTATGATCTCTTGGGAGAAGGATATTTTTTGAAGAAAGGTGATATTTGAAGCAAGCCAAGGACGTAAGAGAATAATATACAATTTCTCGCTCAAGAACTTTTCCGCTGAATACATTATCGTCTCTTTTAATAAAAAAACAAAAACAAAAAAAAAACAGGCACAACAATTTAGATATCTGGGAAGTGTATAAGAGAATAACATGGATCAACAGGTTAGCAACGATGAAGTACTAGATAAAAAGAGGCACATACTTATCATCAGGAAGAGACAGTTGCAATTTCTAAGTCACATATTGAGGAAAGAAGGCTTGGAAAATGTGATGTTCATGGGATAGATTGAAGGTAAGGGAGACAGAGGAAAGGAAGCAATAACCTATCAGGCGAACTTGAGTGAATGAATAACGAAGCAGGGTCTTGGATAAATGGTGAAAATATAAAAGATATTAAGAGCTACAAAATCAGGATATTAATTATAGTCATAATCGCCAACGCCCTAAGAGGACATTGCACATAAAAAGTAAGGTGCAAAATAGCGTGCCGTTTTGTTTTAATTTTCTTTACACATATGGTTTTAAAACTATTTTCGAACATCCTTAAACAGCAAGTAGAAAACTTAATTATGTTTTCCTCCACTTTAAGACGGCTTATAAATATAGGCTGCAGATTAAAATTTCTTGATTTATCTGGATAAAGACTCTCATGGGGCGAAACACGTTGGTGAAGAAAGATTGTCTTTTTGCTTCTTTAAATATGTTTCCTTTCCAGATATACATTATATAAATTTTAAATTTTAAATTTCACACAAACACGCGCTCGCGCACGCGTGTGTGTGTGTGCGTGATTATAGATTGCAAGATTCTGAAATAAACTGCTCAGTATGTATATATATGACACACCCATGTATGTAAATAAAGAAATTAAAAAGTCAATAGTCTAACGTTGAAAATGTTATACGATATCTGATCAAAAATTATAGGGGCTGTTACTACTGTAATGAAGCCAAAGTTATCAAAGTGAAGCAGCCTGACACAGATTGACCTTGAACTGTATCTACGCATGGACACTAATTTCTCACGTTCTCGCTCACTTCTGTTGTTTCCAGCGGTCCTTTGAACGATGTCTGTAAAGTGTGGTCGTCTCATCACAGCACAGATGTTTCCAACAATGACTATGAGTTGTGCAATCCAAATATTATATTCTCTAGGTACCGCTATCATTATATTCCTCAAATTTTACGCCTCTCGTCATTTTCCTCTTCAAAAACCAAATCCCAGTTGAAAAGAACAAGATGCAAATCGAAAAAAGAACCCAAGATAATGCAACGAAGAAGCTACATATTATCACAAAATTAAGTTCCAGGAATGCTTCTTCAGTAGAAACGATGCTAGATAACGTTGTCGTTTCAGATGGCATTTAACTTACTTCAAAGAAGATTAAATACCAAATTGATATCTGCTGTAGATGATTTTATAATATCAGTCCCGATAATATTTGATCAAATTTTGTACTTTTGTGATGTGACAATCTATCTATCTATCTATCTATCTATCTATCTATCTATCTATCTATCTATCTATCTATATATATATATATATATGAGATGTGTACATTGCCATCTAATTTACGCAAATATGAAAGTGACACTGACATCACATTTTAAATGTTATATTTCCTAAAATTACTCAAAAATATTTTGAAAAATTAAAAAATAAATTTATTCAACAAAATCATCATTGGCTTCAACCACAGATTCCAGGCGACTTCTTAATCTCTTGCAACTATTCTGGACAGTCTCCTTGATTAAGTTAGGGATTGATGCCATAATTCTTGCCTTCAGTTCATCATCGGTATCAAAAGGAGTTTTGTCGGTCGTCCGCTCAACTGCGCTTCTTACATAATAATCAAGAAGTATGTAGTCTTGGAAGTTTAGTGGGAAAGTGTAAAAGGTTAGGTGATCGCAGAATTTGTCTGATTAGGAATTTCTGCATATCAACAATACATTTTTCATTCTCTTTAGTTATTCTCAATGTTACATTATTTTAAAGGCAATCATCAGATCTGTGCTGGTAATTTCAACGTTAGCAACGAATAGATGAATAGTTACGTTAAAAATGGGTCTGTCGAGTTGTGTAAATTACTACCGTATAAATTACTGGGTAATTAATAACTGATGTTTGATTACTTGCCTGTAATTTTTCGATAAATATATTTGCTTTGTGTTGTTTACTAAATATAAATGGCACAAATAATTCCTTTTTGCTATGTTGATTAATTTCTCTTCATTAACATATTTTCTTTTCCATCGCTTTGACGTGTAATCCCGTGATTGTCAGTAATTAGTACTCTGAACTACTAATTGGAATAACATGTACCAGAACACTTGTCCGTGGTTTTGTTTTTAAAGTTTGTACGCTTTGTTCAGAAGGTTAGATCAGCAAACTAAAACGAGAGAGGTTATGTGTGTGTGTGTGTAAAAGAGAGAGAGAGAGAGAGAGAGAGAGAGAGAGAGAGAGAGAAAACAGAGACAGAAAAAACCGAGAGAGAAACTAAGAGAGAAAGAGAAAAATATTTCCTTCTTTTCAATTTACCAACTTATCAAAATGTTTATGTTATTATTAAGAGGAAAGATCAAATTTTGTTGTTATTATTTAAAAGAAAATTTCAAATCCTTTCTATCGCGTTCGAAAGCTAAATTTATTTATAAATAGAACGTATTTATAAATGTGTGTGTGTGTGCATGTGTGTGTGTGCGTGTCTGTGTGTGTGTGTGTGTGTGTGTGTGTGTGTGTGTCCGTTACTTATAGACTTCGAAACGGCTGAACCGATTTTCTTGAAAATTTACACAGTTGTACGATAAGCGTCTGCGAGTGTTCTTAGCTAGGTTTTGTGTCGCGGTACCTCCCGACAAATATCGAAAATCGATAATCGAAAAGATAGGGTTATAGAAGGAGTGGTCCGATTTTAATCAAATTTGATACACTCATAGTCTAAGACATAGAAATGATATTCAGAAATTTCATATATATATATATATATATATATATATATATAAGCAAGATGTTTGTGTGTGTCTGTTTATCTGCCTGTATGTCTAATTTCTTTCAGCCCTCTATTTTAGTTTTTGCTTCGGGTTTGGCTCTAAGTAGGTATAATTGTAGTTCTTAGTCTCAGCCATGATAACATTTACTCAGAGGACTTATTTAGCCTTTAAAATTCAGTTTACGACGAAAAAAATTATCTGATATCGATACCAGGAAATCAATATTTGACTGACATCCATTCATTTTTCTTTCAGTCTACAGTTTCGCTTGAACTGGAAATAAATATTGCTTTTTAGTCTTTCGTGCCAACGTCCAAAGAGTCTGAGATCCAGGACCATGGATTAGTTTTAAAGCTTTCATTACACCCGAGCAACGCCGAGCTATATTGCTAGTTTTAATTAAAAATTGATTTTTTGTTTTCTGTCAGCGATTCACGCTATGTTTACGTAAGGCGAATATTAAGAAAATGGAGGCGGTCGAGTAAAATAATCTTGGGACGAGTAAATTCTCTCTCAACCGCCGGTCGTGTGATTTCTTTTTCAAATCACAAAGGCTATATATATATATATATATATATATATATATATATATATACATATATATATATATATATATATATATATATATACAAAGCCTCAAAACCCTTGTTGTTAGATATTTACTGAGTACTGAGTGAGGTAATTATATCAACGTAGAAGAACTATGATAAGTCGGATTAATAGTTGATGCTAGACTTGAAGATGTTAAAATTGCGGTAAGCGGGTAAGCGGCTCTTGGTGATCTCTTCCACAAAGTAGGAGATCATATGCCATACAAATGTTTATTCTTTTATATACTTTTGATACATAAATGGATTCTATTTTTAATCTATCTTTATTTTAGTGGATGCACGTGTTTGAATAAACAACACTGCTATTTTTCTAAACACAATTCGTAATACATCTACGCATTCTAGAGACTTAATGCAGGTATGGGATTTCCGGTAGGTTTCAGAATGTGGTTTTCAATGTTAAGAAAGAAGTAGGTTCAAACCCTACTAAACAAAACACTATATTTATTAAGCTACTCGATTGGGAAGGCCGGTGGAAATAATTTAGAGTATTTTAAAAACAAACAGCAAGTATGCGTATTTAACTTATACAGCAAAATAATTCTAAGAAAAATAAAATCTTTGACGAGATTCGTCATTGGCGGTCACAGTCTCAAGAATACTAGGATGACATAGTGCTGATAGAAGACACATAAATGCATGACCTCCTACAAAAGGTTGCAAAAGAAGGGGAGAAGAAAGGAGGGAGCATAAACTTCAAGAAAACTGAATGTATGGTCATTTGCTAAAACAAGAAACTAAAATAAAACAAGTAAAGAATTTTAAAGACCTAGGAAGAATTCTGACAGGAGATAGGACGACACTGAGATCCGTAGACACATTGGCATGGCTAAGGAGGTATTTCAGAAGCTAACCAGAGTACTGAGATACAGGAATGTCTCATTAGAAACAAAGAAAAGATATCTGGACTGCTATGTGATATTTCCTTTTCTGTATGGCAGCAAATGTTGGACGATCTTTTCAAGGATGAAGAAGAGGCACGAGGTAGCAGAAATGTGGTTCTCTAGAAGAATGCTCTGGATATCATCGGCCGATGAGCGATGACGAGGTGTTGGAGAATATGCAAATGTAATGAGGAAACGTAATGAGGAAAGAGAGCCTAGAGAGTCTAATACTCGCAGTACGGATTAGAAAAGAGAATCGGGGAAGGCAGCGCGAGATAGGCATGAGCAAATGGATGGTAGAGGATGGTTTGGGAGAGATACCAAGAGGAAACATATTATTGTGACAAGAGACAGAGAGAAGTGGAAGTCCATGATCACCTACGTCCTAAAGGGACATGGCGCGTGAAGAACAAGACGTCTATCAACTGTTTAAGAGACAAGTTTTTATCAGTATTAAAGTTTTATCAGTATTAAAGTTTTTATCAGTATTAAAATAGAATGGGGTCAGTTTCACTTAAATGCTTAGAAAACATTTAAAAAATCACAATTGAAATTTTCGTTTATATTCAAAGGAAGTCCAATACACAATCAAAATCAGCTTATAAAAATATATGCTTAGTTCACTGGTTTGAAATACTTTTATTCCAGAAAGCGTGAAGCAGTAAGCTGTAAGATCAGAAGATTGACCAGAACAAGACAAATTTGCCATTTGTATGCAAGGAAATATTTAAACTTGATCCTTGACATATGGAACAGCGCAGCTTTCTATCCATCTATCAAATCTTGGACATATATGCCGCCATATTGTCTCTCGATCTACCTCCTGAGCACCTTTGCTTCGTACTTAACGCTAACGATTTCCATGAAAACCAGTATTCAATTTCAGCATTTCAATCTTTTCCTGTTTTTTCTTGTACTGAGGCGGACAGGGTGGGTTAGTCTTTCTCATGCACTGCTTTCTGTGGATGACCGGAACATGTCTCCTCTGTCCATTAGCTGCACGGGAAAAATACAGCAAACAATGACGGTCTTTCATGCTATGATCACGCTAGCCGGGTACAAAGCATTGTATTCTCTCTTTCCTTCCGGTTCGTTTCGGGTGGCTGTGATTTGAGCAGTAGAAAAAGCGACTGATGTAGGAAAGGACATTATCGGAGGCGGCATACTTTTCCAGCAACGACGCATTTCCAGGATTTGTATCCGTAATTCATTCTTTCTGACATGTTCTTCTGTTTGGCATCAAGTCAGAAATTAAAATGCTGATATATGGACGCCATTTCGTTCTTATAGTGACAATAATATATTGACAAAGATTTTTAATAATTCTATAAAATTTTGTGTAATGTCTAGATTCATTTCCTTATCTTATGAAGTAACTCCTGTCTATGAGATCCTTATGCAAAAATATATGGCCTATATATAATTCTACGTGAAACATACATACACATAGGCCCAGAAGAACTTAAACAGAGATACACTCAATCTCACACAGACACATATACTCTCACATACACACGCGCATAACCGTACGGCGAAACAGATCTGTCTGCGGATGACAATATATATATATATATATATATATATATATATATATATATATATATATATATATATATATATATATATATATATATATATTATACTGTATGCATTCTGTTAGTTGTTGCTTGTATTTGTGTAGACGCTCGGTATATTTATTTATTATTTTTGTTTACCAGCCTGAATGTTCAAAACATCATTTTAAAGAAAATTTACCCTCTATGGCAAGATTCAAATTTGCAACCCTATGGTAATAGTATGGCTATATCGTGTTGACTGCACCGGTTCCCGTCCGATCACCGCAGTTAAGCAACATCGAGACTGGTCAGTACTTAATGGGCGCCCATTTGGGAATACCAGGTGCTGTAAACGAAAGGACCAAGAATGGTCCACCGGTTCTCTAGGTTTGGGCTTTGGGGCTTTGGGGGTTGGGTACAGGGCTAACAACTTTGCTCCGTAAAAAACAGTTTGCTACAGAAACAGCAACAAAAAGTTGCTGCCCTATGCACCATTGGGTGTTATGGATAAATGATGATGGTAATAGTAATATTAGCCGTTTCTCTACAAGTAAATATTCGACATCTATTGACCGAGCAGTCACTACTCATTTCTGTTAAAATTTATTAAAACATGTTTTTAATGAAAACACGTTTAGCAACTCATCGCTCTTTACAGGAAAGAGGGGGAGTTATTTCCTGATCTTCTATATCAAATCGTGTGGAATTTTAACATATTAATTATGTCATTAATTTTTCGAGTTACATGTGCTATCAATTTTAGTTGTTGATGCTCTTGGCAATCTTTCAGTGATGTGGATTCTGTTATATGACACGGTTCATTGTGAGTATTCAGTGTAAGTCTACAATGTTTATAGAAGGATTATCTCTACCATGACTCTAAGGCTTTACTCGTTCAGCGATTTTGTTACCATTGATCTTAGATTTCGGTTGAATAGAGCTGATGGTTTAATTTTTCTGAAAGTGTTTGGCGCTATGAACGTTTCGATCTGACTAGGCAATTTAAAGACATAACTCGTGTTTTAGCTTTGGGTTTTAGTTTTATATCTGTTTGTGGTGTTGAACGAAACTTCCTATGGCACAGCCTACTATTTTGTTCAATTTCTTTTTCAAATATACTTAATTCGTTATAGCCTCAGCGAGGTATCTGATGTGTTTATTTACT
The DNA here is from genome assembly GCA_037127315.1 of Ascarosepion bandense. Lineage (NCBI taxonomy): Eukaryota > Metazoa > Mollusca > Cephalopoda > Sepiida > Sepiidae > Ascarosepion > Ascarosepion bandense. Next base: position 812,474 of record JBBBDQ010000779.1, on the reverse strand, counting down.
AATTCTAATGTTTGTGTACAATAATCTATATTAAGTCTGCAAAATCTATCTAGTGGTATATCAGGGCGAACAGGACATCTGCCAATTAAGTGAGTGATATTAATCTAGAGCAATGTATTTTTATTGAAAAAGAATGAAAGACAGAAACGAATAAAAGAAGAAATAAGAAAAACAAAATAAAGAATAAAGAAATAAACGAAAGAAAAACGGAATGAACCATTTTGATAATCACTAATCTTATCTGTCCAGAGTAACTTATAATTGACCCCAGTGTGTCTGACGCCAAACTACAATATGGTCCGGAGAGAACAACTTTCATAAATTTCTTAAGTACTGCGACGAAAGTACTAATAAGCTGCACTACCTTCCGGAATATGTTTTTTTTTAATCATATAATGCCGAGCAAGGCGGTAACGCCACTGACGTGCAGGGGGCTACGTGAAAGTGAAAAGATTGGAATAGAGAAAATCGGAAACCACATCCTAAACAGGGAACCAGGGATGAGCCTCTTCCCTGTTCAATAGACGTGGGTGGAGTGTGTACCGGGCGATAGTTTAGTCTATCTACTCCAATTGAAAAAAAAGGAGTGAAAAGATTGGAAAAGAGAAAACCGGAAATCACACCCTAAACAGGAACAAGGGATGAGCCTCTTCACCTGTTCAATAGAGTGGATGGATTGTGAACCGGACGATAGTTTGGTCTATCAACGCCAATTGAAAAAAAAATTAAGGTTGGTGACTTGCTAAGTATAAACTTGGTTAAAGGCAAAGACATTTCTGCTAGAAAAAAATAATCCTTCAATTAGACATGAAAGTTGGAAATTATACGAAAACGGGCAAAATAAAAATAAATAAAAACAAAATGGCTTACATTTAGTTATATACAAGACAGTTTGATCAACCCAAAAACGCATGTGTTACTACCAGCAAGTTTAAAATACATCTAGTTAGAATCAAACGAATATTGTAAATAAAGAAACCTTTTAGCCACTGTGGTGACCTGAATATCTTAAGGTGATTGCTAAGCATAGCTTAGATTTGGCACAAGGTCGAATGCATGGGGAACCCAGTGAGAATCAAACTCACTATACAGTCATAAATGTTCTAGCAAGGCAATCTTGCTAACCATTACATCACATCAATGTGTCCCTGAATATCTTATGTACAGGGTGCAATGGGCAAATTGTCAACATTTAAGATTTTTAACTTTGCACCTGCACAGTGTTTTTTACTACACAGTATAGTAGGGTCAGTTGAGCAACCATCTGTGAGAAAGAGAGCTTCATGACAGAATTCACTCTGCCAGAAATTTGGAAAAAGCAGACTGCACTGTTTGACATTCACACCAAAAGCTCAAATACGAACATTTCAGAGTGTTTTTGTGTGTCAATCTGAAGACAGTGCAGAGGATTCGGAAGAGTTGGATGAGTCTAATGGTGATTATGAAGGTGTTTAGGGTGATCACTAATGATGGCAATATTATGCCTCCATTCATGTTCCTATAGGACCTCAGACTCAACATGGAGGCCTACATTAAGTGCTTTGAGGAGGTAGTGGTGCCCCGAGTAAAGTGTATGGCTGCTAGAAGACGCTATGTCTGGCATATAACATGATTCCTGGGCATATACAAGCCAACACTTCCTGAACCTTGACCAATCTGCCCACGCTGTGCTTGTTTGATCTCAGACCGGCCAAATAAAACTGCCTGTTATCAACTGGCTAGGTCAGTTCAGGTTTGGCAGGGGACAGTATATAGTTCCCCAGTAGTCAGAAAATAGAATATAACCAGTACAACATGACAACGACATGGGTGCAGATTTATATCCAGTTTATGTACACACTATAAACAAGTTCAAAGCTAGGCGACGCACAAGTTAACTGGCTGGTATTTTAGTATCACAATATGACTCATCATAGTAATTTCTCTCATGAGCACTGGCTTGCTCTGTCAGCTTTAGCAGTTCATCAATTTCAGACTGACCATCCTCTGCAAAATCACGGGTACAATTCTCCTAATTTCATTTTCCAACTTGATTTTTGTGTAAAGGCACAAAACTAAGTTGGTAAAGGTAGCTTCGGGAATTCAATTTTCTTTCTCTGTGTAAGTCTTACCAGCTAGAAATTAATATCAATTTTCCATTTCGACTTGAGTCTTTGGCCATTCACCGCTAAGGGGGAGAAAACTATCCGTACCGAAAGCTGCAGGTAGCCAAAGACAGGAAATTCTCACATTCCAATTTGACCTGGGGCCATGTAATCATTAAAACAGGACAACAATATTATATCTACAGTCCACCTATGCAGATTCAATCAATTTGTTTACTTTTCTCAACAAAAGTAAATGAATTTATCTCGTTCTATTCAATTTTAGAGAATTTTCTTCTTATCTTTCAAATCAATAAAAAATCAATTACAGTCATCTAGAAACAGGGTTACATCAAAAGTTCTCTGCACTATACAACAGAAGCAAGGTGAATCCAGTCATGGCTGTTATACAATTTCTGTGACCACTTCACCCCTTACATCTGGCCACCTATCTCCCTATACTGCAACCCCCTTGATTATTATATTTGGGGTGTAGTTGAGTGAAAGACCAACAAAACTCCTTGTAACATTAAAGATGAACTTATTATCATTCACCAACTTAAACAAGGAGATCATCCAGAAGAGTTGCAGGAGATTCCAAAGTTGTCTGGTGGTTGTGGTTGAAGCCAATGGCTATTTTGTTGAATAAATTCACTCTTTAGTATTTAAAGATATTTTTTGTGTAATTTTGGTAAATATATCTGTTAAAATGAGATATAACTGTTATTTCCATTTTTGCATAATTTAGACAACAATTCATTTTGCTTTTACTTTTTGTCTCCCATGTAAAGTATCTTGTCTTATTCTACAAAACCTACAAATATAAAACTAGGCTTTTAGATAAGCTCTCCAAAAATCTTTTTTTTTAAACATCAGTTTACTTGTGCAGACAATTCAAAATGAGACAGCAATGAAGATCAAGATTAAAAGCTAACATAAGGATTTACCAGAGATCCTTTCAATTTTGGCTAAAGTCAAACCAATTGGGTTGGGTCTGTAAGGTGCTCTAGTTGCAAACACCCTAATCCATTTCCCATTCATTCTTGGAGGACGCACTTTAGCTTTCACACATGCATTGTTATTCTTATGAAATATGAAGATGATACTGAAAAGAAAAGTACAATATGCATATAAGGCAATTTCAAAGATTAAGAAATAAATGGATCAGCATGTTTATAGTCTTATTTCCAGTAAATCCCAATTTATTATTTTTTTTAAAATGGGTCAGTACAGACAGGCAACAACTCTCTAATGGTGCAGCAGTGAAAGTGTTTAAGGTAAGAATTTTAAGAGAATTTCACTTGTAATAAGACAATAAATATTCCTCTCTTTATAAATCTGTGTAATGTAACTGATTGAAATATGTCTATTATAATAAAAATTAGCTTTATTAATAGAGAACATCAGACTTCACAGAAGATGACTGGCTGATAAAATAGAATATTTGCTTTTTTTTCTCTGGCTATTGTTTAAAATGTAAAGAAGAAAAAAAATTGAAAAGATTGTAATAAACACTAATATTGAAATCAGTTTAACAAACCAATTTAGGTAATGTGATGGGATGTGCGTTGTGGTACAGTGGATATCGGCTCGGAACGAGAAATCGGGGAGCCGAGTTCGAATTCCAGTTGAATTCATTGCATTTACTTACGCGCAAATACCCTTGGGAAAGGTATTAATCCGTTTCTTCCTTCCAGTTATGGGTTAACTAACAGGACAGATTGGGTTCTATACCCTTGGCTGGCAACCAGTCTACCGCAGAAAGAAATGGCAACCTACTGCGGGATAATCTTTTGCCCAGTCAGTCATCTCTTTCGAGACATGATCGCCCAAGCGTGTTTCATGTATGCACTTTAACTGACTGACTGATGGGAACATGTACTAAAATCATTGCTTCGTTTAGCAAAAATTACTCATATCCATGAAAATAAAAAAAATATCTATAGTATAATGAAAATAATAATTATTCTATTTTTTTTTACAGCAGATACAATCCTAAGCTTTCATATCAACAATAACCTATTATGCCATCAGAAGTCAAGTATTCAAAATCTTAATCAACAGAGTCAATGGCCATGCAATCAGTTAGTGTGAATATATTTCCTAGATTATCGTAGAAGCGGGTGTGTGCAAGCCGAAGTTTTGTAGAGTATTAAGTTGTCTCAGCAAAAAGTTGTCGAGTATTTCTCAGACGCCCATTACTAGGAATGTGGTACTATATCTTCACGATACCGGGTTGGCTGATGGTTTCGTGATTACCACATGTTCCAGACTAGTTGTTCTCTGATTCCTTTCGCGTCCACGTTGCTTTTTAAGATCCGAGAAAGGGGGATGGATACAGTTCAGTCGATGGAATGTTGAATTTGTCGTCAGAGAAGAAGAATAGTTGCAGCACCATCAAAGAAATGACGAAAAGCGTTATAAACAGTAACAAACGTTTATTTACACAGGTATACAATAATTTATATCAAGGTAAAACAAACACCGCGAAGTGAGGGGTGAATGTAGTTGACTGGCGGAAAAAGTTTCCTTAGCTCGAAGAAATCTTAAGTGCAATTAAGCAGTGTCAATGATGGAGTATGCAGTGGCAACGGATTCGGTTCTGGGTAGCGAAGAATGAACCAACTCCATTTTTTGTTCTGGGTGTTCTCTATTCATGGGCTCCAAATCACGAATAATTAGCTCTTGATTGGTCAACCAATAGGGATCACCGGCCAATGGCTATTGTCGTGACAACCCTCCTGGATTGCATCTGATTGGTTTAGATAATCAGCCAATTAGACGCAGTCATCGGGATGGGATAACAAGAAGCAGGCCCTGTGGTTGGTTGATCAATGACTTATTACCTTGTGCCATACTTGCACTCAATCCCCGGGTGAAGCAACCCACCTGTTTGCCACGCTCAAAATATGTTTATATTTTGAAATTGAAGTAATTTTTGACAGGTCATCACACCTGCAGATTGTTTTGTTTTAGTGACAGTTTATAGGTCAGCTTTCCGTTTGGGTCTAGATATCTTTATACTTAATGACCTCGGTTTACTACACCTGGTTCTTAAAAATGTTGGATACCCAGAATGAACTTATTTTTATAATGGCTTAATAAAATAATTATTATCATGATTTAATTAATTATCATTTCATCAATTTTCATTTAATTAATTTCGCCAGTCAACTTTTTGACACTTAAATGAAAGTGTCATAGGAAGAGGATTTAAAATCACTTGGCAGGATCAACATAAAAAAGAGAAATGAAATATTACTTAGACACTTAATTGCTACGCGCATCAGCTTCCCTCGGATACAATTGATGGATTCTATCAAGCCTAAGTAAGGACACTTCATTTTCTTCCGTACCAGCGAAACAGTATCAATCAAGCCTAAGTAAGGACATTTCATTTTCTTCCGTACCAGCGAAACAGTATCAATCAAGCCTAAGTAAGGACACTTCATTTTCTTCCGTACCAGCGAAACAGTATCAAGCCGAATTTATACGAGATGCACACGGATATCGAACATCCAACATCCAACGAAGAAAACTCAAACATAGCACCTTAAATTATGACCAGAAAATAGTACTAGATTTAGAACAAAATCTTAAAACGTACCATATAAATTCAGTAACGTTACAGCCCTCTTCAGCTATTTGGCACGCTCTCCCTATCGTCTTAAAACTATGTTTTCCAAAAAACAGCTTTAATTAAACGCACGTCTTTTTTTTTCTGTACAAGCAAGAGGTATGCAAGTACAATATGCTCCACTAAAAGAGACAATATAAAATACATGCGGAAAGCAGGAACATTTGTAGCAGTATAAATGAGAACAAAACGGTGTTTTTGTTCAACATCAGTGGATACACTTGGTTGTTTATCAACTACAACGATAGAGATCACGGCTAAGGAACAGCTATTTAAAGCATTGGTCGACACGGAGAGTACAGAAACGTTTTTAAAATAAGCATTGCAAAAGTAAATTCCTAGAAAATTTACCCAACCTTTAAACAAAGTTAAGAAGGCTAGGCCATCTATTTCCATGAAAGTGCGGGGATACCTTTTTGTTGACCAAAAAATAAAGGGTACTTTATACCACAATGTAAGATGCATACTAATAAAAAATTTATGTTCTGATTTTAAAACACAACAGTTTGTGTCAACATTCATTATTAAAAATACACTTCAGAGGTTCAAAAATAACCTTTAAAGCCTAGCAGCCATGGAAATGCTATAGTAAGCACATTCAACAATCTAACACCCGACTGAAAAACGATAACTACTAAAACTTGACTACACTACTTCATGTTCTGTGTCTCTTCAGGACGTAAGGCGAACATGGACTTCCATTTGGCTCTGTCTATTGTCACTCTCAATATTTTTTTTTATCTCGGTATCTCGGTATCTCTTCTAAACCCCGATCCGCTATTCATTTTCTCATACCTAACAAGTACGTTTCGCGCTGCTTTCCCCTGTGTCTCCTTCCATCTATCCGACCTGTGAGTATCAAATCCTCCAGGCCCTCCTTCCTCATTACGTGTCCCAGAAACCTCATTTGTCTCTTCCTGATGTTAAGTATGAGTTTTCTTCTCGTTTCATGCCTTCCAACACGTCATCGTTGCACACGTGCTACGTCTATGGTATTTTGCATACACTTACCCAAGACAAATTTTATTTTAGTCGTAAAAAATATGAAACTATTTAGATTCATAGTAAAAATAATATAAAACCTAATCCATAATGTTTGAATATACTACTTAGCCCACCAGTTCCAAAATAGTTACCCGCTCTACGTCGTGCTCGGGAATGTTCGTACACTATGCTCACAGGATACCATTGTTTTCAGATAGATTCCATCCTCTAACAACTGTATCAAATATATATTCGAGGGGCATAGCGAAAGAAACCATTACTACACCCTATCATACATTAAATCTGGTAGTAAAGAGAGACGTTTCAGAATCCATCATAACCGCCTTATTAAACCCATAGGATTTTTCTCAAGAACCATGTCTAAATTAAAATGTAGACATTTTGCAATAGAGAAAAAAGTCTTTGTTATTGTTAAATCGCTGAAAGAAATGGAGTCATTATTTTGTTGGGTGATACTTTAAACTAATTACTGATAAAAAAATCAGTCGCATTCAAGTTTAACGCTAAATTCGACCAGGAAAATAAAAAAAAAACAAGAGAGCCAAGTGGACGATGGAACTCTTGTGGGACTTGTTTGACGTAACATGCCGCTCCGTTAAAAAAAAAAACATCTGTGGACACCCTCTCTCGTGTAAGTGGCTCGTCAATCTACAAAGAGTTAAAGATTACATTGGGAATTGTCCCATAGGTGTTTCCGGTCATGGTCCACATGACGAAAATCAGACCTCTTTCCAACTTGGTGGAGGATGTGAAAGGCATTACCAACAGTAAATCAACGGTTATAACGTCAGCAGATGTATAAAAACCAAGCAACCTTATGAAAGAATCGTGTTGAATATTAAAGGTACGCTTTCGCAACAAGTATATGTTGAGAATAATTGACGAATATGTATTTGTCTTTTCTGGAGAAAAAAGACAAGAGCCCAAACCTTCGTATACAGGCCTACACAGAATTTGTGCTCGAGTGTCCGCGCTCGGAATATTTCTTAATCAGACTCTTTCTGCATTCGGGAGGAGAAAAACCCAGACTCTGAATGTCAGAGTTTCGTCGGGGATAAATAAACAGTTTCAGAAGTTCTTGAGAAGTCCCATTAAGAAAAATACATTTAAGTTTACGAAAAGAAAATAATTAAAAAACACAGCTAGTAATTCAAAAACGTCTACTCACTCAAAAATGATGTTTATATCAATAAGAAATAACAATGGATACAATTTTTTTTCCGCTAAAGAAACTGAAGCTAGCCGATATATATTCATTGAAGCTCAATCTAGAAAAATGGTTTTGATATAGTTAATTCAAATTTTTTTTTTCGGCTGGTCTCCGTGGCCAAACGCATAGAGACAAATTTTGGCTCAGAAAGGAGTTTTATTGATGTGCAAAATGGATGGAGCTTCAATTATTGTCGGAGCTACTTCAGTCGGATTTCTTAATTTAAGCCGGTGGTTAATTTAACTGTTTAATAAAATAAAATACTATTCAAACACGTGTACTCACTAAATGTAACGTTTATAGTGATAAAAAATATGAAGATACTTTAGTCCATGCGTCAACATCGGGTTTTGCATTTTGCTTATCTTATCGTGCGTATCTTTAAAATGTAAATCGTATATACCATATCTAGATTCAAATCTTTCTAAACATAACGCATACATTTAAATTAGATTAAAGCTCCTCTAAACAAAGTCAGTAAAAAAAAATAATAGAAATGTTTTCCATAGTGTTAACTTTAATGTCCCAGATAATGGATATAGTCGAGAAATATCGGACAGAAATATTATGATCTTTAGATAAATTTTTCATAAAACTTCCCCTGACGATGTAAGATTTTAATACTATGATAATATTGTTTCAATGACGATATTTGTCTTTTTTTTTTAATCATATCACCCCGAGCAAGGCGGTAACGCCACTGATACATAAGAGTAAAAAGATTAGAGGAGAGTGAAGAGAAGGATAGGAATACATGTGTGATGACAGTTGCAAAGGTGGAGAGAACGGAAAGGATCTACAGGACAGTGTGGAAAGAAGTAGGGTCAATTAGTTAAGAGATGAGTATTGACCTTGCATTTAAATTCCTGGAGGTTGTAGCCGTCAGGAAAGCAAGAATAAGGAAGCGAGTTCCACAGGCGGGAAGTGCGAGAAAAGAAGCTGCAGGATCCTGAAGAAAAACTGCACATGAAGAAGTAAATGTTGCTCTGGGAAATTAGTATTTCTTTGTGGGAAAGAAAATTTTTGAAAAAAATCAGGGTACAGATTTATATTTTAATGAAATTCAATAACATCACTTTCCATCTAAGTTACTTTTATTTTTTTTAATCATATCTTCCCGAGCAAGGCGGTAACGCCACTGATGTGCAGGGGGGCTACGTAAGAGTGAAAAGATTGGAAAAGAGAAAGCAGGAGACCACATCCTAAACAGGGAACAAGGGATGAGCCTCTACACCTGTTCAATAGACTTAAACAATAGTAAATACAACAAAAGCACCGCTTTATCAATATATTGCTAGCAAATAAAAAAACCAACCCAATTATTACCTGGATTATCGTCGCTAAAACCAAATCTTATAATGGAAAAGGAGATAGATGTAACTTATGTCTTTTAGAAAAGATTGCCATCTTAAATCAAATAGATACCACTAATCAACTTAACAAAAAAGAGAATTAATATCACATACTGTAATATAACAATCTGGCCCCACCCGAGGAAGTGATGCAAGCGATGGTGTTTTCCGTCGGTGAAGGGGGCGGCGAAGCGACAAGACAGGTGTTTGTGAAATACATCCTGTCGAGGCCGGAGCGGATGTCATTTTGACCTTATTTCCGACAGCGGCGGAAATGGCTACAGAATCAAACAGATCAGGTGCCTCTTAGAATTACGTGAGCGTGCGTGGGCGAGGCAAAAAAAACCGGAAGGAAAGTCCCGGTTCTAGAGGACTATATAAAGACCTCAACACACGGATTCGCCAGTAGCAGAGAACGGCCGGTGGAAGCAGAGAGAGACAACACAGGCAGACTACACTCCCGTCAGCCATTCTATATGTGCCCTCACCCTCCCGTTCTCCATTCCACACAGTTCGTCGTCATTAATAAAAATATAACCTTATATTTTTATATATGCGTGTTTGTTGTTTTGTCGTCATACGGCGATATATAACAATACTGCCATAGAAAAACACTTAAATACTTAGATCTAGATTAATACTGATTCCCTTTTTGGTTGTTTTGATCTTCCTTCCTTCCTTGCTTTCGCAATTTTTTCTTTTTCCCCTCCGCAAAGATAATTTATTATTAATATTAATTACTAATTACCACCATTTGAATTGAATAATTTAAATTTAATTTTTTATCATCTTCATGTAATTTGTGTGTATTCAAATTGTGTTCTTGATAAATTAAAAAATAGTACCCTAACATTATAAAATTTAACTTCAACGAACATCCGCTGATCTTAAATTCAAGTCTCTTAAAGGGTCAGTTTGAAATATGAACGTGATGATTGCGTAATGCATAAAACTGCAAATCGGTCCACCGACGTAGGATAATATGCATATTTATTAATACATATAATTGATAGCTCTGTTTAAACTACATTGTGCACTGTTTAATTAACAACTGAAAAATATTTGTTTACATGTGTGTATTCCCATATGTATATTTATAAATTCACACACACACACACACACACACACACACACACACACATACACACACACACACACACACATATATATATATATATATAGATATAGATATGCCAAGGATTTGCACGAACAGTTTGTCGTATATTCGTATAAATATGTAGAAACATATGCAAGTAAATGAGCCGAGAAACAAACAGGTAATTAATATTTGAATATATATATATATATATATATATATATATATATATATATATATATATATATATATTCAAATGAATAGGGAACGAAGAAAATAAATGCAACCGTCCAAAACATTAATTTAAATAGTGCTGAATATAAAAATAGACCAATGAAAATCTATTATTAATTATACTTTAGAACATGTACAAACTACAAGCTACTACAGAAATGTACATTTTGTTTCGACATTAAAAAAACTATGTCTCATCATGTAGTTAATAGTTTAATGTAATTTTGAAAATAAGTTTTAAAACATAAAAAAAAACCACTTCCTTTGATTTTTTGGAAATCCTTTTGGTACGAAGTAAAAGGCTAATAAAGAAAAAGCAGAAAAGAAAGAGAGCAGAAAAGAAGAAAACAGGAAAAGAGAAATCAAGAAATAGTAAAGAAAGAGGAAACTGAAAGAAACAGAGAAAACAAAAATGGAAAGAAGAAACCAAGAGAGAAAAGAAAGAGACATTTTATATTTAGGCAGAAAGTAAATTGTAGATAGATATTTGATATCGGTTATATAGTGACTGGGTTCAACAAAAATGAAAAAGTGAGAAAATGCACAGAGGGAAGGGAATATATATTGAATTGGAGCACTCTAGCAATTGGGAGCGTAATATGAATGCCTTCTTCCACCGAACGCCCCGTGGCCCAGGTCGGGTTTCGAGCCTGGATTAGGGAGCAACCGGAGTCTAACCGTACTGATGAGGTGTGATGCAGCGAAACAGATCTGTCTGCGGATGACAATATATATATATATATATATAATAAACTATAATTTAGAACATGTACAAATTAAAATTTACTACAAAAGTGTACATTTTGTTTTAACATCGAAAAAACAATGTCTAATCAGGTAGTTAATAATGATGGTTATAAAGGTTAAAATTCAAAAATCTAATTTCCCTTTTATGTTTATTTCCTTCTATTTTCCAAAAATAAATGGGAATTGAGATATATATATATATATATATATATATATATATATATGTATATATATATAAAGGAAATTACTGTAAAGTAATTGAAACTCACTTGGAGCGAGCAATGACATTTCCACCTCTCTACGGTATATGACTTCATTGAAATTCTTTTATTGTGTTCCTCTCGAATTTACATTGAAATTTGGGTTCATCAGGAAATAATGTGTACCGTTTCTGGGCCTTCCTTTCAACAGTTTCACTTGCAAACCGGCCACCCTCACTGATGTAATACACTATTTAAAATACGTAGGTGATAATTTATTTCATGAATATTTTCATGAATATATATATATATATATATATATATATATATATATATATATCACGTATTGACACGCACGCACTCATATATCTGTATAACAACCTACACAGATTAAAAAGGCATGTTTACATTATCTACTAGAAGAAGGTTTTGTCGTCATTCGGATGGAGTTTTGTGGTTATAAGTTACAGTTCCGTTCTTTCGAACAAAACATTCTCTTATCTTTGTTGATCATCAAACAATAATCCACTTAGGTGTTCCAGATGCGCAAATATTTCTGTTGAAATCTTTCTGTGGAATCAGCCAATGTTCGCATTATACATATTGTTAGGAAGTGCTGTGTTGAGAAATTTGAAAAAAAAATCGAATTCCAGTTGTTGAAAAGCAATATCGATTAGATCTCGATGAATATTTTTCCATGCTTACTTGCGTGTAATAGTAAATGAGATTATTATTTTTTATGGATAATTTAAGCATGTATTCACTTGAACTGTTTTTAAATGAAATATATCGAACAGTTCTTAGAAAAGTTGTTTATAGGATGCACAATATTGACGATGTCGTTTTGCAAACGGTTCCTTTCAAATTTTTATCTCTCGGTTTGCGCTTAAGATTATTCTTCCACGTACATTGTGTGTTTGTATTCTAAAAAGAAATCTATAGAATTTTATCTTTTATAATTGTATGAAAAAATCTAAAATAAATGAAAATGATTATACTTCGCTTCAGCAATATTATGCAGGCTGCGCGGCGGTCATCGGCGCAGAAAGGGAAACCCACGATCCGAGTTTAAATTCTGCCAAGTAATTTTGCACGATTATTCTTGAGGAAGAGGATGTGCGTTGTGGTGCATTGGATATCGGTTCGGAACGAGAAATCGTGGAGCCAAGTTCGAATTCCAGCTGAATTCATTACCTTCACTTACGCGCAAATAACCTTTGGGAAAGGTATTAATCCATCTATTCCTTCCAGTTATGGGTTAAATAACAAGAGAGAGAGAGACTATACTGAGGAACCTAGATGTTATGCCATGATTTGTCATCGGAAGCCACAATCTGAACAACATAAATACGCAGATGATACAGTGCAGATAGCAGACACGGAAAGAAACCTACAAGACCTCCTGCGGAAGATAGATGTAGAGATTGACAACAATGGACTACAAATAAACTGCAAAAAAACCGAATGCATGGTCATCATCAAAAAGAGCAATCAAAAATGTCAAATACAGGTGGGGTATACTAAAATCAAGCTGGTACAAAAATTTAAATATCTACGAAGTGTTCTAACAGAAGACAGAATGTGCAACACTGAGATCCGAAGGCGAATTGGTATGGGAAAGGAGGCGTTCCAGAAGCTGAGTAGAGTATTAACACAGGAAAAGTTTGCTAGAAACAAAGAAAGTAGTACTGGATTTCAAGTGATGTTAGTTCTTCAATATGGGAATGAATACTGGATAATATCATCAAAGATGAAAAAATTCTGAAGCAGCGGAAATGTGGTTCTACAGAAGGATGCTGCGGATATCCTGGAACGTGCTTCTGAGCAATGATGAAATTTTGAAAAGGATGGAAACGAAAAGGAAATTAATACTGAGCTAAATTAATACTGAGCTAAAAGACAGCTAAATTTCCTGGGCAAGGACGGCTTGGAGAACCTGATACTAACAGGCAAGCTAGAGGGAAAAAGAGTCAAAAGAAAGCAGCGGATAACATATTTGAAAGGCCTGAGCAGGTGGATGACCGAATGGGTTTAGCGTGGTGTAACAGGATGTGCGTTGTGGTGCAGTGGATATCGGCTCGGAACGAGAGATTGGGGAGCCGAGTTCGAATTCCAGTTGAATTCATTGCATTCACTTACGCGCAAATACCCTTGGGAAAGGTATTAATCCGTCTCTTCCTTCCAGTTATGGGTTAAATAACAGGACAGATTGGGTTCTATAGCCTTGGCTGGCAACCAGTCTACCGCAGAAAGCAATGGTAACCTACTGCGGAATAATCTTCTGCCCAGTCGAGACATGATCGCCCAAGCGTGCTTCACGTATGGTACTTAACTGACTGAACAAGAGAAAGCGTGCTAAGAGCTACCGGAGATAGGAAGACGTGGAAAGCCATGATTGCCTACGTTCTTAAAGAACAAGGCACATAAAAGAAGAAGAACTTTTCAATAAAGCAGTTAATTAATAAAAGAAAAATAGTAGATGTAGAGCAGTGATTCTCAATATCCGTGCCGTGGCACACTTGGATGCCTCACGATACTCTAAAGTGTGCCGCGAAATATTATCATAGCATAAATATGTTTTTTCTTATTTTTTTGTGTGTGTGTGGGGGGGGGAGGTGAAACTGGTATTGGTACAGCTTTATTATTTGAATAATTTGGATAAGTATTAAATGTTTCTCATATAATCTTTTTCATTATTCATTGATTATATTATTTTAAATACTTTGTTTTAATATTCACTTTGTAAAAACTATTTATATTCTTTTAAGCGCACAAAATAAATCATTCGACGCTACCCATTGACATTTTAGATTTCACTACAAAAGGAATGTCCCACATTAGCTAAAATGACTTAATCAGTTTTATTGCAATTTTCTACTCTTTATTTATGCAAATTAGAATTCTCACACTCTAAATAATATAAAAAATAAAAATAGAGAAGGACTACTTTCAACCAATGAACAAATGATTGCTTAATTATCAACATTCTACCAAACATTGTAGAAATCGTGAACAAACACCAAGCACAGGTTCCACATTAAATCAGCTGCACAAATAGTCGAATAGAAACATTGAAATAAGGTAAGTTCATATGTGTGTGCGTATTTTAAAAAAAAAACAATGTATGGTTTTGTTCCTTAACATTTCAATGTAAACTCTTTAAAAAAGTTACTACGTTTGCCGTGATATTTTCATTTGCTCTTAGGTGTGCCATTTCTTGAGATTGTTTAGACTATTTTAAGGAGAATCTTATTAAATGCTTGATTCATTTTATAAGATAGCTAAATATCCAGACACGAAGAGTTCTCTTCATATATAATTGTTGATATTAGATAAATGATTTATATTGGATACTGAAGAATACAATATGAACACAAGTATAGTTCCATTTGATAATGACATATCTTTAAAAAAGTGACGTTTTCCAAGTATTACGTGAGCGTGAACCACCATGAAAAAGTTAAAGATTCTGAACCACGACAATTTAAATAGATTTTATAATGGTACAAATCTATAAATGTTAAATGGTAGATATTGTAAGTGAATATCAACTGTTTAATTCTAATAGGATTGTCTCCGTGATTAACATTTTTAGAATTTTAAAATTAAATGACAAATAAAGAAAGTTGAGATAATTTTAAATTGCTAATTGAGAGAAAGACGTGTAAGAAATGACGCAGGCTTCTTGTTACTCCATCGCTATTTCATTGACATCTGTTCTAAGAAGCTACATTCCTTGGTCCCACCAGCCCCAACCTTCTCATCTGCAACTCTCCATGCTACGTACACAAGAAGGAATCATCCTCATTCTCTTCGATTCCACTACCAGTTAGTATCAATGTATGATTTGGCTCCTGCCGAACTAATGTTACGTTTGACATACTATTCGTCGGATGTCTCTGGAATGGCCTTTTATAAATCCTCGGCAATATATCACGTTTTTGAAAGTACATGGTCTCATAACCATGCAACCTGTTTGTCAACGTTCAGTGGATAATTTAGAGAGATCCCTGAATACCATCTATTCGATCAATCAAATTCCAGACTAACCTGTACACACCTATGTTGAAAACTGCGATCCAAAGTGTAATCGGGTTTGCTCCAGGACCGAAGCAAATCAACAACCCGAAACATCTGGAATCGTATATACATTTGAACAAATCATTCGCTGTCAATATTTCAGTTTTAATTTAATGAAGTTCAAATCACTCTGTTTGTGTTCGTGGTGGATGTTCTACTTCCATATCCAAGGAAAGCTAAAACAAAACGCTGCATAGCCATAGCTATCCGCTAGGTATACGTCTGCTATTTCCTGCATTAAATCTCGGATATTAAAGTTATTTCTAGCCAGTGTTATCTCTTCGCGATCATTAAGACGTCGTTGCTGGCCATGGCTCAGTCCACATTAAAAAGTAATGCTTTCCCTCATGTATTTTCGGTACGCGTATAGCACTCTACATCAAAATATATAAGATATCCTCAGAATTTCAGAAACAGTAAGTCCCATCTCAAGCACTCACCATCAAGCTCTGATCAATCTGCGATCATTCATGTCATCTCGTTATACGCAGGTTACCTGGTGTTTAGATGGACTCACCAGACGCCAAAGGACAACTGGTAAAGTTGTGATAAAATTATGGTTGATATATACTTATCGCGCATGTTCACGCTAAAATGGCTGTAAGGCCACTGAGACACAAGAGGTTAGAAGAGTTACAAAACATAAACATTAATAAGGAGTAAGAACAAAGGAATCATAACCAACAGAACACTAGATAGTGACTGTCACTGTATTTTAATTTTTCAAAGTTAAAGTCGAATGGAAAGCATTGAGCCGGAAGACAGAAGTGTAAGAAATGAAATTATTAGCATAGAAGTTATGGTTACATCTAACCAACTCAACAGTAAATTGAGCAAAATTTCATGAAGTCTCGGTACCACAGAGAAGAGTTCATCTGAACAGTTCCCGTGAAAGTATTTATAGAAAAAACACAAGAAGGCAACTTTGCGGCTGTTAAAAAGTGACTAAAGCCGAGAGACAAGATCAGTACAAATAATATAATTGATTCTTCGTTGAATTTTATCAAGGAAATGTAGATAAATACCAGGTGCGCCGGGCCATATGTGGAAGCAAAATTCTAAGCATGGATAAATGGTAGACTTATAAATATGCAAGATAGATTCATAGGAGAAACAATTTCCAGTACCACACAGTGAACCAACTTTCTAAGCAGCTGACCTCGCAACGGATTCAATAGAATCAATCCACTTTATATATATATTATCTTCTCTAAAAGTATTGAAAGAGAAAGTCCAATCTCTTTGTTTTTATATGAGCGCTATGTGATATATATTCTATGTTATGGCCTGTGGCAGCGAATCTTGGACGGTTTTTCAAGCGTGATGGAAAGGTGCGGTGCTGCAGAAACGTCGTTCTACAGAAGAATCTAACGATAGCATGGACCAAGCACGTGAGCAACGACGAGGTTTTGGAGGGGATGCAAACAAGAAGAAAACATACTTAACATAAGGAAGAAGCAGATGAGGTTCCGAAGGAATGAGGGTTTAGAGAATCTGATACTTACAGGAAGGATAGAAGGAAACAGAGACAGAGGAAGCAACGTAAGATATATTTCATGATCTTGAGCAAACTGATTGCACCGTGGTGTTCGCGAGAGATATCAGGTGAAAAATTATTAAGAGCGACAGGGGACAGAGGTAAATGAATGTCCATGATCGACTACGTCGTAAAGTTACACGGAACAAGAAGAAGAATTTGAGGTTTAAGATCAAAAGATGAATATGAGACACGTTTTCACAACTTCAGATTTTATTTACTGGTATTTATATTTAGATGTGTTAAGCAAAATGGTTCATACCACCTTTTGTTCGATCTGATCAATGTCTCAGGTGAGTAAAGATATTGGAACACGTGACAGTTAAGTCTTTTTTTTTGTTGCTTATGTGTTGCCTTTTAGATCGATTGTTTAAGCATTAAATAACTCTGAATGTATACATCTGTTTTAGTCTTGGATTTCACTTTGAAATACTTTATTTCTTGCTAAAAAGATATATCAACATGATGACGAGAGACCGCGTATGGGTGAAAAGCAAGCCATTTTGAAGCTTAGAAAAGAAAGAAAATTAATCAGAGCAATTACTCAATCATTTAGTATAATGAACACAGTAGTTTGTAATGTCATGAAACTACAGGTGTACTGATCAAAAGATAATAAAAAAGGTCGATCATGGAAAACAATATTAGAGCTGTGATGAAAAACTAAAAAGTAACAGTCACTGACATCAATAATATTCTTCACAGAATCCACCGTTAAAAAGCAAAAACTTTAAGATCACTTAAAAATCTTTAAAAATATTTTTTTTTACAGATAGATTTTAAACTTCTACCACTTAAGGTTACAAATACTACAATCTAAAACGTTATGGAAACAAAAAGCTACATTTCAAACATTTTATTTAGAAATTTACATTTTTATAAAATGGGCGTTTTACGCATGATGAAAATTATAAGACCAAGGGTATAAGTTGTTAGATCTATTGTAATTCCAATGTTTTTAGTTCAGTTAGAGATTAGCAATCACTGCGTAAAGCTGTTACCATGCCTAAAGCAAGCAAACTTACCAAAGTTGAGCGTTCTCGAATTCTAGAATTCCATAAGCAATGTTTGTAACAACGGGCGATCGCAGCTAAGGTAAATTGCAGTAAAACTGTGATTTTGCAACTTTTAAAAGAACAGTGAGAATTATGGAAAAGCAAAATCCTCTGGTAGGCCCCAAAAGATTTCTCCTGCATTGAGTAAGAATAAGATGGGTTGTTATGAAAGAGGCGGGAATTTCTTCTGGTCAAATTAAGGCAGTCACAGATGCTGATTGCAGTCCCGTAACCATCAGACGACACTTACGACAAAAAGGCATGGTAAATAAAAAGCGTAAACAAATTCGTCGGCTGCTTCCCCGTCACAAGGTGGACTACTTAAAGTTTGGTTGTGAATACCAAACATGGGACGTTGAGAAGTAGAAGAAAGTCCTGTTTTCTGATGAGAAAAAATTCAATCTAGATGGTCCTGATGGCTTCCAACAATATTGGCATAACAAAAACATGCCTCCTGAAATTTTCTCCACACGTCATAGTGGTAGAGATTCCCTAATGGTATGGGGTGCCTTTTCTTACAGAGGGAGGATGGTGCTCCAGGTGGTGCAGGTTGTCAAACAGCTGCTCGTTATGTTAGCATGCTACAAAAAGCATCGTTGATGATGGAGGGTCATCGTTTGTGTGTGGATGGATGGTTATTCCAGCAGAATAATGCAGCCATCTCCGCTGCAAGACGGACCTTGACCTTTCTACAAGAAAATGGGGTCCATCTCTTGGGACATTCTGCATGCTGACCAGACTTGAACCCAATTGAAAATGTTTGAGGATGGATTACAAGAGACGTTTATCGAAATGGCAAACAATATTCAACAAAAAATGAACTTCTTGAAGCCATCTTCAGAAGCTGGAGCAACATCCCCGCACCTTAATGGAAACGCGTATTTCTAGCATGCCCAACAGAATTTTTGAAGTCATCAAAAGCAGTGGAGGTAGAACTCATTATTAAATTTGGTTGCTGAATGTTTTGATACACTTTTTGTACAATTTCATAGAATTTTTTTCTCTGATCTTATAATTTTGATCATGTGTAAATCGCCTCATTTTATAAAAATGTAAATTTCTAAATAAAATGTTTGGAATGTAGCTTTTTGTTTCCATAACCTTTTTGATTGTAGTATTGGTAACCTTAATTTGGAGGAGTTTAAAATCTATCCGTAAAAAATATTTTTTTTAAAGATTTTTAAGTGGTCTTAAATTTTTGATCAGGAGTATATATTTCTTGTACTTTGAGTACAACTCTGGAGCAATGAAGAACTGGTCTTCAGTACTATATTATCTTATAATACCATTTCATTGGCAGAGAGTTATATTTTAACAGAGACTCAGAGTAATCAGAAGTTGATTATGTTCTCTGGATTTACGCTAAATTGCCTTTTTTCTTCTTTGAGAATGAATGAATGGCCAATTCGTACAGTTAAATTATCTTATTCCCATGTGACAAGGTATATGTAGACACAGATAAATTGTGTAGTTATTGTGTATAATACGTTATATAGACTAATATAAGAATATATTATATACAGTCCCCTTCAGTAGTGTTAGAACAGCAAGACCAATTCTTTTGTTTTTGCTGTTCATTGAAGACATCTGGGTTTAAGATCAAAAGTTGAGTATGGAGCAAGAGTTCAAAATTTCTGCCTTTATTTTCTTTTTATTACACTTGCATTTATCAAAAATTGTAATACTCGGTTGGCTCAAAGTCAAATGAAAATATCGTATGTTACTGCACAGACTAACCAAAATCTAAACTATTTTTGATATTCGTACTGAATATATATTATATATTTATATAATTAATGTTTCATTTTCTTTTGATAAATCTAAATAATATATCGATGATTTTTTCACACGCATGTTTTCTTCCATATATCTTAGATTTGGGTTTGCTTGTTGAGATTTATTCTACCGTTTTTAAGTTAAATGGACCCTGTTTTTCACCACTTGTTATGGTATGTTTAATAATGTTTAATAAAGTATTAAATTTAATTTTAAAAAACGGAATTTACTCATGACTTAACCTAATGATACAATTATTTCAGAACGAACTCTTTCCGATGTGCTGCTTTCTAGTCTCTTTTGTGCTTCGAAATCTAAATACAATGTCAATAATTATATTCTGTGCATTTGTTGTTCTTCATCCTAAATAATATTTTCTTGTTTTTATATTCCATTACACTTAGTAAGGCCTTAATGTTGCCCTGCATAGGGTGAAATGATTAAACTACAATTGTTAAGTATGGTGCTCGGCTAGAAGAGTAAACCATCTTCACATATCATATCGTGATAAGTATTGATTAAATAGCAACTTAAGCCTTAAGAATGAGTCATCGGTACATATTTATTGGAATATTAATATGATATTATTGAAGGAAAACTTACACATATGTAAAACTATAAGGTGTTAAGAATCTTTCAACAGTCAGAACATGTTTTTTTTTTGTCCAAATACCTGCACATTTCTTTTAACCTTTTAAGACTTTTAACGCATTCAAACATGAACTTGAATAATATAGACATGTCGGTTCGTAAGCTTAAAAATCAATCAATGCAGAGTTTATTCCTGCTAGTCGGAAACGATGTAACAATATGTTGGTAGGGCAAAGAAACCTACCATTTACTTTCTTCATTTTTCGATTTTCGATATTAAGTCATAGGAAATCTAATTCTTTTATCGTATTTCTACATGCACATTTCTATGAATTTGAACCAACCGCAAAAACAAAACAATGACTTAATAATAATAATAATAATAATAATAATAATAATAATAATAATTTTTGTTGTTATTGTTGTTTATACTTGATAGTTTTTTTTTAAACGCTTCTCAAATGTATATTTAATGTGTATAGAATAAGAAAATTTAGACTGACATTTACTAAAATAATACTTCAAAGATTTTCGTTAGTGCGTAGTACTAAAGATCATAATGATCTTAGGATCGTTAGAAATACTATTGCTAATCCATCTGAATTATTTTAGAATCCATCCGAGTGACTAATTTCTTACTGGCAATACTACCACATATATTTTTAAAATTTATGTTAAATTTTCATCCCTTTAACATTCTGTAATTAATACATTGGGTAAAAGCACCCGTTAGGGTCCCACTTATAGACAAATATTGAAATCAAAAACAAACATCAACAGTAAATCTTTTATAATAAAATGACCAAGGAAGAAATGCATAAAGAAGTAAAAGAACAAACAGGACCAAGAACATGCTCGTCAACAGGATGTATAAAATCCAAGGATGGAAGGATCATATTAGAGAAGCGGAAATACTCTAGCGATTGGAAGGATATATAAAGGATCTCTTTCAAACTGAATAGGAACAAAGCAGCTGGACCAAACAGCATTGTAATAGAGATGCTGACAGCCTTAAAAGATTTCGGTATAGAGAAAATTACGGAAATAATAAATGAAATCTACAACGGTGGTGTAATACCAGATGACCTAAGCAAATCAATTTTCATAGTTCTGCCTAAGAAGCCAGGCGCAGTCAAATGCGAACTCCACCGAACAATTAGTTTGATGAGCCAAATAACAAAACATTGTCCGAATCCTGATGTATAGAGCGCGAAACAGAATCAGACCGGAAATAGGACAAGAACAGTGCGGTTTTGTCAAGGACACTGGGAATAGGAATGCGATATTTAGGCTTAGGATACTATCAGAAAAGGCGACACGAATGAAAAGGAAAGTTTACTTGTGTTTTGTAGTCTATGCCAAGACGTTTGATAAAGTAGGCCACAAAGAATTGACAGAAATGCTCAGCAACCTCGACATATTTGATAAAGATATCAGAGTAATCAAGAACCTCTACCGGCAGCAAACCACCTGCATATGGACAAGAAACGAAATTAGCAGTTATACAAAAATAGAAAGGGGCGTAAGACAAGAATGTGTCTTTTCACCGGATCTATTCAACTTGTACAGTGAGACTTTACTGAGGACCCTAGAATTAATTCCAGAATTCATAACTGGCGGTCCCAATCTGAACAAGATAAAATGAGCGGAAGATACAGAGCTGATAGCTGACATGCAAAGAAAACTACAAAGCCTCCTAAAAAGGTAGATGAAGAAAGTTGAAATAAAGGGCTATAAATATACGACAAGAAAACCGAAGGTATGGTCATCAATAAATAGAGGAACACAAAATGCCAATTACAGGTTGGGGATAAAAGTAAATCAATAAAGTACCAAAACTTTAAGTACTTGGCAAGTGTTCGAACAGAAGATGGAAAGTGCGATACTGAGAACTGAAGACAAATCGGCATGGCCAAAAACGCATTCCAGAAGCTGAGTAAAGTATTAAAAGACATTAAAATTTTGCTAGAAACAGAATACTGGATTACTATGTGACGACTGTGCTTCAATATGGCAAGGAATGCTGGACATTATCATCAAAAATGAAAGAAAAACATGAAACAAATGAAATGTGGTTCTACAGAATGATGCTGCGGATATCATGGATTTAGTAAGTAAACAAGGATGAGATTTTATAAAAAATGGAAACGAAAAGTAAAATTAATATTTAGTATCCGGAAAAAAACAGCTGAAGTTCTTGGGATATATAATTAAGAAGGAATACTTAGAGAATCTGAAACTCACAGAAATAGAGGAAAGGAGAGACAGTGGAAAGCAGTGATAGCATATTTGAAGGGCCTGAGCAGGTAGATAGCAGGGCGGGGTTTGGGTGGGAAACCGGAGAAAGCGTGCTAAGAGAGGGATAGAGGGACGTGGATGGCCATGATCGCCTACATCCTGAAATAACATGACTCATAGAAGAAGATTCAATAGAATACCAAAAATCTATAAAAATACATTTCTATAGTAAATTTAAAAACAACACATACTATGATCTACAAACTGTATATCTAAAAAAACATAGCTTTACCATAAGAGTATAAGATTATGTCCCTGAAGTGAGTAGTGAAAAGCATAAAACGGTGTCCATGTTATATATATTTCTGCATTAAATATCCCAGAGATGTTGAAAATCCGCTACATAAATTCAACCAACCAACAACGCTTAATACATGAAAAAGTTGTATTTGAAACTAAATGTTTTCACTATTGACTAATATAAAATGATCTTCTATGATTTATTTTTATCTAATACGTGGGCGAACCTGATTCTCCATGAAATCTTGTCCCTTGTAGCAGCGAAGCAATGTTTCCTTCTTTCATTGTGAAAGATTTCACTGTGTATTCCTCCCAATGTTGAATTATCTCTTTCTTTATTATAAGCGTTCCATCTTTTGATTTTACGTATTCTCCCGTCATTTCATTTATTCTTTTATGCAAACCTGCCGTTTCTATGTTGCTCATTCTTTCTATATTTCGCAGTCTTATTATCTCTGCACAACTTTTTATTAAACTATTCGTCTTTTGATTGCCTGCCTTTCCTTTTAATTTTGTATTTAATTATCTATTGTCTCTATTATTCATTGGCACACATTGCTTTTTCTTTTCCACCATCTCGAGAATTTTATCTTTCATTTACTTCTTTCTCTCTCTCTCTCACACACTCTCTCACTCTCACTCTCTCTCTCTCACACACACACACACTCACTCACACACACACACTCTCTCTCTCTACTTTAGTTGAACTATTTCATCCATATCATTACAGTTTCCTTTGAGGTACCCCACTATATGACATCAACTAATATATTCTGTATTTTATTAACTTCGGAACCAAGGATGTTAGTTGATATACCCTTTACTGTTCAAGAATATTAGGCTCATTGGAGGGCATTCGTCTATTTTCAGGTGGGACGAATGCAGAAAAATATGGGAAGAAATCCGAGGAAAGAAATATATTAAATTTATTAAATCTGAGAAAATAAATATATTAAATATATTAAGAAATATATTAACCAGTTCCTTTGCTAGTAAAATTGTTAGAGGCACAAAGAGCTGAAGCCAGCAGCATCTATCTATCTATCTATCTATCTATCTATCTATCTATCTATCTATCTGCGTGTGTGTGTGTGTGCGTATGTGTGTGCGTGTACAAGCGCTAGTGCATGTGATAAGAATATAATTTAATGCATGCTATATTTATGGGTCAAAGTGCTAATTATCAGAGTTTGAGTCTATGTAAATAAGAAGGTTGACAGTAAAGTCAACACCAAGCAGCGACAGTTCGTTTCATGTTTAAACGCAATTGTCAGGCTGCATATACAGGGTGCCTCATAATGCAAGTATCTGGGCTTATATAAATGACATAGAATACCAAATATATTTATTACATAACTGATATGATAGATTAACTAAATTTGCATATTGCATCCCTGATATGGTAACCGCCACGAAGAGAACATGCACATGTTTAATTTCTTTTGGTGACCAGGATATTATGAGGGTCCACCGTCAGCAAAAGAGATATAAGTTACCCGGAGGAAATAGTAAAATTATACATAACATGTTGAACTCTTCTATATCACTTAAGTAATAAATATATTTGGTACACTATGTCATTTTTCTAATCCAAGATACTTGCATTTCAAATGTGTCACATAATAATGGAACTTGCGTTGTGGTGCAATGGATATAATCTCGGAATGAGAAATCGGAAAGCCGAGTTCGAATTCCATTTGAATGCAATGCAAACACTTACGCGTAAATACCTTTGGGAAAGCTATCAATTCATATATTCTCCCTCGACCTGTGGGTTGAATAGTAGAAAAGATTAATTTCTATAACCCTGGTTGGCAACAAGTCTACCGTAGAAAGAATTAGCAACCTACTGTGAGAAGATTCCCTATCTAGTCAGTCACGGATTAAAAGGGATACGTTCGTCTACCCATGTATCACATATGACACTAGTCTAGTGTGTATATATATATATATATATATATATATATATATGTGTGTGTGGGTTAATATAGCATTTTTAAAAACAGTAAATCTTTGTTTACCGTTCTGTGAATTCGAGAGTCTTAAAGAAAATGTACTTTTGGCAATGTTTGAAAGCAAGTTCAAATCCTGCTGGAACACTGTCAAAGACAAGCTGGTGGATACATGTGTATGCTATTAAAAATTAAAAAAATAAATGGATGCGTACTGAAACACCTATATCTATGCGTGTATAAAATGTTTAAACCTATTTTTTTTAATCATTTCACTTCAAGCAAGGTAGAGCACCCACTAGTGTGGAGGGAGTTAGCGTAAGAGAAAAACAGGGTATAGAACGTTTTGGAAAAAGGATTAAAGAGATAGAAGATGGTAATTGACTTTGCATATTAACTTTTGAAGATTTTTGCTTTCAGAAAAGCAAGAAAAAGGAAAAGGTGTTCCACAGGCGGTAGGTGCGTGAAAAGAAACTGTTAGAGTAGAAGTAGTAGTTGCATTTAACTAATTCAACTGTAAACATGTGGAACTTAGATGCCATTCTAGTAACACGCATAAATTTATATGGTCGGGGCACCACAGCAAAAGGCTTGTCAGCGCAGTTGCCTTGGGAATATTTGTAGAAAAGATAAAAACGCGAGATATATGAAATGAATGATGGTATTTTTTTTGTATATTTATTGGTTTGCTTTTGCCAAGAGAAACCCAAAGCAATACTTAAAATGAAAGTCCGACTTGCAGGCAAGAAAACAAAAGATTATCCATGACACCAGCGTTCTGTTACTTCAACAGCAGAATAAAATTATCTTGCAACTAGGTTAGTCAAAGCGTATAGATCCTAACAAATGTTTAATGAGGGACACATTTGTACAAGGAAAACTGTATAGATGCTACACTAGTTGTAGATACAGTGACAGAGAACAATATTTTGAACTTTCTAAGCGTACTAATACAGCACTACTTTTCACGAGAAGTGCTGAAATTATTTCCGTTAGTTTTGATGATACTGTATTAGTGCGTAAATCTATTTGAGAAAGACATACGCGTACATTTGACTATGTAAATAGAAATATGATTATATCCATGCAATGTATTAAGTGATTGATTTGTTTTTTGTTTTCTTTTGTTGTTGTTTTTCTTTTTTGTTGTTGTTGTTTTTTTACGGTTTATGAAATCTTTGTGATACGTCGAGTTCGAATTCCAGTTGAATTCATTGCATTCACTTCCGCGCAAATACTCTTGAGAAAGATATTAATCCGTTTCTTCCTTCCAGTTATGGGTTAAATAACAGGACAGATTGGGTTATATCGCCTTGGCTGGCAACCAGTCTACCGCAGAAAGCAATGACAACCTACTGCGGGATAATCTTCTGCCCAATCAGTCATGTCTCTTTCGAGACATGATCACCCAAGCATGTTTCACGTATGGTACTTAAATGACTGACTGCTCTGACAAGCTTTTTCTCTGGTGTCCCGACTACAAGAATTTATTTGTGTTACTAGATTGGTAACTCGGTCCCACCCTTTTACCGTCAAAATAGTCAAATGTAACCTCTACTCCTCAGCTTCTTTTCTCACACTTCCCACCTGTGGAACCCCCTTCTATATACTTGCTAACCTGTATGGCACTTAACTGACTGGCTGATATCGGATTACAATAGCCGGTGTTCCCAAACGATTCCTTCCCTCATCTAAACACTGACCTGGCTCTACACTACTTAACATCGGTGAGAATCATTGTTTCCAGCAAAATTTGACCGTAAGCTGTATAAATCATCAGAAAATGAATCTACAGAGATCGACAAAGAAAGATAAGGCTAGATTATTAGAGTAGCATGAGAAAGGTTTACACGCACAAAAGGAACAATGCTTTGAAATCAGATGAAAAGAAAGAGAGAAAGAAAGAGAGAGAGGGAATGAGGAAGATAGAAATGAGATAGAATAAGAACAAGGCGATAGAAGAAAAAAAACAAACTTGTGAGAAAATAAAAGAAAAAGTAAGAAAGCCGTATTTATAAAATAAACACATATAATGAAATAATTGTGTAACGATTGTAGAAACTCTTTCGAGTCGATCAGATAAATCCTGCCTTGCAGCCAATGATGTAGAATCTTACTTTAACGTGATAAGCGACGGGGATAATCTGCAAAAACAGATTCTTTTAAGTTGAAAACAAACAGGAATAAGAATAACGTAAAATAAAAGATCGTCTAGGAATACTGACAATGAAAACCTAGTCCAATTAAAATAAACAGAAATTGAAACAAGACAATGCAAATCTATGCAAACACACAGAATCTATACGAATATATGTTTTACAAAGGCTTTGATTGAACATTCTGACACGTTCATAAACGGTTCTATTACTGCTAAGAGAATCATAAATGAGCACGTCACGACGTTTAGAGGCAGCCATACGTCTATAAGAACGCGCTTATGCGCATTAGATATATCGAAAATAAAATAGCGGTTTGTTAAAGAGTGCAAAACGCAGGATGGAGAGTGAATGCTCTTTGAGTAAGGAATATTTTAAAATTGCTTTCCCCATTTCTTGGGACAAGCATTTATTTAAAAAGACACGCAAAAATTTTATTCATTTAGGTTAAGCGTAATCATGGCCTTAAGAACGAGCTAAGATATTACTTTTTCATTTTGTAATATTCTTATTTGTATGTATATCACAGCACCGGTTGATATACAACAGCCATGGACAAACTTCGTCGAGCAGTGGGACGCATTATATATAGCTCACCACAAGGCGAGACGCATTACTATAAAAATTCAAAGAAATTTTTCAGAGTTCGTATCTCAGCTATTTTCGCTACAGATGATCATATGCATAAACCTACACCAAAGAAATGGGTGAGTATTTTTTGTTCTTTCCTGTAATTAAATAACTGAAGTCTTCACATCATATTATTACTGATGACAATGCGATTAACACCTTTTGCTGCGTGTGATTTATTTTTAATTTATTTATTTGCAAATAAGAAACGTATATTCCTTCTGCAGAGAAAACTTACTATGTAAGTTTACATTTTCAAAGGAAAACATGTTTACACATATCTTTCTTATTGAAAATTGCCAACAGTTTCAGATGCTGAAAAGGTTATTTTTACTGAACGTTTACAAAATTCAAGCAATATTTTATTTATCATTGTTTATACATGTATAAGAGAGAGTGTGAGAAAAATCGAGAATGAAACAAAACACAATTTTCAGAAAGGATATTTTCATTATTCATCAAATTCATTATGCCATTCAGAAAGACTAAACGAGTCGCAGTTGCACATAACTGTATTTTTAAGATTCACATAATTTACAGGTGTACTCATATCTTCATATTTCTTGTTATCATCACAATGTTTCAACCGTTGTTACCTTCAGTCCTTCTTCAGGTAATTGTCAACCATCTTGGAATTTCGAATATTTTGTATAATCTACAAGAGTAGATTTTTCTCATTACGTTGTCCATGTCTAGTGTAAAAACAGGAATACCAATAACTAGGCAGTACTAAAAAATGAACAAGTTGAGATAAATAAAAGTACTGAACGGGAGATGCACAAGTGAAACGTGCAAGGACAAAACTGTTAGATTATGGTTCCATGTAGCTAGTTCAACAGTAAAATGGTGAGACCTAGTTGCCAATCTAGTGACACGCTTAATGTTATGTAGTCGAGGCACTAGAAAAAATAATAAGAACTTTTGCAGTGAAAATATGTGTAGAAAAGACAGAAGGAAGTCAAGTCACAGCAATGAGAAAGTGATTTAATTTCATATGCCAGATTAAGATTGGTTACATTGCACTCTTCTTTCAATTTTGACTAGAATCTCGATATATATATAACAAGAACATCAGACCAGCCATACTCAATGCAGGGAGGAATGATAGATTCATATATACGGAAGATGGATGCAGAAGAGATACATTTTTTGACTCGACACAATGACCGAACCTTCCTACAAGTAGACGTAGAAATTGATTCAATATAGTGGTCTACTTTGTCTTAGTCGAAGCATGCATATATTGTTGTTCTCGTAGAGTTTAAAATCATCATGCCTGATGGCAGATCGAAAAGGTTATTTGTGATGATTCAATGAAAGCACTTATGTTTTGGAGAGGTTAAACTTTACAAACCCTTTCTTGCTCCGGTTGAACACTTAGTGAAAGACCTTTTTCAAGAGCAGTTAGATAGTCAAAGAAGCGAGAACATTTCCTAGAGTAAATGCGTCCATGTTCAGAGCACGTAACAAAAAAAAAATTATATTCCCAAGGTAATGTTGATTTATTTAAGTAGTATAATAATAGACGAATACCGAGCTTATGCAGGAAGAAAACCTCCTGCATGGAAATGAATTGAGTAAATACACAGAAATGGAAAGGGGCGGAATACGTGTGTTCTCGCTGGACATATTCAACTTTTACAATGAATCGATGTAAAAGAACTAAGATGATTCATTATTGGCGATCACAACATCATATATACTGATTTAACAGTGTTCATAACAGACACACAAGTAAAATTACAGATGATAGCAAAGGAAATCGGGAAGACAGTGTTACGCACCGACTATAAAATGAGAGAAAATATTGTTGCCAGCAGAAGCCCAATATGGTCATTATTGGGTTCTCCAGATGATTCATGCCATTTTTTAAGGGAAAATAAATTTTTAAGGGAAAAATAAAATACGAAGCAAAATTATGCCATTAAATATTTATTCAACTAAATATGAATCAATATGTTGCAAAATCTTTCTCCTTTTTTCCTTTAACTTAAATATTCCGTCTTTCAAGAATTTCGGTGGTTTCGCACAAAAGTTTAAAAGTGTTTTGCCATTGAGGTCATTTTGCAAGGGACCTGAATAAATGAAAATCTATAGGTGAATATGAATGCTGGGGTAACATATCCCAGTCAAAATGCAACAATTTTTGCCGGGTCACCAATACCATCAGAGCTAGTATCATTCTGACAGAAAACAACACAAACTCCGAGCGTTTTTCTTGGGTTGCTGTCTTTAATTCATGCAGTTGCGAGTGGTAATGTTTAGAACAGAGATTAGTAGTTACAGCAAAACGACAAACTTAAGTAAGACAGAACGTTAGAGAGTGAAATGATTGGTCGCCGCAAATAGAATTTTCCAAATATTATTTATTTCTAATTTGATACACATTTTCTGTTTCTTCTCATGTTTTTGCAAAGAATGCCATTATTACAGAGTTGAAGGTGCTGAATGCCTACTATAGAAACGAGGGAAATGTACTTCATCTTCATAACACATTATACAACTGCATAACGAAGCTACTATCCGTTAACCACTAAAGAGAGTCCTACCTTCTCCCCACCAGCATAGATTAAGCCTCCTCAGCCACACCCTCTCAGTTGAATTCAAGTAGAACGACTACATTGAATCAATAGATTAATCTACTGCTATGAGGATTGAGTCACTGTGTCGGGCCAGGAGGTTTTTCTCGCATGAATCATTCTTACACATCTACACATTAACCATCCGTCCATGCATTGATTATTGTTGTCATATCTGGTCGGGGACCCCAGCTATTTATCTCGGGGTTCCAGACAAGATCCAGAGGAGAATATGCAATGTGATTAATCCTGACCTAGCACCTCGACTTCAGCCATTTTCTCACCGACGGCTTCTATCTTCTACAAATATTTTACAGCTTCTGCTCCGACGAGATTAACTCCCTGGTGCACCCTATACAAGAATTTACTCGAGCCACTGAACTTGGAACAAGGCCCCACCCTTTTACATTCAAAACAACCAAATGCAGCCGACATTTCTATTCCCTCAGCTTCTTTCTTCGCACTTTCCGCCTGTGGAGATCCTGCCGTATACTTGCTTCGCTGATAGCTACAATCTCTAAGAGTTTAAATGCAACATCAATTGATATCGCTTATCCCCTTGACTATCTTCCTTCTCTTATCCTTTCCCAAATACCGCCCCCTATCTTGTTGTTCTTCATTTTCACTCTACTCATACACAACACTCTTCACACCAGTATTCCTATCCTTCTCTCAACATTTCTCTGACAGCACCAGTTACCGGTTTCTTTTTCTCTTCACTTTTTTTATGGAAACTTTTACTCTCCTCTTATGTAGCCCCCTGCGCATCAGTTGCAGTACTGCCTTGATTGGGGTCGAATATTATAAAAAATAAATAATTAACTTCTACTGTATTTGTCAGTAAAATTAACATGATTAAAATAAAATTATTATAGATTTTAGTACTAACGATTATCTTTTTGTTTAAATACAAAAATGGAACGCATGAAAAATCTCCAAATAGAAATATGAATTTGCAAACAGAAAATTTAATACTCACATGACAGATTGAAGGTAAGTAAAACAGAAGAAAGCAATGCAAAACCTACCTGGTATGCTTCAGTGAATAGTGGAGCAGATTTTGGGAAAGATGGTAAAAAGGCAAAAGTTATTAAGAGCTACAAAGAAGAGTAAGTTGTGGAGAGTTTTAGAAAGCTATGATCTCCAATGTCTTGAAATGACACGACACACAGAAGATACAAATATGGATTATATTTTCAAATGCAATATAAAGCATTTCATTTTCTCTTTACACTTGAAGCAAGCCTTGATCTCATTATGTTTCTAAACATTCGCGACTCTTTATAGACATTAAATGCTTTATATATATATATATATATATATATATATATATATATGTGTGTGTGTGTGTGTGTGTGTGTGTGTGTGTGTGTGTCACAACATATATTATTAAGCCGATCTGAAAACACAAGCACGCCATCACACACACACACATATGTACATTCCTTGTACGGATGTAGACAAATAGAGAGAAAAACGCAGTACACACACACACACACACACACACACACACACACACACACACACACATCACGCACACGCACACATTCACACACACACACACACACACACAATCACGCACACGCACACATTCACACACACACACACACACACACACACACATATATATATATATATATATATATATATATATATATATATCTTGTACGGAAGAAGCAGCATTATATTTGATAGATAGATAGATAGATAGATAGATAGATAGATAGATAGATAGATAGATAGATAGATAGACTGTGAATATATGGATGAATATGATATGACAAATAGTAAAATTACTTTTATTAATCGGCTTTCGTTTGTTTCTAACCAAACAATAAATGGAAATCTATCAATGAAGAATTCATAGCTGAATAGAGAAGTAAAATTACCTATGGTACATTCGACCGCCCAAGGGACAAGCCCTACCCAGCTGTAAGTTACAGATATTTTATAAGTTTATAGAAGAATATTTTATGAGTAGATCGATTAAAATTTGAAGCATCAGCCTGAAGATAATGGAATATATTGTCATACAAATACAGTATTTTAAACTCATAAATCTACTGGGAGTCTTAGTTATCCTTTCAGATGATGACCGATGAAACAGTCAAAATTATCAGGACACATCACTCTTATATAATTCCAGAATGGATTAGTCGCTCACGGTTTTTCATCTAAAGTGCTTAGTGCTAAACAAAGAAGAGATGAATAAGAAAATTTAAATGTCTTTTTTTGTTATACTCAACAGTAGCTTTGTGAAAAAAAATTCTTTTTAAACATATAATATCCAAATATATAATTTTACCTACACAGGGGGTGGGGTTTAAGAGAACGTGATATTGTTTCAGAGAGTACGAGAGAGAAATAGAAAGAGAAAGTGAGAGAGAAAAAGAAAGAGTGAGAGAAAGAATTGCACATTCACAAATTATTAGCATACTGACTTGAATCTGTTCATGTTAAAAAATTGTAACAAGACCTGATTTTCACATATATTGCGGGAGCGACATGTGTGAGGCCACTCTAGAAGAATCAATAACCTTAAACTTATAAATATAGAAAAAATCGAAGCATTCTTTGAACGCTGTTTTTTCAGTTAATTATAAAGATTATATATATATATATACACGGTAGGGTATGAAAAAGTTCTCGCCCGCTTCCATTCAATTACATTTGACTCCATTATTGTGACTACCATATGTAGAAAAAATAGTCAAAATAATGTAGAGATTCAGTTACAATATCTGTCTGTGTGTCTTGTGAACACGCAGAAGGATATGTGGTTTTGGATCGTGTTTTAATGTGATTAACTTTTGACTGCATCGCCATTGTTAATTCAGTTAACAAAGAGTCATTTTTGAATGATGAGCAAAAAGCATTTTGTTTATAAATCTCTCTCTCTCTCTCTCTCACTCTTTCTCTCTCTCTCTCTTTGTCCACACTCACACACACACACATATATATTCTGTTCATTTATTTAGAGGGAATTCTTACTCAGTCAATTTTGTTCCTCATGCCGTACCACATATAATGTCAAGTTTTAGCAGAGAAAGGTCAAATATTAGCTATTTCTACAGGGAAAGGTCATATTTCAAAGAAAGCCAAGACAAATATTAAGTGTCAGCAATAATCCTGTAAGGACCATTGTCATTGTAATTAACAAAACACTGCCAACTTGTATCGTTATTGCTGAGAATAAGCAAAGATGAATAAAGTGTGCTGCATTTTCTTAATTTCTGTCAATTTCTCTGTGGTTATATTTCTCCAGTATTTTAAAATGTACTATTTTAGTCGAACAGTAATAATTACCCAAATGAGAAACTTTGTTATCATAATCGATCTCGGATTGCCTCAGGATTATCACTCCAGTTTTTCATGCTTTTCGTTGTTGATGACAGTTATATTTTTTCATCATCTTTTCTCGACTATGGAGCGTAATTTTTATGTCATTAGCAGTTCCACTTTCTTAATTAACAATTCTAATAGATCTGGTTAGGTACTTTTGCTATTCACCTCGAGGTTCTCGACAAAATCCAAAGAAGGACCTGCAATATAATCGATCCTTAATTGGCATCTCTACTCCAGACTCTTTCTCACTGACGTGATGTGGCGTCCCTCTGTCTTCATATCCCTGGCATCTGCACTGATGACCCTTATTTTCCCCGGTGCCTAGGCTACATGCATTTATGCGAGCTATAAGATTAGCATCTAGGTCCCAATCTATTACCGTTGAAATATAACCATCACTTCTATACTGACGGTTTCTTTTCTCGCACTTTTCGTTTTTGGATCTTCCTTCTGTATATTAGGTTCCCTTATAGCAACAATCGTCAAAAGTTTAAATGCAGTGTCAATTGTCATGTTCCATCTCATTGAATCCCATCAATCTTTTATCAATATCTCGACACCCAGTTTTTCCTCACTGTAACTTCTGCACTAGTGGCGGTCCCACTTTGACTGGGGTGAAATGATGAAAAAGAAATGTTTGACCATCATGCTCTCTATCCTCCCTTAGCTGCAATTTAGCGACGAACATTTAAACCTAGTTTTTCTTCTTATAGAGCTAGGATTCCTTAACCTACAATTCATGGACACCCTTACATAAAATTAACATTTATATTCGCTATACATACATTGTCCCAATTAACGGGTTCCTACAGAAAGAAAAAAATATGCATCCTACCACTGCTTAAAAGAAAAAACACTCAGCCACTACTTACAGCACTGACCGCTAGGCCTCTCGTGACTTTCTGTTGGATCCAAGTTTATTTATTAAACGTGTGTCAACATCCTCTGCACGACAGCCATCTTTTGCCACTCCGTAAGAGCAAATGATAATTTTCATTATTCCATGGGATTATCACGGTTTAATAGTCTTCTGATATCCTGGCTGGGATTAATTAACCTTAATCAAGCGTGGTTGGCTGAAAAGTAATCTGTGCAATGTGCATGAAGGTGCAATATAGAAAAATGTACGTAGAAGTATTTTGGAAAACCGGTCAAACTGCGAATATCTGCTTATCTGACTGTCTGTCTATGAACGGCTAATTCTTACAGGGGTCCATGACGCAAGGGTTCTGTGACTAAAAATAGTTAAGAAACTTCTATAGAGACGGCCAAAAATTAACGAAGAACTTAATTATGCTGAAGAGATTACAACAGAATATTAAATCAGTAACTTATTAAGTCAAAGATATTTAAAGATATCATACAGTGAGTAATTCACCTATTATCTAAATTTTCTTATGGTACAATCTAAAAATTTCTCATGGTACGAAGTAATATTACAATAGTCAGATTAGACCAGAAATAGAGTATTACCGCCATATTTAAGCCGGATCTACTTAATCCGCACATTTAAGCCCTGTTCAAAAGTGTTTACGCATCTTGCATCGGGAAGATATCTTTCGGTGCAACGTCGCAAGCATATGCTTCCATAGTTAAATACTCAGAGAAGCTTTCGTCTTTTGCTTCATTAAGATCCTTACAGGAAGGAGATACCGTGCTACTGAATGAGCATTGTTAGCTCGGGATTTAAAATGTAACGATAAATATCTACTCAGACATCTTTTCCCAAAGAATTGCTTCCTTATGAAATAGATCCCCGTGTGAGGACTTCCCGAAACATTCATTCAGTTAGTTAATTGCCATACATCATTCACGCTTGGGCGATCGTGTCTCGAAAGCGACATGACTGACTAGGCTTAAGATTTTCCCGCAGTAGGTTACTTTCTGTGATAGACCGGCTGCCAACCAAGGCTATAGAAGCCAATCTGTCCTGCTATTGAAATCATAACCTGAAGGAGATAAGATGGATTCATACCTTTTCCAAGGGTATTTGTGCGTAAGTGAATAAAATGAATTCGACTAGAATTCAAACTGAGCTCTTACATTTCTCATTCCGAACCGATATCCATTAAACATTCATTTTAGTTAAAGATCACTATACAAATATTATGACGCCCTTCTAAGAGAAATTGTCTCTTCTTTTTACTATATAACTAGCAGTATAGCCCGGCGTTACTCGGGTGTAATGAAAGCTTTAATCCATGGTCCTGGAGCTCAAACTCTTTGGACGTTGGCACGAAAGACTAAAAAGCAATAGTCGTTTCCAGTTAAAGCGAAACAGTAGACTGAAAGAAAAATGAATAGATGTAAGTCAAATTTTCATTTCCTGTTATCGATATCAAATTTTCTGCACTATTGTAAGAACTGCAACCTTGGAACTTCTGAATATCGTTTATATGTCTTTGTCTATGAGTGTATCAAATTTGATTAAAATCGGACGACTCCTTTTATAACCCGATTTTTTCGATTATCGATTTTCGATATTGATCGAGGGTACCTCGACACAAAACCTAGCAAAAAACACTCGCAGTCGATTATAGTACAACTGTGTAAATTTTCAAGAAAATCGGTTCACCCGTTTCGGAGTCTATCGGTAACGGATACACACTCACAGACACACACACACACACACACACACACACACACACACACACAGAGACAAAGTTCCATATATATATATATATATATATATATATATATATATATATATATATATATATATATATATAAGTTTAGATTATCTGCAGGAAGGCAGTTAAAGGCAGTTAAGTCAGCAGTTAAGGACGACAGCTAGTACGCAGTTAAAGCATCCTACTAGTCAGACAATAAGAGGCGTAACTGTACCGTTTGGACTTATTTATTTATAGTTGCTAACACTTATATTTACATATGTTCTTGTTATACTAACACACTGTTTTAAGCCTACCTCCAGTGTCCCGTATCTTACTTCCGACCAAACCAGTCACTACAACTTTTCGGTGAAGTTTCGCCACAACAACTCCACAACAAATTGGCGACGAAAATTTGCGTTAAGATTTGCCACAACAAATTGGCGACGAATATCTTTCCTTCTGATCATCACTCCTATTATACATTCATCATAATTGCGGCCATCTACATCGAGTGACTTCAGAGTCTTGTATAAAATGATATTTAGTAGAAACATTTTCTTTGTTTATTATTCGTAGATTCATACTCTTACTTTGATGTAAACAGTATGCCAAAACAAATTCTACTAATTCTGTTTATTTATATTATTTAAATTGGAACTACGTTTTTACCGATCGTGATTAACATAGTTAAATACTATTTATTTGTGGCAATGAAATATCATTTATCTCATCTCGAATAAACTTGTATAACAGATAGAGGGAATATTGCTAGTATTTTAATCAAGACAACAAACCGAATAAATATCTTAATGCTGTTTCTGGAAAAATAGCAGCAAGGCAGCTTTCGATCGTTTGACGTAACATTCGATTAACTTTCGATTATTTTAGTTTATTTCTATGTTTGATAATCATTATTGCTTAATAAAATGTGTCTATTTCTTTTTAATCTTTTCACTCAAACCAAAGTGAAAATGGCTCTAAGACGCGGACGGTTACTGAAAGTGAAAGAAAATCGTGAGACGTTATAGAACTTAAAGGATAAAACCTGCATAGAATACTGATACCATATCTAGTCAGGCGCCCCTGCTGTTTATCTCAGTGTTCTCGACAGGCTCCAAAGAATAATCTGCAATGTGATTGGTTCCGACCTGGCAGCTTGACTCCATGCACATTGTTACCGGTGGGATGTGGCTTCCCTTTGTCTCTTCTAAAAATATTTTCATGGCTTCTTCTCAGACGAACTTAGGTTATTGGTGCTCCCTCCACAAGAATTTATGCGTGCAACCAGACTGGCAACAAGGTCTCACCCTTTTACAGTTAAATCAACCAAATGCAGCCGACTATTCCAGCAACTTCTTTTCACGCACTTCCCACCCGCGGAATTCCCTTCCATATACTTGCTTTTTTGACAGGTACAACCTCCAGGAATTCCAATGCAATGTCAATTCCCTCTCTTATGCACTTGACTCCAGTCCTTTCTACATCACCCCGTGTATCTTGTTCCTTTTCTTTTCTGTCTGCCTTTGCAACTGTCTTCACAACTCTGTTTCCATTCTTCTCTTGCCCTTTCTCTGCCACCCCCTGTAACTGGTTCGTCTTTCACTCTCCTCCTGCCTAAACCTTTACTCTCTCATGTAGCCCCCCCCGTGCATCAGTGGCGGTACTGCCTTGCTTTGGGTGAAACGATTAAAAAACAAAAGAGGACATGATATAGGAAGAGTGGAAACGCTGATTGGTGTTGATTTTTTTTTACGATTTACAGATGGCAGAGAAGAAAAAACGAGAAGAAAGCTCTACAGGCGAGAAGTGAGAGAAAAGTACCTATTAGAATTGAAATTACGGTTATATATCGCTATTTCAACAGTAAAACATTCAAACATCGTTTTTAATGTATTACTAAGGGTATATTCGTATTACTAGTTTGCAATGTAGAAATAGAACAAGATGCTTTAAAATATAGTAATAATAAGCCCAGCATGAAAATTATAAATTATTGATACCAAAATTATATATCATTAAATTGTAATGAGGATTAATGCCAAATTTGTTGTTTCTTCCAGTAGTTTACTGGTCGAAAGATATTTTAGACAAGCAGATTTTTTTGCGATAAAGTGTTCAATGTCAAGATAAGGATAAGGCGTTAACAGAATCAGTATGAAAAAAACTTAGATAAATCGTGTTATTTCACTCATGCCAACTTTGAAGTTTCCACTGAGCATGATTCTAATGTCTACAATCTTCAAGGTCATTTGGTTCTTTTTCTTCATATATATATATATATATATATATATATATATATATATATATATATATATAATATGTTTACCCAATACAAAATCTAAGAATCACACAAGGTAGCGAAATGTAGTAGTGCTGTATGAGCATAAGAAAGAACAAGGATTGAACTTTTTGGGCTATGCAAGAAAGATAACAGTTAAGTACAGATTGTAGAGGTCAAGATTTAGTGAGTGAAAATTATTTCATAGTTCAATGGTGGAAGTTAGGGACATAGTATCAAAACAGACTTTAGAAATGACTGGAAACCTATCATAAATATGAAACAAGGGCTAGCCCACTACTTATGTTCAAAAACCAATAGAGAATTATGAACTGGACAATACACAAACCTGTCTAGCCTATTTTGGAAAACGATCAAACAAAGTACGGAAATTGCGACACAGGAATTAGAATGCGCATTTAGGTACTGAATGATGACGTCCAAAAGCTAAGTAAAGTATTAAGAAACCAGAAAATATCGTTTGAATCAAAGAAAAGAGTAACGAAATGTTATGTAATATCAGTTATCCTATGTAGTAGTAAATTTGGGGTAGTCTCCTCACAGATGAAAAAGAGACTTGAAGCTACAAAAATGTGGTTCTACAGGAGGAAGCTGTGAATACCATAGAGCGAACATATGAGCAACGACAAAGTTCTAGAAACAATGAAAACAAAAAGACACTTATACTTAACATCAGGAAGGGACAGTAGAAATTCCTATTACACATAATGAGGAAGGATGGCTTATAAAATTTTGTACCCACAGGATAGTTTGAAGGTAATATAGATAGAGGAATGCGGCGCATAACCTACATGTTGAACTTGAGTAGAGCAGGGTTTGGGAGAGATCGCAAAAGGACAAAATTTACTATGATCAACAAAAACAGAAAAATGTGGCGAGCTATAATATTCAATGTGCTGAAGGAACACGGCACATAGAATAGAAATGAGAAATATTCAATGATATATAGTTTTAAATAGTAGCTAACCCATTCATGGATTAATTCATAAACATTCTTTTCAACATCCAATAATCGATATAAATATTTTTTCTTCTGACCTATAATTCTACACTTGACAGTTAACTACTTTTAGTCTAACATTATTCAATACTCTGTCTAAAAAAGAACAATGCATATTTATTCACAGATATTTACTGATTCTTCGCAATATATTTGAAAGTTTTTGAGAAATTGAACATTGGCATATATTTTGTAATGGAATTGCTGAACTAAAATCTTTCTTTCGAACCAAATTACGAACTTACTAAGAGATAATAAAATAAAAATAAGTAGAGTTTTATTAACACGGGTAGCCGAGTTCGAATTCCACTCGAAGTTGGTGTATTCAACTCGGCGCAAATACCCTTGTATACCCAAGTATAAATCCATATTTTAATAAGATAAATAGTAAGATTTTATGAAAATCTCCAAAAAAGTTAATAATGCAATATTCACTCGCAAAATATATCATTCTTATCATGAAAAATGTTTCAGCTTTAGATAACTCTTCTTCTTCTTCCTCTATGTGCCCTGTCCCTTCAGGACGTAGGCGATCATGGATCTCCACGTCTCCCTATCCCTTGTGGCTCTTAGTATAAAAATACTATAAAGCTCCTGTTGCTCCTGGCAACCCCCGTTCCGTCATCCACCTGATCAGATCCTGCAAATATGTTATCCGCTGCCTTCCTCTGTCTCTCCTTCCTTCTATCTGTCCAGTCAGTATCAGGTTCTCCAGGCTCTCCTTCCTCATTGCATGTCCCAGGAACTTCAGTTGTCTCTTCCTGATGATACAATTTCCTTTTTGTTGCCATTCTTTCTAACACTTCGTCGTTGCTTGTATGCTCAGTCCACGATATCCGTAGCATCCTTCTGTAGAACCACATTTCGGCCGCTTCCAGTTTTGTCCTCATTTTTGATGATATTGTCCAGCATTCACAGCCGTATTGAAGAACTGACATCACGTAGCAGTCTAGCACTCTTTTAACTCACAAAGCCATAAAATAAGGAGATCAAACAATAACACTAATGATATAATGTCTTTTTTGTATAATACGCATTTTAATCTAAATGTTAAGCTTAAAAGTTACTGGTGCATATTATATGTAGGAAATTAATATTAACTTTGTTTACATTATTTACAATTTTCGGACTATTGTCTTTATCTTTATTGCTATGTTTATGACGTTTCGGCCTTTTTCAGGTGCTAGGAATTTTGAACCTTTATTTCGACCAGTTCGATCATTCGATGTGCGATGACACTACCATTTTGTTCACCACTGCTGTAGCTTGGTAATAAACTCACAGCTCTTTCGGTCAATTCGCTGGAACTAACCGACGTCGTAAATATGGCAATTAAGATGAGGACAATAATCAGTACAATGTAAATAATGTAAATACTACCTCATTTCAAAAATATTAACTTTCTTTCTTGCAGTATTCGGGGCGTTATGACCGAGAATAATTTATATCTATAATTCAATCTTGCTATTGTGTAACATGGCATCTTAAGCACTAAAAAGCATTACACTGGTTCAATTTACTTTTTTCAGCTCGTGTCAAGGATGACAGTTCCATTTCTGCTCACAGCGTAGTCGTTGTTTTCGTTACCTTCGACATTGTCATCCTCAGAGTGATTTTGTCCCTTTTCCTCAAAGAAATTTCATTTTCAGTTCTGTTATTTTGATTGAATTTACCACGGTAGTTTCACCTCAAACATCCACTGACCCTTGGAAGAAGTTATTGATTAAAATGATATTTTCAGGATAAGAATGCTATATTTCTATGTTAATGTATTCTTACATCTTTCCGAAATACCGTGAAATTTTCTCTATCAAAGCATAAATGAAATTAATCTTTTGAGACTGAACGTACAAAAAATTGATTCAGGAGGCATTAAAAGTAATGGAGAGTAATTCCGAGTGCGGAACAGGAGGGCCGAGATCGAATTCCAGTCTAATTTATTATTTTCACTTACGTACTAATACTTTTGAAAAAGGTATGAATCTATCTGATCTCCTCCAAATTATGGAAATATAGCAGAACAGACCAGGTTCTATAGCTTTGGTTGGCAACCAGTCTAGGAGAAGGAAACTCTGATATCAAAACTAGCCTGGAGAGGGTTAACAGCAGGACAGACTGGGTTATTTAAATTTGATTGGCATCTAGTCTACCGCAGAAATAACTCTCAATCTTCTGCGAGATCACTCCAGGCGATGTCTCCAAACAAGCCTTTGAGCAAACATGGAAGCGTAGGCTGATAATATTAACATGATATTGCTGATGCGAAGTCTGCAATAAGGGGTGTAAGCGACTGATGCTGTATAAAAAAATTAAACACTTTTTAAACCTAGATTAAATTAGTTGCTAGAGATGCTAAAAGAGTTGGTGGTCTTATACGCGAGAGATGTTCTTGATTTTCTAGAGTAAAGATCACAGTATGAAATTTTATTACTAAACCAACCAAAAAATGTAACAACCTGACAATAACAAATGATAAACAATATGACTAAAACCAAACAAACCTTCTGATCAAAAATTAATGTAAATTGTAAAAATAGCCATTTCCTTATAAAGAAATGTTCGGCATTCACTGGCAGTTCTGCCAGCAATACTGTCGATTGAAATTTATAAAAATTTTGTTTTAAAATAATAATAATAGTTTATCAGGTTGTTACATTTTTTGGTTGGTTTAATAATAAAATTTCATTCTGTGATCTTTATTCTAGATATTTTCTTAGCTTTGTATGTGAATGCCGAGATATGGGTTATCGGTGCGGATATGGGCGAGCCAAGGTCAAGTTCTAGTTGCGGCCGTAGCTTTCACTTACGCGAAATACATTTGAAAAGGCATGAATCCATCATTTCTCTATTCACCCAGTTTTGGTTGGATACAAAACCAGAAGAGAAACAATAAATCTAAAATTGATTTGACGTCAGTCTATTAACAAAACGCCCCTAAATATCATACTTTCTCTGGGAATCACAACACATCACCATAACCCACAGGGCAGTCTAAGTGGTTGATATATTGCATTTTAGACTATACAGGATGCGATGAATAAATTGCTTTCTAAATTAGGCAAAAATGAAAATAACACCGACAATTTAATAGTTATATTTACTAAAATTACATAAAAAAAACATCTTGAAATACTAAAGAGTAATTTTTTTTCAATAAAATCGCCATTTACTTCAACCATGGCCTTCAGACGACTTATAAACCATCGACATCTCTTCTGGACGGTCACCTTGTTTAAGCTATTGAA
The DNA here is from genome assembly GCA_037127315.1 of Ascarosepion bandense. Classification (NCBI taxonomy): domain Eukaryota; kingdom Metazoa; phylum Mollusca; class Cephalopoda; order Sepiida; family Sepiidae; genus Ascarosepion; species Ascarosepion bandense. Next base: position 769,514 of record JBBBDQ010000779.1, on the reverse strand, counting down.
TGCTGCGATAATCCTTGCTTTCAGTTTATCTTTGGTGTTACAAGAAATTTTCTGGTCTCCCGCTAAGTTGTACCCCACACATAATAATCAAGGGGGTTGCGAATTCTGAGTCCAGATGTAAGGAGTGATGTAAGGGATTAGGTGGCTGACACCCATGACTTGGCTCTCCTGCTTGTGTGGCATGGTGACAGACAAGGGGTCTTCCAGCAACTACCCTCTTGACCCAGAGCAGCCTACTTACTCAAGGCACTTGATATAGACGTCCAAGTTGAGTGTGAGGACCCGTGACAAAATGAATGAAATAGTATCAAGGGATCACTTCAAACGCGATCGTAATCACCATTAGATTAATTCAACTTATTCCGAATCCTCTGCACTGTCCTAAGATTGACACCCAAGCAATCTAAAACGTTCGTATTGGAGTTTCTAGTGCAAATACTAAGTAATACAGCATGCTGTTTCCAAATGTCTGGCTGAGTGAACTGCTGCGTCATGGTGCTCTTTTTCTCACAAACTGTGTCCCCTTGACGATGCTACATTGCACAGTTGATAATATATATATATATATATATATATATATATATATATATATATATATATTATAATCATATCGCCCCAAGCAGGACATTTCATTGCCACTGTTTTGCAAGGGATTACATAGGAGGAAAGTTATGAGAAAGAGTGACAGGTTATAGCGGGTATCAGGAAGTGGGTAAGAGAAGGATGAGAATACTAATAAGAGTGAAGTGGACCGAGGTGGATAGCAGGAGCACCAGATATGGGCGGATGGTATATTTATATTTGTGCAGGATTGTTTTAGGCGGAAAAACATCCTGGCCCTACACAGAGAACCGACTTAGTTATGAACCGGATTTAGTTATGGATTCTATATAGTCATTCCACTTGAGGTCTGTTCTGAGGGTTAAGCCGAGGAGACGCGGTGTTTTGCTTTCAGGGAGACTAACCTGATTCTTGCTAATGGGGGGTAGGAGCGATTGTCTGTAATGGTTGATAGATAGCAGCTTCGTTTTGGAAGTACTGACATTCATGAGCCATTTATATAAATAAAATCAATGCACATGAGCAAAATTAAACATATAAAATGACGACAAATTACCCATCTTCACAAGTAATTGATGTTAATAATAAACTGGGCTTTACATTCCTCCATCTTCAACTTTTTTTTTGTTAGGCACTCTCTTGGTGTTGTAGTGTAGTGAATATCGGCTCGTAACGAGAAATCGGATAAACGAAACAGCTGAATTTGTTGCATTCTCTTAGTAAATATACCTTTGAGAAAGGTATTAATTCGTTGCTTTTTCCGTCAACTATGGATTAAATAGCAGAACAGGTTAGTTTCTATAGCCTTCGTTGGCAACCAGTCTACCTCAAAAAGTAATGGCAAACTAACGTGGGTAAATTTTTTGCCCAGTCAGTCACGTCTCTTTCGAGACATGATTGCCCAAGTGTGTATAACATGTCGAACTTAACTGACTGATACCTATTTGCCTTTTAAGCCTTAATAAAAACAAAGATTGAAATTCACTTGAATAACATGATCCAAAGTTACTACGTGCATTTCAGAAAGGGGAATTAAAATTTTTGTCGCTTTCTTTAATATTCCAGTACTTTCAAACTTTTCCTGGCTACAACGACAATCTTACCGGTCGATATTACATTCAGCTCTTTAACTTCAAATCTTGACAAAAAAAAACCCCAAAAAAACAAAAGATACAAAGAAAGAATTTTAAAAATTTTCTTATTTTATCCTTGCGACATGTTACTTTTATTTGATGACATCCACTTTTATTTTACTTGTTAATTCTTTCTTCTGACGCTTTTTGATTTCTCCGTCAACTTAATACATCTATAGTTTTAAGACATCAAATTTTATACCTTGTTCATATTTTAACTCATTTTTTCTTTCCTTTCTAATCAGAACATATTAATGAGGATTTGGTACATTAAGGCAAATGTCTCTCAGAAAGCCGAACACTTTTACGAAAGTCAATTTAATTCACAAAAGATTAAGATTTTGTTTCCAATTTCCCATTGAAGGATTATCAAAATCACAAATCGCATTAAGCATGTCAAGTACTTAGCGTACAAAGTCTAAACTCTCAACAGAGATCGCCTAAAGTAACTCTACAGTTCTACTGTGTTTCTCCACTTGCTTCAGTCTAATTTTCACCCCTTTCCAGTCTTGTTTATCATTTTGTAAAATAGTAAAACATACACACGTCCGCAAGTAATGTAAACTAATTTGGATTACCTTTTGAGATTTTTTTTAACAGTTAAAATTTACGTTATCATGGAATTTAAGATTCAGCAAATCTATAAGATTCAATTATGATTAATATTTTTAATGTGAACATCTATCCAATAGATAAAGAAAAGACATTTGATATGCTGATGTGTATCAGTTGGGTTAGCTTTGAATTCATCCCAATCCTTCTTTTATGTGTCATGTCCTTTCAGGACGTAGGCGATCATGGCTCTCCACATTTCCCTATCACTGGTGGCTCTTAAGACGCTTTCTCCTGTTGCATCATGAAACCCTCGTTTCGTCATCCACCTGATCAGGTCCGTCAAATATGTTATCCGCTGCTTTCCCCTGTCTATTTTTCATTCTATCTGGCCTTTTAGTATCAGGTTCTCTAAGCCATCCTTCCTCATTGCATGTCCCAGGTCTTTTAGTTGTCTCTTCCTGATGCTTAGTATTAATTTTCTTTTCGTTTCTATCCTTTAAAAAATTCTCGTCATTGCTCACATTCTCGGTCCATGATATCCGCAGCATCCTTCTGTAGAACCACATTTCAGTTGCTTCAACTTTTTCCTTCATCTTCGAAGATATTGTCCAACATTCACTGCCATATTGAAGAACCGGCATCACATAGCAATTCAGTACTCTCCTAAGAAGCTTATTTTGAAGTTGTTAAAGACGGCTGGAGTGGACATTGTACCCACCAGTTTAGAATGAAAGAGAGCGCCAAAAAACAGCTGAAATTAGTTGAAAATTTACAGGATTAATTTTTCTCCTTTTATCTTTTATTTTTAATCTAGCCTTGCAGTTTTTTAAAATCATTTCACTCCAAGCAAGCTGGTAAATCTACTAAGACAAAATAGGTTACTGATTTTGATAAGATAATGGAAAAGCGAAATATTATTAGGGTACAACAAAAATAAAAGAAGTGTAATCAATAAGCGCCTACTTTCATTAAAAATATTAACCATAATCGAGTCTTCCAAATTACCAATTCTTATATTCCATGATAACTTGCATTTTAGCTGGTAACATGTCAGCAGTAATATGCTGACATCAGCCATTATGAAATTCACCAGTTATCTTTAGAATAACACAACAAAAATCCTTCACAACTCTGAACATATCTGAAGTTAATAACTTGATAGTTAACGACTCAATCACAGAAGAACTTGATCATGGATAAAAGAATAAAAGAAACCACACCCTGCCAAGATGAAAGTCAAAATTACAACAATATACTACCATTAAATTACAACAATATACTAACGTACCAATTTAAGTTACCATTATATAACGTCAAAGTACCCTCTGTTGTCATGCATAACAATATTAACTGTATTTTTTTAACTACTGAGAATGCACTAAAGTTTATTTTAAAAGAAAACCTATGTTTAGACGATATTGTTTAAATTATCATCAGCACATAGTTAAAGGTTACCTCGACGTAATGTAATGGTTAGAGAGCTTTTATTGCTAGAACAATTTTTTTTAATCATATCACCCCAAGCAAGGCGGTAATGCCACTGATGTGCAGGGGGCTACATAAGAGTGAGAAGATTAGAAAAGAGAAAACTGGAAACCGCATCCTAAACAGGAAACAAGGGATAAGCCTCTTCACCTGTTTAATAGATGTGGGTGGAGTGTGAACCGGGCGATAGTTTAGTCTATCTACTCTAATTAAGACTGAGTAATGAGTTCGATCCTCATTAAAGGACCTTATTTTGGCCTTGTCACACATCTAAGCTACGCTTATCAAAAAGAATTTCTCGGGGAAAATCAATTTCGTTAAAGATAAAGGAGCGGCTCGAAGTGACAGAAATATGGTTCTACAAAAGGATATTGACAATGCAAGTAAATACAAGGTTTTGAAGAATATGCAAACAAAAAAAAACAGCTTATATTTAGCAACAAGAAGAGACTGCTGAGGTTGCTGGGACGCGGATTGAGAGAGGAGGGGTTGGAGAATCTAATACTCACAAGATGGATAGAGGGGAAAGAGAAACAGGGGAAAGCAGTGCTAGACATACTTGATGGGCTTGAGCAAGGTGATGGTGGGCGGAGTTTAGGAGAGATACTAAGACGAAAAGAGCAACAATGGACAGGTGTACATGGAATTCTATATTCGTTTACGACCTGAAAGGACACGGTACTTAAAGAAGAAGAAGAAGAAAAAGTCGAAGTCCTGGGGGATCTTCCCCACAAAACAATACCACTTTTTCGGGAAAAGGTTGTCTTCAATATACAGTGTGTGAGACGTCCACAAAAGACAAGTTCAGAGGCGGTTTCTGCCATATTCGATAGTGATGAGGGCGTACTGAAAAAAAGAGTCTGCACGTATTTAATGTGTTGCGCTAATTTTTGAAAAAAAAATGGATCTGAAGTAAGTCATATATGCGATCGAAATAATAATGTTTATGGCACTAATTTAGCATGGAGTCATATGGTATCATTGCAGAAAAGCAAATTAATCTTTATAGGGTTTTGTCTTGTAAAATGGTTTTGTTATTTCTGGAAAGAAAATAAAACAAATGCATTAAGTATGAGCATGCGGTATTGTTATCTTCTAACACTTCTAGCGAACTAAAAATATTTTATGGCTTTGATTAACCTGGAAATGGATGTCAGGCAGTAATAAAAGAACATATCAAATAATCAATCAAATAAAAAAAATTAAAAATGCCAAGGTTAAATGTAAGAGAAAAAAAAGTTAAGATCAGTGAGTAAATATATGAAGTAACAATGGTACAATATAAGTAATTACGTCACAAACGCAAATTTGGCAAAAACGCATAACCAGAAGGAGTAAAGAATGAAGCAAATGATTGAGTGATTATTGAATAACAACTATCAGACGTCGGTGGAAAACGCGGCTAAAAGATGTAAAGATGTTACAGATGTTTCCTGTTAAAACCTAAAAAAGACTAACGTGAAAGAACTTAGATTAGATCTTTTTTGACAGCAGTGGATTAACAATTTGCTTTCAGCGTTCGATTTCTAGGCCGGTACTTAAGCATATCGATGATTAAGGGAAACAGATACCTATACAGAAACTTGCACCCACGGAAAAACGTTGACAGTTTTATATATATATATATATATATATATATATATATATATATATATAAAACCATAATGATAATAATAATAATAGTGTACGTCAAAATAAACATAACACTATTAACTTATATTATACTATTGCAACCAAATGCATAATGATAACAAAGAAGATGAAAAAACACTGGGTGGAGTGTAAACCGGGCGATAGTTTAGTATATCTACTCCAATTGAGAAAAAAAAAAAGAAAAGAGTGAAAAGATTGGAAAAGAGAAAGCCGGAAACCACATCCTAAACAGGAAACAAGGGATGAGCCTCTTCACCTGTTCAATAGACACGGGTGGAGTGTAAACCGGACGATAGTTTAGTCTATCTACTCCAATTGAAAAAAAAAAGAAGAAAAGTGACCTGCTAAGTTTTAACTTAGTTAGAGTCCACTTAAAGAATTTCTGCTAAAAACAAAACCAATCCTTCAATTAAAGTTTTAGATTAAGTAACATTTAGGTAAAAAACGAAAAAAAATGGCTTACGTTTTATAATATTCATGCCAGTTCTGCCGGTTGAGTTGAAAATAAAATAATTTTAATATTTTTCAGAGTTCTGGGGCATGGGAGAGTCAAATAGATAGCCGACGTCCAGCCGGCAAAGAAGGAAGGAAAAAAAGAGAGAAAGTGTGTCTGAGACTAGGGAAAGGAAGAAAAAAAATAAAATAAAGACAAAGAATCCAACACTTAAAGGAATTTCTGCTAAAAACAAAACCAATCCTTCAATTAAAGTTTTAAATTAAGCAACATTTAGGCAAAAAACGAACAAAAATGGCTTACATTTTACAATATTCTTGCCAGTTCTGCCTATTGAGTTGAAAATAATATAAAATAATATAATAATCATATTCAAATTAAGCTCATCATATATAATATAAAATTTAAATCAATCGACCTCATAGTCTCTAATAACCCTACAACCACACAACTAAAATCACTGAAGAAAACCAATGTAGTGTATCAATTTACATGCCCGTTCAGAGACTGTATCTCTGGTACTAATAATAAACCCACTACATATATTATTTTTACTACAACCACGCTCTCCCGTAGACTCACCTGTCAATTTTCTGATCAGTGTTCAACTAAGCAACAATTCTTAGAAAAACATAGCCATGTAGGTAATATTAGACAGATTTTAGACAATAACAATAATACTCACTCATATACACAGTAAAAAGAACCTTCAGATACTGGAGGCCATCTATATTAAATCAAAACAACCCACGCTTAATAAAATAAAATCACATTTCAATCTGGTCATAAAACATTACATTGCATTTAGACATATGGTTATGTTAATATTTCGGTCTCTCGCGCGGTGTGACGTCATAGAACCGCATTACAATTTTACGAACTGCGTCTGCTATTCGGTGACAGTTATCATTGCATAGCAATGTTTTATGTCAACAGAAGATAACGTCATCTTTGATGGTGGGTGTCTTGGTGGGTGTCTATATTTTAGAAATAATCAACGAACAAATCGATTCGCTGAAATTGAAATTATGGAAAGTCACCACAGACGTAACAGGGTGGTTTCATAATATAAAAGAAAAGAACAACTGCTCTTTTATCTAATTTGATATCGCAGAATACTATCCATCGATATCAAGGAAACTATTTGTCACGACTCTGGAATTCGCCACTCTTTACTCGGATATAACGGAGGAGGAGAAAACAATAATAACGAATGCCAAGACATCTGTGCTCATCCACAAAGAGGAACAGTGGAAAAAAATAATTCCAACGAGAACAATTTGGATATTACGATGGATTCGATGGATTCTGCAGAATCTTCAAATCTGGTAGGATTATTAATATTATATAATCTTTCAGCCTATAAGGAAAGTAAACACTAAAGACATTGGATTTTATAGAGATGACGGACTTATAGTAATAAGAAATACCACAAACTTAAAAATAGACAGAGTTAGAAAAATGATACACAAGGAGTTTAAAAATATCAATTTCAAAGTAACAGTTAAAGCTAAGATAAAAAAGTAGATTTCCTTAATGTAAATTTAGATCTAGAGAAAAATATACACCAACCATACACAAAAACCAAACACAAACCCTTTATACACCACCTCAAATATAACCACCCTCCTTCTATCATCAAACATATACCCTCATCAATAGAATACAGGATTAGTAGGAACTCGGCTAATGAGGAAGTGTTTAATAAGCATAGCAATTTTTATAATACTGCATTGAAAAATGGTGGATACATAAACCCAAATATTAAATATGTAAACAAGAAAAGTAACCCGCGAAGAAAAAAATAGAAATAGGAAACTCATCTGGTACACACCCACTTACAACCAGATGACAAATGGCAAATTGGGAAGGGAAGAAAATTCCTCGAGTTAATTAGGAAACACTTTCCGGAAAAATCCACTAAGTAAGATCTTTAATAAAAACACTATAAAATTAAGTTACAGCTGTATGAACAATCTAGAAAAAATTATAAAAAACCACAATAATAATATTTTTTAAAAAATTCAACAAAATCATTAAAAACAACCAGACAACAGAAAATAACAATTTAGACAAGAAAATATGTAATTGTAAAAACCCCATAGACTGTCCGCTAAAAAACAGGTGTTTGACGGAATCGATAATCTATCAATGCGAAATATCGACAAAGGAAAACCCAAACAATATAAAAGTCTATATAGGGAGTACTAAAAACACTCTAAAGCAGCGAATTTACCAGCACACTTCTTCATGTAATAATAGCAAATACAGAAATAGAACATTCCTATCGAGATATCATTGGTACCTAAAGGAAACAAAAACACCCACAATAAACTGGAAGATTCTAAAAGAAGCTAAAACATGTAAGTCCTTAAATGAACCATGTTCATTATGCTTATATGAAAAACTATTTATTATTAGATCCCTTAAAAATAAACATTTATTATTTAAACACAACGAAATTAATGTCATATGTAGGCATTGTAAATTATTCACATTAGAAAATGGAAAAAATAGAGCCAAAAATAGAATAAGTTTTTCTTTTTAAATAAGTCTCCCCTTTGTATCAGGATAATAAACTTTACAAAAAATGGATAGTTGGAACAAAAAAATCGCAGTTTAGGGTTTTTTGGAAAAAAAATCTTTTCTTTAACAAATAGACTAAAGAGGATAAGAAAGAAAAGAATAGGAGATTGGCACTACTAAAAAGGGTTTCCATGTCGCAATGTAAAATTGATATATAACTATTTAATTATATTATATTAAACTCTATAATACTCATTATATTGAGCACTATTTATAATAAAATAAATGCCAGAGCACGCAAAATAAAAAACACCTTGAGTCCTCTTCACTTGGAATTGTATATATATATATATATATTTAATCATTTCACCCCGAGCAAGGCGGAAACGCCACTGATGTGCAGGGGGTTACATAAATGTAAAAAGATTAATTAGAAAAGAGTGAGGAGTACAAACTAGTTAGAAAGGAACAACAGAATGCTGAGAAAGCAGGTGCGATGACAGATACATAGGTGGAGAGAAAGGGAAGGTTATACGGGGGAGAGGAGAGAGCTAGAGGCCAGTGGTTAGTAGATGAGTATTGACTTTGCATTTAAATTTCTGGAGGTTGTAGCCGTCAGGAAAGCAAGAATACGGGAGTGAGTTCCACAGGCGGGAAGTGCGAGAGAGGAAGCTGCAGGAGTAGAATTGTCGTCTGCATTTGGCTAACCTGACTGTGAATGGGTGGGACCCAGTTGCCAGTCTGGTTGCAACCTCCTGTTGAGGAGGCATCAGTGACTTAAGCTCATCCGAGCAGAAGCCATGAAATATTTATAGAACAGACAAAGGGAGGCCACATTTCGACGATGGGGAAGTGGCTGCAGTCGAGTCGCCAGATCAGTACCTATCACATTACAGACACTCCTTTGGAGATTGTCAAGAACACTGAGGAGAACGGCAGGGGCACCTAACCATAAATGGCAGCAGTACTCCATGCACGGACGGAGGATGGATTCAGGTGGAAAAAACATCCTGGATCGACATAGTGACCCAATCTTCTTAGCAGTAGATTTTGCTGTGGATTCAATATAGTGCTTCCATTTGAGGTCTGAGGACAGGGTAAGTCCGAGGAGGCGTAGTGTATTACTCTCAGGGAGAATCACTTGGTCCATGCTTATGGGAGGCAGAAGAGGTTGCCTGTAATTGTTGACAGACAACAGCTTGGTCTTAGATGAATTGAAGTTGACAAGCCACTTCTTGCCCCAGTTCACCACAGAGTGTAGATCCCGCTCAAGGTCAGCAGAGAGATTATGTCTGTTCGCCACGACAGGTTTCTTACTGGAGCGGGAGTATATTGTAGTGTCATCTGCGTAGATGCCTACTTGGGACTTGATCTCATCTGGGAGGTCGTTGATGAAAATAAGAGCGTCGGGCCCAGGATAGAGCCCTTTGGGACACCAGCATTCGTGCTGTAGGACGAGGAGGCACGCCCATTCAGAACGACCTTCATTTTGCGGTTATTTAAGAAAGATTGGATTAGGTCAAACAGGCGACCGGTAATACCATAACCGCATAGTTTGCATAGGAGGCCAGAGTGCCAAACCCTGTCGAAAGCCTTGGAGATGTCCAGAGCAACCGCGCGTGCCTCATCAGACTCATCAAGGGCCTGTAGCATGTACTCCGTTATTATATATATATATATTGCTGTCAACATTATATATATTGTACATGGCAACATAGCATTCAACACCTAGAAGTTATATTTTCTTATTATTGCGTTTTCGATGAAGCATATTATCGATTCCGGGCGTTGATTTCATTTCTCACTTTTATATTTGCGTTGATATCAATGACATATCAATTCTCCTTTTATATTTGCATACGCTCTATCCCTTATACTGAGTACTTATATAGATTTCTCCCTGATATTGAGCTCTTATAAGTGAACATTGAAGTCAACACCCAGGTCAATCTGTTTCATGCTAAACTCTCTCTCTCTCTCTCTCTCTCTCTCTCTCTCATAAAATCACTATTCTTTGAGACTTTGCCATTCATATAAAAGATAATAAAAATGCATTGTTCGAAATATTGTCATCATCTTTATTGTTATATTCGCGACATTTCGGCAGTTGTACGCTCCGACACTCTTCAGCTGATTACAGCTTTGAATCGAACCCTTTATTTTGATCACTGGGGTAGATTCTATGCGTCATACGACTTCCGGATGTCTTAGTTATCATCATTTAACACAACTTTCTAACTTTTTGTTAAAAGAAGGCAAGAGCGTAAACGTAGTGAATATGACAATAAAGATGAGGAGAACAGTCCCAACAATGTAAATAACAGTCCAGACAATAAAGATGAAGAGAACATTCCAAACAATGTAAATAACAGTCCGTACAATAAAGATAAGGAGAACAGTCCAAACAATGTTAATTATATAAGTACCTATCTTAGAAATATAAAGGAAAATATATGTTTAAAAAGATATGAATAAATAAATATGCATATCTTCGAAATTAAATTAAAGAAGTGTGGCAAATTCAAACTGCAGTTCTTCCTATAATAATTAGAGCACTGGACAAGATCGATAAGAACACGATCACTACTGGACGCTGTTTACAAGAAACTCAAACATACTTATCCACACAGAAGAGTATTTTCAACATAAAGAAAATATAAACACTGATTATGTAACAGACTGTGCCACACTGAAAACACAGCTGCTGCTACAACTCTCTCTCTCTCTCTCTCTCTCTCTAGACATTGTCTTACATAACAAAGGTCATGCTTAGAGTTAATCAAAGAGTAATGTTTTCATGTGAAATTATAGAAAATACTCTGACTGTACATAAAAACCAGATGCGTTCATCTTAATTGACAGACTCAGTTACTCTATCAATAAAGTGTCATACGTGATACACACTTTGGGCGAAAGAGACATGACTGACTGGGTAGAAGATTATCCCGCAGTAGGTTGCCATTGCTTTTTGCGATATACTGAGTAATGGTCCATATTTCACACTGAAAGAGTAATCTTTGTTCTGAATGTTTGAATTATCTTTTACTGATATTTTTGAAAGACAATATGAATGAATAATAATTACATCGTTCTAAAATCGGATACATGATTGTCTATGGAAAAGACTGCAATTCGCTGCTAACCTACGATCCGAAAGACCATCGGTTTTCATGAACTATTTCTCCGAGCTTCCTAAGAAATATTGATAACAGTTCGATTATATTAATCGAATTAAACTCCGCGTATCATCAGCCCAGATTTCTTCTTTTATTATATATAAATACATTTATACATATATTTATATGTATCGGAATACGCAGACACACACACACACAAACACACACATATATATGTAAATGTCATGAATATTCTTGCTTATACATATATTGATGTGTGTATGTGTGCATGCCTGTATGCATATATGCATAAACATATACATATGCATTTAGAAAGAAATTCATATATGTCAGTCATGATTCTTTCAAAACTGTACAAAACAGATAGCTACCTAGCAGCCTATATATATATATATATATAGAGAGAGAGAGAGAGAGAGATACATACATACACATAAGTACGCACACTCACTCATATATATATATATATATACACACATAACTCCATATACATACATAGGCATACACACACACACACACACACACACACACACATATATATATATATATATATATATATATATATATATACATGTATACATGTATATAATTATATATACAGGCATGTATACAGACATATATATTTTGTATATATATGTTTATATGCATTTACGAATTAATTCATGTTTTCATTCATTAATTCAAAACTGTGCAAAAACACACCTACTTATACACACACACACACACACACACACACACATATATATATATATATACATATATATATATATATATATATATCTTTTTTAGTTGTTTGTCATAAAAGAATGCAAAAGCAAGATCAAATCAAATTATAATTATCTTCTACTGAAGCAAAATTCTCCAAGTTCTCTGACAACGCATAAGCTTATTAAATCAAGGTAATTATCATTAAAACACAGTTCTATTCAAATTCAACAATTAAATTATTCAAAGATTTTGGAGGCCATTTGTTTACACATTTATCGATTCTGCTTTGTTTAGCGCCACAAAAAGATATTGTTTGATGAAGTATAAACTAACATAACAGAAAAATACAATACAATTCGCTAAATGGGAATTAATATAATATCTTTTGAGCAGTCATATTTCAGCTTGCATGTGTTTTATAAATTAATCAAATGAAAAAGTTTCGGTTCTGCACACGTGTCGTAAGAAAATATTTTCCAAGATACAACATTTTATTTAAAGAATTAGTTTTGAATAAAAGTAAAAGAAACTGAAGTCATTCATTAATATATATACTTTCAGTATGCATCTGTCTATATTTTTTTAAATGAGGCATTGTAACTTTTTGTACTATTTATAACTAAATTGACCTAAAATATGTGAGTTTAATATCTGGCAACAGTTGAGGTGAACAAAATCTTGGAGAGTTGAGGTTAGTAAAGAAAATAAACTGAGCCTGAGACATCTAGAAAAGGAATGACACGTAGAATTAGCGCAAAAAGGGTTTTATCTGAACTTTCAACTTATATCACCTGAAGAAAGAGAATGGAAAAGAAAACAAAACTTATACTTAACATCAGGAAGAAACAATTAAAGTTACTGAGGCATCTAATAAAAATGGGGTGCTTGGCGAATCTGATGCTTAAAAGACGGATAGATAGAAAGATGGACAGGGGTAAAATAACTTTCGAAAATGTTAGAATAGTAAAGTCTTTCCAGAAAATGAAAACAAAAAAGACACTTGCTTAAAATAGTGACATACTTGATAAGCTTGAGCAAATAGATAGCCGAGCAGGGTTTGGGAGAAATAACAAGAGGAATTTTATTTAGAGATACAAAGGTCGGGAAGCTTTGTAGTCATGATCGCCTACATCTTGAACAGGCAGGATGCATAAACGAAGCAGAACACATTTTATAGATATGCCATTTCAAAATTATGGGAAATAAAGACTCGAATGTTTTTTGAGTTTGGAAAATAAAAGAAGTTTGTTTTTATTTGATGGCATGAATATCGACAGATATGTGCATGTTTTAATGAAACACAGGAGGTGCTGTGAAGTTAGTAGATGGCAATGATGAGATCATACGTTTCCATACAGGAAACATTCGCCATTCATTGAGCGAAAACTTATGATTTATTAAATATTTCCCTCAAAACGTTTTTTATTAAATTAAACTTATTTCCAATAAATGTTATAGTTCTTTCGAATAACAAATGCAGTAAACCAAATTTAGAAACAATTGCAACAAAATATTTTTATGGTCAGTTTTCTATCCTTGCCACACATGTTGATGGAGACGAATTCCATATCAATCAGTTATTGTATAGTGCAATATTAACTACTGAAACAGAAGCTTTTATTCTTGCTGCATAGATTCAATGCTTGTTAAAATATATAAATGTGTCATAACGAAATGCAGGTTCCATGATCAATAATCAGAGGTAATTGGTCATCTTGTATCAGGGTGCAAGCTATTATCATCGACCAAATATAAAACAAGACAAGGCCAGGCTGGGCCAATATCTGCGCTAGAGAATCTGTAATTTTACAGAAAGGGATCTGGAAAAAATCGGCATAGACATCACCCAATCTCGATTATAGAATGAGTGTTGTATATTACGCTACAGCTGGCTCTCTGGATCTTGACAAACAACAAGAAGAAGATAACACTGGTGTGGAGTCGTGCTTCTGCAGAAAGAATGCGCCCATACGAGTGAGCCGACAGGTAATAATTAACCAGTGGGAGTTCTCTGTTATCTCTCTCTCTCTCTCGCTCTCTCTCTCTCTTTATTTGTGTGTGTGTGGGGGGGGGGTTCTGGCCGAAGACCAGAAATCACAATATATAAATTCCTATGCATTTTTCTTTTTCGGGTTGACGCTTATTTGACGTCAGTTATATCTTTGTCCCCTATTGCCTTTCCAGTCTTTGTTATCGCCTTTTGTTTTCTGCTTTTGATGTCAATCATATCTTTCTCGGCTATTGCTTTCAAACCTTTGTTTTTGCACTCCGTCGCCACCATCCACGATCAGAATATATTTTTGTCAATCATATTTTTATCGATCAAGGTAATATAATACAATAAAACATGTAACAACTTTTTGGCAACTTTATAATGCACACATAGAAAAGAATCGGATTTAATCACCAAGCCATCGGAGTTGAAGACATAAAGAAAAAGAAACAAACAATATTTCATCTACTCAACAACAAATAAACTTCCACAACTTTTGTTTAATGTAGTGTGGAAAGTCAACATCTTGACTTTATTATTTTCCTATTTTGATTATTATGCCATCATTACCATAATTCCAGTTACAGAATATTTTTTCTGTTTTAGAAAGATTTTCCCTAGGTTCTTTTTTTAAACCTTTTTTAACCAATGTAGTTGATTTCATTATTGCCTTAAAGTATCAAATTTCAAATTTAAAGTATTCTTTTTTGTTTTCATTTTCCTTAAGGCATTTAGCTTTCTCACATTTCTGAAAATTATTTCTTAGTATCTTTCTGTCGAACAACTCCTATGTTACTTCCTGTGTCTTGTTTCGATGTGAAGATACTTTTTCAGCATTCACTGCCATATTCTCGGGGCAGGATAGATATAACTTATCATTTCAGTTCTCTTTTTGTTTCTCACGAAATTTCCTATATCTTAAAATCTTTCTTAACCCTCTAGGGCCATTCGTATCATATTTGATACAGTATGAAAACAAGCCTTGAAAGAAATATTTTCCTGAAAAATTTTTTAAGAGAAATATTTTATAAATTTCAAATGAAAGCAGTACTGACTGCTTAGTCAATGAATACCAAATGTTTCCTTATAGGGAAATACCAGATGTTTCCTTATAGGGAAATACTGTATCAAATATGATACGAATGGCCCTAGAGGGTTAAGTTAATATCTGTCAATGAAGCTGAACACACGTTTAATCCTAATAATATTTATATTTTGTAAAATCAAACAGGAAATATTGCTTTCAGCGGGATTAGCCAATTAAGATTAGAGACCAACATGTACAAAATCATTTTACATATGTATTTTATACTTTTATGGATTAACATAGTCATGGATGTCGTTACTCGTCAGGTATTCGAATTCCTTCTTCGCCAAATTCAACCTGGCAAAAAGACAGTTCCTTATATACGAGAGGTAATTTAAACTTAAAAGTATCTATCAAATATCATGCTGCTTCGGTCAATCAATCTGTGTACAATTAAAATCAATTATGCGCTGGGATATCTATATCTCATATGTATCTCGCAGCCCAGAAATAAGCAAAGTAGAAATCTTCTTCTTCTTCTTCTTCTTCTTCTTCTTCTTCTTTGTCATTGTAGTTGTAGTAGTAGTAGTAGTTGTAGCAGCAGCTGTGTTTTCAGTGTGGCACAGTCTGTTACATAATCATTGTTTATATTTTCTTTATGTTGAAAATACTCTCCTGTGTGGATATGTATTTTTGAGTTTCTTGTAAACAGCGTCCAGTAGTGATCGTGTTCTTGTAGATCTTGTCCAGTACTCTAATTATTATAGGAAGAACTGTAGCTTGAATTTGCCACACTTCTTTAATTTAATTTCGAAGATATGCATATTTATTTATTCATATCTTTTAAACATATATTTTCCTTTATATTTCTAAGATGAGGTACTTATATAATTAACATTGTTTGGACTGTTCTTATCTTTATTGTACGGACTGTTATTTACATTGTTTGGAATGTTCTCTTCATCTTTATTGTCTGGACTGTTATTTACATTGTTTGGATTGTTCTCATCTTTATTGTCTGGACTGTTATTTACATTGTTTGGACTGTTCTCCTCATCTTTATTGTCATATTCACTACGTTTACGCTCTTGCCTTCTTTTAAACAAAAAGTTAGAAAGTTGTGTTAAATTAAGATAACTAAAACATCCGGAAGTGGTATGACACATAGAACGATAACAAACTACCCCAGTGATCAAAATAAAGGATTCGGTTCAAAGCTGTAATCAGCTGAAGAGTGTCGAGACGTACAACGGCCGAAATGTCGCGAATATAACAATAAAGATGAGGACAACAGTTCGAACAATGCATTTTTTATTAGCTTTTATATGAATGGTAAAGTCTCAAAGAATAGTGATTTTATGGCCTTCATGGTTAAGGGGTATGTTTCTATCATATTTCGGCATGAACCGCACTGTAAAACTGCCATATCTTCCAGTGAAACATTATCAAATCTCCCATGTCGATCTTTGTGTTCTTTAGATGTCAAGATTGGTCAGTCAAAAACTAAGTGGTCAAAAGTCTGAACATATTCGCATAATGTGCATATTTGGTCTACAAATTTATTGCGTTTGCCTGGTAATTCCTGGTGAAGAGGTTGTTGATTTTTTTGTTTCTTCTTTTTGTTCTTCTTCTTCGTCGTCGTCGTTTTATTATTATTATTAATAGGAATAGTTGCAGTAGTATTAATAGTAGTATTCGCTGCGAATTTTCTCCGATTTTCATGAATTAAGGTTTTTGCTATTCTTTATGATAGAGTTCATAACAAACATTAATCGCCACACAGAATGTATCAGTTAGTATCTCTAAAATGCATCTTTTAACTTGTATCATCTTTTATTTTATTTTAAATGACTTTGATATTTCACCTTTATTATTTATTTACAAATTTCGATCAACTTTAGAAATATTGCGCTATTGTTCACCATTTTCTATTAATATCCTTTTTTTTTCTTTTAATACAATTATCTGTTTTTATGTTTGATAAAATTTTCTTGAAATTTAATTTTCTTTGTTATTCCTTATAACTTTACATTGTTAAAGATATATTCTTCCTCACTCCTGACACGGATGTTCAGCTTTCAATTTTTCCTCCTTGCTAGAAGTCCCAGATGTTTAACCTCTTAGGCTCGGTCGTCTGTGTCTCCTGCTATAGTGTTTCTTGAGCTCCTTTCGAGAATCTAGAGAGGATCGAGTCGTTTCTATAAGCCGCTGACGCCACGGAAAGCTAGAAAGTCAAGAGGCAGACGATTAAGCAGAGGAAACAGAAGAAAAAAGAAAATGAAAACAACAACAGCGGCAAAGTAATCAGACGAAGAAGCGGCGGCGTAGAGAGTCACTATTGTGCAACAATCCACGGCTCCTATGTTCAGACGGATATCAAAATTCGCTCTGTTTCTTTTAATGTCGGATGCACTCGAACGCACTCAAAAAATCACGCACACCTGCAACCATATAATTGGAGCAGACGAAGACGTACTCACACCATAATCATTCCTAAGATTACAGAAGAATATGTAACTTCATTGCCACACACACGCGCGCACATACACGTGCCAAAGTACATTTTCTGTTTTAACCATTTACATCGCTGTTTCACGCTTAGCGATTTTTCAAAATGCTTGACTCTATTTTAATAGCTTTTTCAAGATCCTTTGTTTTTCCATTTATATTTTAAATGAACGAGTAAGTTCGAAATAATTGTATACTTTTTCTTGATAAGCTTATTTACGTTAAGTTCTATTAATTAAACTTTAATTTCTCGTTAATGCCTTATTTACAATTTCTTAACATATTTCAAATTTTAATTTTAATTTTATTCTCTTCTAAAAATCGGGTGTTCTGTTTCATTTTTAATTCCAATATAATTTTGACAAGTTAGTATTATTTTTACATTTCTAAGATTTGAAGGACGGATAATTCTTTATAAATCTTTAAATATTCTTCCAGTTTGTCTTGTATAAAAACTTTCCTAAACTCGATTCATCTTGGCTGTAACTTTCACCTGATTTGATTTTT
Organism: Ascarosepion bandense; assembly: GCA_037127315.1. Taxonomy (NCBI): domain Eukaryota; kingdom Metazoa; phylum Mollusca; class Cephalopoda; order Sepiida; family Sepiidae; genus Ascarosepion; species Ascarosepion bandense. The sequence continues at coordinate 751,267 of JBBBDQ010000779.1, read as the reverse complement.
TTTCGGCAGTTTTTGAACAGTGGACTATTTGATTTTAATTCTACATTTTTGTATGTACTTGTGTATTGTTTGGATTAAAGCAGTCAACTATATGGAAATATCGTTTACCATGGAACAGCAATCCAGAGAAAATGTAAAAAAACTGACCGCTAATATGAACGTAAAGAAAAGAATATGCCAAAACATAAAATGCACACGCGCACACACGGACGAACAAACGCAAACATATATCTCCAGTGGGCGATCTGTAATTTGTGTTCTAAATTATGCAACAACTGAAAATAGCACTGGAAGCTTATTTTAACAGATTTATTTACCAAACATACGTAAGAATATCTTGAAATAGTAAAGAGGAAATACATTCAATACAATTGCAATTGGCTTTAACCACGGCCTCTAGGTGACTTCCGAATCTCCAGCATCTCTTCTGGATGGTGTCCTTGGCTAAGTTCGTAATTGCTGCTATAATCCTTGCCTTCACTTGATCGTTGATGTTAGAAGTAGTTTTATTGACCTCTCGCTCAACTGTGCCCTACACATAATAATCAAATGTGCTGCAGTAGTGAGGAGTTAGATATAAGGGTTGATGTTATCTGACAGTCATAAACTGGGTGCAACTGCAGAGTCTTCCAGCAGCCATCCTCTTAACCCATGACTGCACTACGGGCCTCCTCCTCAAAAAAACTGATGGAGGACTCCGTATTGAGTCTGAAGCTCCATGGGAAGATGAATGGCAGAATAACGTGATGCTAGTGATCACTTCAAACATCTTCGTAATCACCGTTATTTTAATTCATCTCTTTCCCTTATCCTCTACTCTGCTCTCTGATTAACAACCATACTGAAATGTTCGTCCTGGAATTTCCAGTGCAAATGCCAAGCAATAGAGCACGCCGTTTCCGAATTTCTGGCGGAGTGAATTGCTTCATATTGCTCTTTTTCTTTTTCTTGGTGTCCAACTGACCCAACTATACGATGTTGCTGACAAGATAAAAAAAAACCATGCGCATGCACGCAACTAAAACTAAAACTAAAAATGGTAACTGAACCATCTCAGTCAGCTAAATAATTACATGAAATATCTGATGAAATACAATGAAAATTTACAACGTCTCATTTGTGAAAATAATCAATTTACACTCTACAGTCAGCCTGTAAACTAATTACAATCAATTAATTTTTGCAAAAATAATGATGATGTGCGTTGTGGTGTATTAGATAACGGATCGGAACGAGACATCGAGGAGCCGAGTTCGAATTCCAGTTGAATTCTCTGCATTCACTTACGCGCAAATACCCTTGGAAAAGGTATTAAGCCGTATCTTTCCTCCAGTTATGGGTTAAATAACAGGACAGATTGGGTTATATAGCCTTGGCTGGCAAAAAGTAATGGCAAGCTATGCGAGATAATCTTCTGCCCAGTTAGTCATGTCTCTTTCGAGACATGATCCTCCAAGCGTGTAACTCGTATGGAACTTAACTGACTGAATAGTGATAAGTAATATTTTTCGACAATCAAATTTATCTAAACTGTATCACTCTTTTATATATATATATATATATATATATATATATATATATATATATATATATGTGTGTGTGTGTGTGTGTGTGTGTGTGTGTGTGTGTGTGAAAGTGAACATATGATATACAAATCTATATACCAAACAAACAGTGGGTAACCGAACGAAGTGAGAAAACGAACATACCACGTTTCGTTATGCGAAGTAAATTCTCCAGTTATTGCAGTGATAATGCGTATGGAAATATAAAATTAGACACTGATGTCCACACCTAGCGGCAAGAGTTTGTTTCATGCAGCAACGCCATCTTCATGCTAGTGTTTATTGTTTTGACAACTATTTATATATGCTGGTTAGTGAATTATTAAAGGTGATATACCATGTTAACGTGACGGTTATTTAGAAGATAACAACGATTATGTTCCCTATTATAGTAGAGATTAGTGAGAAGAAATGATTGTGGATCCGAATGCAGTTATTTATTAACTTTTTAGATTATTTCTTAACGATTACTTATATTTTGGTTTATTATTATATTTACTTGTGCTTAGATGTTTATTATACATTAGTGTTACATTTACTCGTGTTTATGCGCTTAATTTTTGGTTCATTAATGTGTTTATTATTAAATTAGTTTATTTGTTAGCTCGTATGTTTGATTCATTTTGTTTTATTGAAGCACTGAAACATTAAACAGATTGTCTTTGATTAGTGTTAACCTCGGTGTTCACATCTATCTATCTATCTATAGACTTCAGTGTCCACTTTTCTATCTATCTATCTATCTATCTATCTATCTATCTATCTATCAAATCTATAGGGGTATTTTATATATGGTGGACTCTCCTGTTCCTTTTTAATAACAGTGTCTGTGTGCGTTTGTACGTGAGTGTGTGTGTTTGTGATAAACTACTGCTATAATTTCATACTTGTTGCAGTGTATATATATATATATATATATATATATATATATATATAATGTATATATAATGCAAATGATGTTAAAAATGACATATCTGTTGTGGTAAATTATTCTATTTTCCTTGTGATCTAATAATTTCCTTTCCAATACATAGAATACAGGGTGTAAACGATAAATTGGCAGTAATTTCAATCCGCAATTTAGGTTTTTTAAAGCGGCATTATCAGTCTGAAATGTTAGTTTCTGTACTCTTTGAGAGTCTGAAGTCCAGATTAGCCACCTAAAAATACTCATAAAATGAGTGCCAGTGTAGAATTTAACCATAGAATGGTTATTGCTGAATTGTTCCGCACCGGGCATAAGACATCTGACATTATCAGAGACACTGGCTATGCTCCTAGGACTGTTTATCGTATTGTAGCAAACTTAAGGGAAGGTAAAGACATGCAAAGGAAGGTTCAGAGCCCGAGAAGTGATAAAATCCCCACCAAAAGGTTTGAAATGATCCATTGCAGCAAATCCATCACAGTCAATGGTTGACCAGGCGAAAAAGCGGAATGTAGCCAAAATGACCATTTCTAATGCAGTACGGAAAGATCTTGGGATGAAGTCATGTTGCAGACGATGTCGTAACATTCTTACCGCGAAATCTAAGACCATTCGTAAAGAGAGAAGCCACTTGCTACTCAATCACCCGAAACACCATGGTGGTACCGTTCGCATTTTTGTGGAGAGAAAAAGTTCGTGGTAGACGAAGTCGCCAACTGCAGAAACTCAAGAGTTATCGCCATTGACCCTTCTTGTGTTCCTCCAGTCATGCAGAGTAAACACCCTGTCTCTGTCATGGTGTTTGGAGCTATTGCCAGCGATGGGAAAGTCATGCCCCGTCACTTCATTGAAGTTGGCCTGAAGATCAATATGGCGGAATATCTGAAGATTCTGGAGGAAGTTCTCTTACCCTGGATTAAGAAGAACGATGATCCCAACAAAATGATATTCATCCTGGACTCTGCACCTGCTCATGGGTCAAAAACAGTGCAGACCTTCTTCAAGAGAGAGTTGCCGTTTTTTGTGCCCTCAAATATCTGGCCCTCTAGTTCGCCAGATTTGAACCCCTGCGACTATTGGTTATGGGGCAATGTTGAGAAAGTCTCTAATGCTCGCCCCCATAACAGTGTGACCTCACTGAAGACCTTCCGTAAGGCGAGCATTCCGCGATATCAAGAAAGAGTTAGCTGTCAAGGCCTGTCGTGCTTTTAGGGCTCGCATTCAGCAAGTTGTGGACGCAGAAGGTGGACGGATAGAATAAAATGTTTGTATTTAATAAAACAGTTAAATAAACATACGCAAATCTTAAATGTCTTTAAATGTCCCTTCTTTATCAAGGTTTAAAGTCTGAGATCTCAAACTGCCAATTTATCGTTTACACCCTGTATATAAAAAATTTTCATCGATCCAAATTCAAATCGTTTGCATATTTTTTTAACTGAAAAGAAAAAATATAATATCATAAGGAAAAATATAAAAAAATGGTTAAAATAGGGATAGCTACCTAAATACACAATATATATATATGTATGTGTGTGTGTGTGTGTGTGCGTGTGTGTGTCAGATTAAATAAATTCCAAAAATTGTATTTGCTTATTTTTAATAAAATCCGTTCATACTCAGGTTGATCCTTCGTGTAATATATTTGAAAGATGTAAGAAATGAGCTGTAACGTTGAGAGAAATTATTATCATTCATTTCTCAATATCAAAGTTAGAGCCTATTTCTGACATATTTCAATTATAATACGCGAAAGATTATGCGTGAGCATGAACTGATTTTATTAAAAATACGTAGACACAAGGTTTGCAATTTATTTAATTAAGAACATTTCCTCCCTAAATACACAAATTTATATATATATATATATATATATATAAATAAAGAGACAGGAATGTTAATTTTTTAGCATGTGCTGTATAACATTAATTTGTAGTCAACTAAATATATATATATATATATATATATATATATAGTTGACTACAAATTAATGTTATATATATATATATATATATATATATATATATATATATATATATATAGTTGACTACAAATTAATGTTGTACAGCACGTGCTAAAATTAACATTCCTGTCTCTTTTTCAGAGGTATTGAGAGCGTTAACTTGGTAGATTCCAATCTGATATAGAAATCGAACTGATTGGAGAATCAGCCTCCAACCACAGCTGTACGAATCTATCGAACTTCTTGAAACAGGTCTGGTAAACAGGAAAGACTTCGGATAGTTCTACGCGGATTAAGTATATATATACGCACGTTGATGTAACGGTTTAGAGCCAACTCTTAATCGATGTGCTGTCAGTAGTGGTCAATCCTTCGATCAAATATAAGACTAGCTACTCTGCGGCAAGGTGGCCTACTAGTAGATACATACTTGAAATTCCGTTAATATGTAAGCTGTTATGGCTTCTCTTAATTTAATTTGTCATTCAAATTAGCTTTGTGCTCAGATAAGTGGTTTAACAATTATTGTATGGTTATCTCCCACACAGATGTAAGATCGATGGCTCAATTAAACGAGGAGACTTTGTATGTATTCTCCTCCAATATGACTACTTGACAGGCTAATTCCAGAAACTGAAATCGAAAAGGAAGTGAAAACTCCCACTCATAGATTATAGTACACGTTTCATAAGCGCTCAAAGATGTCATTTACCCTGATTGATGTTGAATTTAATAATACACAGAGACAAAATCATAAAAAATTAATATTATCTAAATATTAGTATATGTTAATATAAAGACAGAATTATGCTCTCATATATATATATATATATATATATATATATATATATATATATATATAATTATGGACTCTCCCGTCGTTTCGACGTATGTGTGCCACACAAAAATTGTTTAGAGTGGGGAAGGCTTTTGTAGCACCATCCACAATTTTGGAACTGCTGATAACAAGCAATCTGTACAGAAGTCCACCATAGATCGCACGAACATCGGAACTCAGTTATTTAACCCATAACTAGAGGAAAAGGACGGATTAATACCTTTTCCAAAGGTACCAGTGCGTAAGGTGAATGCAGAGTGTTCGACTGGAATTGGAACTCGGCACATCGATTTCCCTTCCCAAGCCGACATCCACAACGCACATCCGTCAATAAACGCTTACAGCACCTGGTATTTCCAAGCGGACACCCATCTAGGTACTGACCAAGCTCAACTTCGGTAATCGAGCGAGAACCGGTGTATTCAACGTGATATATATATATATATATATATATATATGTGTGTGTGTGTGTGTGTGTGTGTGTGTGTGTGTGTGTGTGTGCTTAGAGAGAGTGAGGAATATGATTTACATATTTATATCAAAAGGTAATTCATACACATATGCTATATATATTATTCTAAAATAGTATCACATGAGAAACATTATGGTAATAATCTCATTTTCATCATATGACCACCTACTATATATATAAATGAAGGAATGAATTTATTATTTAATATCTCGATATATATTTTTATTTTTATTGTTATATTTTTATTATTCAAGAAGACGCTCCGTTTATTTATTAAACATTACATTTATCCACTTTTGTCTGTCAGACTTAATATTCTAGGAACATATTGAGAGAAAAATATGCATTCTCCGACAACAGGTGTTTCTCAGTTCCCCCAGATCTGATTGTTAGTAGATCTGACGTGCTTTGGACCTTTCGGCTACAAAGTGCGTCGATGGTCAAAAAGTGCCTTTAAACACAGATTCTTCTCAGACTCTCGAAATGGTCATATCTGCTCAGTTTTTGAAAAGAAAAGAAAATCATTTCTAAAGAAAGAGATAGATCCAGCAGATTTTTATTTCTTCTGTGCTCGTATAAAAAAAATTTGCTACAACTACATCTAAAGCAATATAAAATTTTTTCAGTAAAAAGCAAAAGAATAGGTTAAAACTTGAAGGAGTAATTTACCCTATTACTTGTCACTAAAATGAAATTTTAAAGTGTGCCTTCATTGCTAAATCATCTAGAGTAAATTTGTGCCCATGCTTTTAAAACTTTTCAAAATTACACCATCCTGCAAATTTACTATTATCAATGTGTTGCAATATCTCATAACATATCGAAATAAAAAAGAAGAATTTAGATTAAATCCGTTAGATTATATACCTAAATAATATATATATATATACCTAATAATTTCAAAATTTTTGAGTACAATTAGTGGCTTCCTTTAATTATTTCAAAGTTAAAAGGGTGGGACCTAAATACCAATCTAGTAGCATGCTTAAAGTCACGTGGACGCAGCACTAGGAAAAAAATCTAATAGACTAATTACTTACGTGTGATCCTCGTAGGTACTTATGATTTGAGTGGAAAGTAAATAGCCGTTCCATTAAAGAGAGTTCCATACGCGGAAAGTGCTAGTGAAGAAATTTCTAGCATAAAACTTAAGGTTACATCCAGCAATTTCTACTGTAAAATGGTTGGTACATAACTGTATATTTAGTAATATACATACTTTCTTCAAGTTTGAGAACCAAAGAGTAAATTGTGAGGAGTTAACGATCGCATTTAAAGGTGGAGCATACTGTCGATGCTGGGTGTTGACCTTAATGTTCACTTTTCATTTTCATATTTGCTCCATCCTTGATATTTATCACTTTAACCCACAAATATAGACGACCATAAAACTACATTTTTATTCTATATCATAAATATGACTATATATATAGTAGAAATAATATATATATTCATAAATATACACACACACACACACACACACACACACACACACATATATATATATATATATATATATATATATATATATCATCCAGAGTAGATTTGAGCCCATGCTTTTAAAACATTTCAAAATTACACCATTCCTGGCAAATTTACTATTATCAAAGTGTTGCGATATCTCATGACAAACATGGTGTAAATATATATATCATTCCCAACACCAGTGATCAACTATCGCCTAACGAAGTTTCAATTAATTGTACTGAAAAACGTTAAATTTTGTGCATACCCTTACTCGCAATACCCTTGGGAAAGGTATTAATCCGTCTCTTCCCTCCAGTTATGGGTTAAATAAAAGGACAGATTGGGTTCTATAGACTTGGCTGGTAACCAGGCTATCGCAGAAAGCAATGGCAAGCTACTGTGGGACAATCTTCTGTCCAGTCAGTCATCTCTCTTTCGAGACATGATCGCCCAACAGTGTATCACGTATGGCACTTAAACTGACTGATGTGAAAAGTTTTTTATGATAATAAAAATATCACAATAACAATATTGGTGTATTTTGTATCGAGCACGAATTACGGGTCGTTACTCCAATTTTTTTTACTCTTACTTGTATATGTATATTTAGTCTATCGCTATCTCGTATTGAATACACCGGTTCCTGTCCGATCACCGAAGTTAAGCAACATCGATCCTGGTCAGTACGTAAATGAGTGACCATTTAGGGATACCAGGTGCTGTAAACGTAAGGAGCAAGAATGGTCCACGGGTACTCTAGGTTTGGGAGTTGGGTGCACCGGTCCTCCAGGTTTGGGGGTTGGGTGCAGAGCTAACAAACCTGCCCCGTAAAAAGAACAGTTTGTTGCAGCAACAAAAAGTGCTGCCCTATGCACCATCTGGGTGTGATAGATACATGATGATGTATATATACATATAATTATGTCGGATGAAAAATAAAATCCATTGACTATATATATAGTCAATGGATTTTTTTTTCATCCGACATAATTTTTATCAATTTATAAAATTTCCATCAATTGATTTCCATATTTGAGTAGACGCTCTGTTTATCTAAAACAGTATCTTATTTCGTTCAGCGGCCTTTATATTCGAAAAAAAAATAAAAAAAAAAAATATTGCATTGTCTTAGATGAGTTTTCATGAATGTGCAGTTTGTGAAACGAAATAAAACGGCGTTTAAAATAAATGATGCGTCTATTTGAATACGGGTATCCACTCAAAATAAAATTTGAAAAATATATATATATATATGTTGGGGGATATCTATATTAATAATGAATTATTGTTTTTAGAATTTGTTTTATGTATAACATACATATTTATCAACACAAAAATAGCTTTCACTTTTACAGGGTAGTAAAGAAAAATTATGTTAAAATGAAATCGATGGCCAAATTTTGTGTATGTCTATATCTTATTCTATTACAATGTCGACGATTTAGCAAACAATTTCACTCAAGCACACAGGCATACTCACATATGTGCATATGTAAGTATGTTCTTGTGTCTCTCTGTGTACTCCAAAAATTAGGTGATCATATATAAGTCATTATGCGTATCTGTGTATCTTAAAATATGAACATCTCAATAAAATAAACGCAGACTGTTTATTGATTATTGATAAAATCCCGTTTAGTAGGCTAAAATTCATTTTCCCATCATCTCCATCCCAACTCTGTTAGTCAATTCTTTGTCATCTCGATCCTTCCCTTTCGACATTTTCTTTACATTCACTTTTAAACGTTTTTTCCCTCTTTAACTTATTTCTGAATCTTTTTTCGATATTCTTTTTTTTCTTTTTTGTTTCGTTGTCACTCTGCACTTGATTCTATTGCCATTCTTCGAACATGCGCACTAGCGTTCACGTTTATAACCTTAACAAACAAAAAACGAGGAAAAGAAAAGATAGAAAAAAAGAAAAAAAAGCAAGCGATCCGCTTTGTGGTTTATAATTTAAAACTCGGTTTTCATTCTCCGAGTCTGTTTACTGAATTTCATTCACAAAACCATTTGTTAGAATTTGTAATTTTCTTCAGTTTACTCTTTAGATAAACACGAAATCAGGCAAAAGTAAGCTTTTATATTTATATTAGTTATTTATATTTCACAAATGAAACTGTTTGCATTTATGAAGTCTAAAAAGAACTAGAGAAAATAACTTCCTGCGTTTCATTTGTTCGCCGTGAAAGAACTTCTTAGACTGTAGTTATTTGTATTTAGAATTAATTTGGCGTCATTATTATTAATCGAGTGATAGTTTTTGTTTAAAAACCCCAAAAGGCAATAAAATTACAGTGGCGCAGGAGAGGGTTACTAAGTATTCGAGAATATGAGGTAAAATCATTTAAATAAAAATCATTTTTAATCATTTCGCCACAAGCAAAACAAGGAAGTCATTAAACAAGTTAAGTGACATACACGACACACGATTAAGAACTCACGTCTCTTTTGATTATTGACAGCCTACACAACAAAGTTTACTGCATCAATTCACCGTTTCGTTTTGCAGTAGAGTGGTTGCTAACCAAGGCTATATGACCCAGTGTATCCTGCTATTCAACCTGTAGCTGGGGAGAGAAGCGATGGACTTATACATTTCTCAAGGTTATTTTCGCATATGTGAATATGAAGAAACTTGACACCCCGAATTTTCATTCCGATCTGATATCTATTATCCCACAATATCCACTCCCTGAAGGACAAAAATGAAAGAAGAAGAATCAAGAAGACAGTAGATAAGGATTAACTTTGCATTAAATTTTTGAAGATCAAAGTTGAATTGGAACCAAGAAACCGGAAGAGAGATTCACAAGCAAGAAAAAACTGAAGAAAACGTTAGCATAGTACTTAAGTTTATATCTTGCCATTTCAAATATAAAAATGATGGGACCTTGCCGCCCATATAGCACTGCGCTTAATTTTATAAAGTTTACATGGGCAGAGAATTGTTCGTTCGAAACAAATTACTATGAAGATATTTATAGAAAAAGCATAAGGAAAATATGTTACAGCGATAGAAAAGTGCCCGATGCCGGGATACCAATAACATTGCAAGTTTTTATTTTTTTATTTTCTCAAGAATTGATTCAACCTTCATACCTCGTAATGATTCAATATAATTATTCCATTTCATTTCAACGGAAAAGTTAGTCTGATGGGGCTTCAGTTAGTAATTTTCCTGGAGATTAGCATTTGCCATACTGATGGATGGAAAATAGAGTTGGCTATGAAAGATTATAATCATCAATTTTCAGAGATTGTCTTTTAGATTTGGTAAATCGCCGATATATTGCAATCAGTCAGTCAGTTAAGTGCCATACGTGAAACACGCTTCGGCGATCATGTCTCGAAAGAGTCATGACTGACTGGGCAGTAGATTATCCCGCAGTAGGTTGCCATTGCTTTCCTGCGGTAGACTGGTTGCCGACCAAGGCTATAGAACCCAATCTGTCCTGTTATTTAACCCATAACTGGAAGGAAGAGACGGATTAATACCTTTCCCAAGGGTATTTGTGCATAAGTGAATGCAATGAATTCAACTGGAATTCGAACTCGGCTCCCCGATTTCTTGTTCCGAGCCGATATCCACTGCACCACAAACATATATACACTTTACTATAGTTAACTTTACGATGTGTCCCTTTTATTTATCTGCGCTGTCAGATAATATCTTCTGATCTGGACTAATCTTAGTATCTCAAAATGTTTTATATATTTTTTTTGAATTTAGGAGCTGCTTCTGGTTTATAATTGTAACCTTTTATATTAGTAACCTTTTATTGCTCATTATTCTATCTGTAGAGCCAAAGAAAACTGAGCTGAACACTTAATATCGATCGTCCTATATGGCATTGAATGGTGCGACAATTCTTACAGATGAAGAGACTTGAGGCAACAGAAACCTATTTCTACAGAAGAAGGCTCATGAACCAAATATATAAGCAGTGTGTTGTAAGGAAAATGAAAGCAAGAAGAACACTTGTGCTTAGAAACACAAAGACACAGCTGGACTTTCATGGCACCCTCATGAAAGATTGAAGGATTTAACGCCCTAACAAACTTGTATAAATACGTACAAGCTGAACAAAATAAATCAATAGATTTTAAAGAAGCTAACATTATCTAACGATTTTAACAATTCATTTGAAGAAAATACCGCATACGAGGTCTCATCAAAAAAGCATTGGGGTTGGTTCTATCAAAACAAAACTATGACATATCAGTTCGCTATTTAATCTCTTTAGAAGTAGCTCCATTCATTAACCACACATTTATCCAGCGTCGTTTCTATTGATAGGAGCATTTCTAAAGCTACCTTTGGGGGACAGTGATCCGCTGCCTCGTCACATTCATTTAAATTTCCTCACGGTCATGAAAGATTTTTCTTTCCAATGGGATTTGATTTTTAATTAGGAAAATATCACAAGTGACCGGAACTGAGGAATATGGTGAATTTTCGCCCGACTATAAACTTATTTTCGGTCAAAATCTCCAGCACAATACATGGTCACTGATTGAATCTCTTTGGTGTGTTGAAGCAAACCCATTCTACACACATTCTTTCCAAGCATTGCAATAAACATCGGATGAGATCGGGAACATTGTTACTTTAATCTGTATGCAAGACAGAGTTCAAATTCAATCTGTTTCAATATTGACTTTAGCACCGTTACTACAGCAACAGATTGACACTTTTTGATGAAATATTGTTTGTTATGAAAAATAACAATTTTATTTTTCTATGGTTAGATGAATTGTAAAAATAATGAATTAAAAAAGAGCGCATACTGAGAAATATAATAACTTTTCTTGTTTTTATTACTAATTTTAAATTTCAAACGATATTCAGTAGAGGAAATTATTTACGTTACATTTGCTGTTAGAGCAAAGAGTTTACATATTTGTGTCGTGTTCCGTTATAGAATCATTAAAGAAGTTTCGTTGATACAGAGAAAAGTGTTTCGCTGTCTGAAAGAAACTCTGATTAGTATAAGGTATTCGCTGAAGTATCTATTATAATAAAGACCGTTTTGTATATATATACATATATATATACAAAGTAAGTATATTTTCACTATAAACAAGTGGCCAGATTCCAAAGTGAATCTTTACTCTGATTAGCTAAAAGGAACACACACATAAATTTTATATCTTCCCACATACATAAATAGTAAACCGATGATTTCTTGTATTTAGATGTAAATAATTTTCAGAACCAATATCCAACATTTTGCCTGATGAAGAGAATCTATGACGAAACATAGAAATTTCCCGTGTCGCAATGTACAATTAATTCATAATAATGTTATTATATTAAGCTCTATAGTATTCATTATATTGAGTACTGTTCATAATAAAATATATGCCGAGATACTCAAAATAGTAAAACCTTGGGTTTTCTTCTTCTAGATTAATATATATATATATATATTTTCTTCTTCTAGATTAATATATATATATATGTGTGTGTATGTGTGTGTGCGTGCGTGCGTGTATGTGTGTGTGTGTGTGTGTGTGTGTGTGTGTGTGTGTGTGTGTGTGTGTGTGGAAAAAGTCTGTCTCTTTAATCGTTATGATGTTCTCACCCGTGAGGGTAGTTTGTAAACAACTCTGACGAGTGAGATCATTATACCGGTGTTCTTGCAAACCTTCGAAGTCGCAATGAATCTACTCTATTTAAGAGACAAACTATTTGTACCTATAAACGTTCTATCTACACTCCGATATCAAGCACTTTACCTTAAAAAAACTGCTTACCAAAGTACATTTTATCAGTAAACCACTGAAAAATAACAATCTTGTCGCTAAGCATTTTCACAATTAAACCCTACACACACACACACACACACACACAGACACACACACAGACACACAGACACAGATACATACACACACACACACACACACACACACATATATATATATATATATATATATACTCACACTCAGGTGTTTGAATATTTTTCTAATGTGTTAATGTAAGATATTCAAATTGTGATTCCAGTAAAACCAGTAAAAAGATTTATCTGAAATCTTCGATTAGCACCTGAACAGATAACTACTCTTCCCAAAATGATAACAATTATCACCAAGGTTGACAGGGTTAAATAAAATTTTTGCTGGTTTTAATATATTTCAATCTAGTGTTTTAGCCTTTCCTTTTGGGTTTGTGATATAAGATTGAATAAAAAAGAAGATACAACTCATAAGTAACTAATTATTAAAATGTTAGATAATCGGTTAATGCATTAGCTAAGGAAGACGATCTCTTCGGGAATACGATGCGACTTGAAACCTCGTCAAAAATATGATTTTGCTCTAAAGTTACATAATTTACGAGGATCACCCGTGAATAGACGATATTAGAAAAAATAGGACTAAAAGTGAGAAATATAAAAGTAAAAGCATTAAATTTCGATTTAAAATTAATTATAAAATATAATAAAATTAACTTATTTTAGAATCTCAATAAAACTGTGTGTGATGCTGTTGTTACACTTCGCAACATTTATTTGCTTATATGCAAATGCAACGATTAAACTGTCTTTGCTAGATTCAATGGATATCAGCTTGTAATGAAAATTTGAAGAGCCAAGATCAAATTCCCTTTTAATTCCTTGCATTCATTATTAATCCAGCTCTTCCCCCTCCAGCTATGGGTTGAATAGCAGGACAGATTGTTTTCTATAGATTTAATTGGTACCCAGTTTAACGCAGAAAGATATGGCAACCTACTGCTGGAAAATCTTCTGGCTAGTCAGTCATGATTCATAAAAGATATGATCGCCCAAGCGTGTATAACGTTGGAAACTTAACTGACTGCCTGTTTCATTAAGTCAATATAATCTCGTATGTGTAATGTATGCGTATATACTTGCAAGATGAGAAGATATTTAATTTGTAATATTTTAAAGTTAAAATGAACGTTGTGTGACGTTCAATATTTTGTTTAGTGGCATTTCCATTTTTTTTCGGGTTTTTTCTTTTTTTTCTAACAAAGACTACACTATTAACGTTTGCTCCTGTCTTATTAGAGGCAAAATATACAGTATAAATCTTTACTTTATAAAGTATAAATAATATTTTTGATTTGCTTTCAATCACAAATGCTGAGAAATAATTTAATGTTTAAGTCTGAAAAAAGAAAATGAATCAACAGCATTTTAAAAAAAGCAAACATTAAGTAAGAAAATAAATGAAAAAATTGAATATTTGGGTGAATAATGTTAGATATCAAATCATATGAAGCTGCGTTTGACATAAAATATAAAAATGAAAATCAGACTCCATAGATAAATTTGAAAGAAAAGTTTAATACAATTTTTAAAAAATGATAAATAGAAATTCACTTATGTTCCAGATGGTATTTCAACGACAAAAACCTTTTATTTCAAATAATTGTTCATGAAAAAGGTGAAAGAGTCCACAAAAACGAAATTAAACAATTTTGAAGTCTAATTTTTCTTTATTCAATTCACATATCTGTTCAGATACATTAATCTCTCTCTCTTTCTTTCTCTTTCTCTCTCTCTCTCTCTCTCTCTATATATATATATATATATATATATATATATACTGAAAAGTAAATTTTATTCTAAATTTTATTCTATCCCATGTAAAAATAACATCTGCCTTCGATTTTCTAGTTCGGTTAATCCACTCTGCCTTCCATCTTCAACGCCAGTGGATTCTAGTCCGTTTATTTTAAAATGACAAGCGAAATTTACAATTGTTATGTATGTCCAAACATATGCTCATTGGCATTAACTGTACTCAAACATTGTCTATTTGTTTACACAAATATTGATATTCAATATATTCTAGTTTATTTTATTAATAAATGTTAATGAAAATAATTACTTATTTAACACTTAGTATTACACCTTTTCTTCGAATTAGACATTTTTAGTAATGTTTTATTCACAAATACTACAATTCACAAAAACATATAGAACATTTTACATTCCCATCGCGTGTGCTGTTTAAAATACGAGATATTTTACGTAGACAGACGTGTATTTTTATGAAATACACTCTAAAATTTTATGATAATTGATGCAAGATTTTTGTAATGTTTACTTAAACAGAAAGAAACGATTTCATTAAATTAATTTAGATGAGAAGATGAACCACTTATGCAGTTAGCAACTATAGGAAGGTTCTTTGAACTGGAAAGGTCTATGAATATTAATGACTTAAAAACTTTGGTTCAGTCCTGTTTCTTAGAATTAATCAATTATTTACATTTTAAATATTTGCAGCATTGTTTAATTTTCCATTTATATTTAACTACATGTATGGCAATATAAACACACACATACAACACACACATATATGTTTGTGTGTTTTATAGATGTCTTACACAAACAAACCCCCATATATATATATATATATATATATATATATATATAAGCAGACAGCACCTTTACCTTTATTATCACAGAGAAAAAATGACTAAATTTATTAATTTAAAATATAAATTAAACCTTCTAAATTTAATCAGTGAAATTCTTTATGAGCATAGATAATTAGCAAATTTGTAGTAAAATTTCATCTTTCGTCTATAACCTCTACTACTGACTATTAAACACACCTTTATCTCATATTTTTTGTAGTAATTTCGAAAGTTGGCACGTTCGTTTTCAAGGATTGTTCTGCGCATATTTACGCAACTGTTATCGATTTTATTTAATTCCGACATTCTGGACGTTGATGAAAGTAATTTCAATCTCAGAATGATTTTATTTAAACAATCCAGTTGAAGATTTATCTGTTTTTTTTTAACACACTTCAAAATACATTCCCTAAAGAGAAAGTTACATTATTTAATGTTTACTGTTTCTCTCTCTCTCTCCTTCTCTCTCTCTCTCTTTCTCTCTCTTACACACTCACACACAGACACACAAACATATATATATAATTTATTTGTTTGAACAGTAGTTTTAATCGATCTCGTATTTGAGTAGATATTCTGTATTTAATCAAACAGTATATTTATTTCTACAAGCCTGATTATTTACGATAAATTTTGTTACGAAAATGTGTGTGACTCGGCAGAATTCAAACCTGCAAACCATATCAACAGACGAGAAGCCATTAATTGATCCGGAGGGTCTTAGATTGCTCGACCACGAATGATTATCTAGTCTACTCGCAGTTAAATCAAGCTTTATGTAACTCAATTTTCGATTCTACATAAATAATCCTATCTGCTCTGAAAGGTTATCGTAATTTCAACAAATGTAAACATCAAATGTGACGGGAAGTATCGATTAAAAATAATGCTTAAACAAATAAATTAAATATGTCGGTTGTTAAAGCCATTTCATTAATCTTCTGGACTTTCCGTAACACTGTATGTTTACAAATTGTTCACATTACGATACGCTTTCAGAACAGCGATGGTTGTTTACGTTAGTCGAAGATTGTGTTATATAAGTACCTCTACTAAATCGTTAAGAAAAATCATAAAACATATAAGTAAAAAATGTTCCAAACTTAATAAAACAAACTTTTTCCATCAAAATGTTTATATTATTATTAAGAAAAAAGATCAAAGTAATTTTTAATTATTTAAAAAAAAATTTAATCCCTTCTAACATTTTGAAATTTTATCAAAATTTTTTGTTTTGATTTGAGTTAGCGGTTAAACAAACGTTACGACTCTTTACAATGGAAAACGTAATGATTGCATCACCCACTTTTTTTTCGGTGACAAACACATTAATTTGGAAATACTCGAAATTTTACATGAAGCCTTATATAAAACTAAGTACGTCCACTCATTTTCAGTAACTAACTTTCAAATTGAAGTTTTCTTGAAACTTTTATTTTAGTTTTAATTGAAAGCTAAAGGACTAAAGTTACTATTTCCAGGAAGCAAAATACTCTCGGGTTAATTTCAAACAGAAATTATATTGATTGGAATTTAAATTTTGAGATACTTTTTCAATTTTTGAATTTTGCCGCCATTTTTGAGCGATCAAAACATTTGTAAACAAAATTTAATTCTCGGTTTTAAAGTCTTGCAAAACAAATATAGTCTGTGACACATTAATTTTGGAAAATTATCATATTTATGTTAAATTGATCTGATTTACACAAGTATTACATATTTATAGCACGAAATTGAGAATAAAACTATTTCTTAAATACAAATTTGAACTTTTTGACCTGTCTGCGACGTAAATCAATAGTTTTTGACAAGTTATTGATTAGAGATAAATTGTATGGCGTTTATACGTGACAAAATTGTACAAATTTTTTTCGGGTAAGAAAGAAAACTCTGACCTTTTAATTTACTCATAGAAATTAACATAACAAAACTTCAAAGGCGCAAAAAATGTTAATTATTCTAAAAATATGGAAGCAAAACGATTTTTATTAAAATTTTCAATTTTCAGTAGACAATATAATCATGAATTCATAAATAAAAAATCTAACCGCAACTGTTCTTTCAAGATTTTAAAAATATTTTTGAAACTTTATAAATTATTATAATAACAAAAAAGATTATAAGAATTCTTTTAAAATTTCTCAAGTAATCGAATATTTTTTCTTCAGACTATAATGTCCTTAATTTTTGTCATTTAAATAATTGAAAGGATATCAAATTAAATAATATCAGAGTTTTATTGCGTTTTTATTTTACTATTTAGAGAATATTTTCGGATTCAGAAGCAAAATTTAAAAAACAATTGATGATTTATATTCCCTAATGATTCTGCGTTTAACTAATAAAATTATAGACCGCAACACTTTACAATTTACTAAAATTTCATGGATTTACGTGGAGGCGGGTAACAGAGGTAAAAAAATATTTTTCTAAGTTTTTTAAATGTTAATAATTTCACAAATAATTTCATTCATATGTGAACGAGGATTGTAAGTTTCATTAAGATACGACAATTGTTTAATCTTTTTTATTGTGTTTGTCACCGGAAAAAAAGTGATGATGTAATCATTACGTTTTTCCTTATAAACAGTGGTAACGTTTTGGTTAACTCAAATCAAAACAAGATTTCCTGCCAAAATTTTGAAAATATTAGAAGGGATTAAAAACTTTTAAAAAATAATTAAAAATTACTTTGATCTCTACTCTTAATAATAAAAACATTTTGAATAATTTCGTTTTTAGTAATTTTGGGACCTTTTTCATTCATGCTGTGCTGTTTTTTTAGCGATTTAGCGGAGGTACCGATATCACAATGGGGTTATTGTACGGTGCTACAAGTTAAACTATTTAGTAGCTAAATGGTCTAAATAATGACGGGCTCATAGGGGCTTCCTACAAAGAGAAAGCAGGTTCAAACCAAGCTGTAATGAACACTGTCTTTATTCGGCTACACAGGGTGGTAGACATAAATTTAGATTTAAGGAAGATAGGGAAGTTTACTAAAGCACAATTATTCATTCATTAAACCCAACGTTTAAAAAATACAATATATATATATATATATATATATATATATATATATATATATATTCTAAACCTATACTGTTAAATATAAGAGACAATGAATGTCTATTATGTTTAAACATGAGCCGTTCTAAACGTCGTATTTTGGCTTTAATTTCAGTTGAAAATAAACACAAAAATTCTCCAACATTTGGATAATTTTTTATTAATGTGCTTCTAAGCTTTCGGCTCACATGAGCCATCTTCAGAGAGGTTATTTATACGGTAATAAAATAACATCCACCATCACCGACGATTTTTTTTTTGTGTTAACATAAAACTCCGCTAGGCAACAGCAATAGTTACCAAAAATAAACCTCTCTGAAGATGGCTCATGTGAGCCGAAAGCTTAGAAGCAAATTAATAAAAATTATCCAAATGTTGGGGAATTTTTGTCTTTATTTTCAACTGAATTAAAGCCAAAATACGACGTTTAGAACGGTTCATGATTAAACATAATAGACATTCATCATCTCTTATATTTAACAGTATATGTTTAGAAAATTATTTACTCCTTCGGATACACTAAATATATATATATATATATATATATATATATATATATATATATATATATATATTTAGTATATATATATATATATATATATATATATATATATATATATATATATATGTGTGTGTGTGTGTGTGTGTGTGTGTGTGTGTGTGTGTGTTTTAAATCCAAAAGGATGATCAGTTAGGTAAATCCCCAAAACTGATCCTAACTAATATTAATTTCATTAATATTAAAATTGATCAAGGTGGAGTGCTCTATGCACATATTATATTCTATTTACAGGGCCAAATATAAAAAATAAAATATAAAACAAAAATTTCGATATTGAAATCCGTTGAATAGCCATTTCTACGAGGAGATCCTCGCTTCTTCAGCAACGGCAAAATGTGAACAACGACGAAAATGAAATATGCTTAACAGAAAAAAACATTCAGCTGAATTTTCTGGGACACCCAATTAAGAAGGAAAGATTAGAGAATCTGATACTCACAAGACAGATAGTTAGAAAGAGAGACAGGGGAAAGCAATGCATGAAAATCTTGATGGGCTTCATCAAGTGGATAGCAGAGCAGGGTTTTGAGCGAAATAACAAAAGAAAAGGTATTAAGTGCTACTAGGGGTAGGGGAATGTGGAAGGCCATGATCGTCTATATCCTGAAAAGTACGGCACATTAAAAAAGAGGCTTATCAAAAATCACACTCTATTTTAACTCGGCTTCTTTCCTTCACAGGAATGATTAAATTGTGGATTAACAATATATACTTACTTACAAACATGGTTTTTGGTGGTCCAGGTTGGATTAGGTTTTTTTCTGTTTTTTGTTTTTTTGTAACTGTACTATTAAGATTTTTTTTATTACTGTACTTGAAGATGCATGAAACTTTCGTCATCACATACGAATACGTCCATTTATGATATTGCAGGCTCATACTTGGTTTTAGAGTAACGTTGGACAATTCATTGGAAATCTATTTACCCAGTTTTATTGAGTGGCTTCTTCAATAGAAAAAGCGCTATTTCTGTCAAGTTCAGACAAAATCAATTCCTCGATAAACTCAACTGTTCCTTGAAGTGTTTATAAAATATTTAGAGTAAGTAAATAAATAAATGAATAAATAATAATAATAATAATAATAATAATAATAATAATAATAATAATAATAATAATAGCAGCAGTAATAATAATATGTAATTACGAGATTTAGGTGTTTTCAAAGCTCCTGAGAATTTAACGGTTTTTCTTTGCAAAACGTAAATATGAAATATTGTTATTTTTACTACTATTTAACGTAAATATTAATTCTTCTTATTCTTATTATTTAATCTATCTGTTTCTCTTTTAATGATCCTGATTTATTAGTCAACTAGTTTTCTTAACTTTATTTATTTTCCAATATTAGTTGTAGATATTTCGAAAAAAATTCTTCTTGGAAGAACTAAGATTTTTTTCTTAGAAAGACTACAAAATAACTTGTTGATAAAATTAAGTATTTTCTAAGAATTTAGTGAATAAATAACTGAATATACAGATGGACGAACAAATAAATGAACGAATAAATAAAGTTTGCATATAAATATATATATTCATATATATATATATATATAATTTTATGCAAATAAGTTATCAATAAATACATACTCCGATAAATAATATACTTGATTTCTTTAAATTAAAATATTATCTATTTTTACAATTTGAAAATGTTTCAGTTAATATTATTACCTTAAAAAACATTATTAATATTATTATTTTTATTTATTTATTCTTTTTTTAAATTTCACTGTTGAGATAGGATATTATTCGTATAAATTCTATATCTTATAAGCGAATATTAACATTTCATTACCCATTAATTTTTTGACAATTAATTTTGTTAAAAGAACTAGTGATGAAAGCAACAAAAATGTTTTTTGATTAATTAAAAACTAATCTGATTAACAGGAGCAGTAGCAATAACAGTAAAAATAAATAAATATACAAAAATGAAAATAATCATTTCATAATTATAAATCTATAATGTATTAGCTAAATATAATATTGTACTATAGTAATGTATTAGCTAAATAAAATATTGTACTATAGTAATGTATTAGCTAAATATAATATTGTACTATAGTAATGTATTAGCTAAATATAATATTGTACTATAGTAATGTATTAGCTAAATATAATATTGTACTATAGTAATGTATTAGCTAAATATAATATTGTACTATAGTAATGTATTAGCTAAATATAATATTGTACTATAGTAATGTATTAGCTAAATATAATATTGTACTATAGTAATGTATTAGCTAAATATAATATTGTATTATAATAATGTCATATTTCATGTCCCACTGATTAACTTCTTTTACCGATGTCTTTTTCCAACGTCATTCTTTTTGAATTTCATTCGCGTCTCTGTCTCTGGGCAACTCATGTACAAGGAAAACTTCGAACATCAACTTACAACTGAAGGTGTTAATCGTGCCAAATAGTGAGTGGCTGATGCTTTATGAGGTTGCGAACGATACCGTAAAGACTTCGGAACTCTGTCTGTAAAAGTCAGTTACCCAGTGTGCCGGGCAAAATTGGGTAGACTTCTGAAATCATGTGTCATTCGTGAGAACAATATGTGAATTAAAAGTCAAATTAGGAAGTGTAGTACAAGTTCTTCTAGTGGATAAACAGGGAGCCAATCCTCTAGGAAGGAAAGAAACGATGCAGCGAACTGAATTACGGCCATTAATAGCCTTGCTATTCCATTTGTTTAATATAGTTTCAACATCTTAAACTGGATTCTAAATGAAATCAAACGAATAGATTGTAAACAGGAAAGCTTCTTTCTAAGCATGGCATGCATCACTCAAAGCCTGATGCAGACCGTCTATACATACACCGTAAAGAAGTTGGAAGAGCTCTTATTTAGCTAGAATTTTCATATTAGGCAACAACTGTTAGTATACTAACATACATAGAAACGACAAAAGATTGGAAGATATAGATGAGAGTGGCTTAAAATCTCTCAGACCGTCTAAGAAGCCAAATCTGATTGTTCAATATTTTGGTTAACATTTGTGAAGGAAATTGCCATTCAGTACCTCGTTATATTACATTAATAAAGCAACTGAGGATAGTGTAGATGCCTGCAATATTTTGCAAGCAGTTTATGTGCTGAATATAAAAATGCAAGCTTTATATCCAAAATTTATTGCCTTGTTTCAAAACAAATTATAATATAAAGGGTCGGCATTAAAACGCTGAAACATAGTTGCCATTCTAGTAAAACGCTTAAGTTCATGTAGTTGGGACAACAGGGTAAAAACTTATCTCAGTAGTTACCGTGAGAATATTTATAGAACAGAGGGAAGCTACATTACGTTGGTAAGAATGTGATCAGAGACAAGATGTTTGATCCGGATAGATTATCTTGCCTACCCTTCATATTATAGTTTGTCTTGAAATGAGGCAATGATTTTCGGGTAGAAAGCTTGCATATTTGTATATTTCAGTACATAAACTGTTTGTAAAATATTGCGTTAATGAAGGCATCTACACTATCCTCAGCTGCCTTATGAACCTAATATGACGAGGTAGTGAACAGCAATTTCATTCTCACAAGTGGGTCAAAATATAGAACAATAAGATTTGGCTTCTTAGACGGTCTGAGAACATTTAAGCTACCCGCATCTAAATTCATTCTCTCTCACTCTCACTCTCTCTCTCTCTCTCTCTCTCTCTCTCTCTCTCTCCACACACACACACAC
The DNA here is from genome assembly GCA_037127315.1 of Ascarosepion bandense. NCBI lineage: Eukaryota > Metazoa > Mollusca > Cephalopoda > Sepiida > Sepiidae > Ascarosepion > Ascarosepion bandense. Next base: position 728,302 of record JBBBDQ010000779.1, on the reverse strand, counting down.
ACACATATGTGTGTGTATGTATTTGGAGTAGATTAGTGTAAATTTTATTACATATTCAGTGTAAAATTAACATTTCTCTGACTGAATTTTTTGTCGGAATCTTATTACTCCTAGTAACCAAATGAGTGATCGTGTCTCTTTACTGAATGACTTTTCTCTGAGTTCGATTAAGCAAAATATCTTAGAATTTATACGTATGAAAATGTCAGCTGTTTGAGCAATCAAAATTATACCAGTGAAAATAAAACGTTTCTCATATCTTAATACCGCGCTTAATGATTCATATAACAGACAGCAAACATTATCAGCATGTCTTATGAGAAACAAACGTTTTCATTTTATGAGAGAGATTTAATAAATAAAGACGGAACAATTTATACTAACATTTTTACATAAAAAATTAACATGAAATCACGTTAGGTAAATTTATTGAATTTTTTAATTATATTTTTACACTAGAATACGAACTGTTACTCATATATGCATTAAAGAGAGCAAAAATGAATAGCTAAAACACCTAGGTTCATGTGTGACAGAATATATGTACATTTTTATGCAAATATATGTATGAGAAAAAACTGGCAGGTCACATTCAATAACTCAAAAATGCAATTAATAACGTCTCCTCACTCCGAAGCAGGCCTTGAATTTTTCTTATTCGAAATGAACGTGTGTTTTCTCAGTTACCTTGAATGACTTTTGAGACTGAGAACCACACAGGATTTTGTACATATGGTTTATAGCAAAACATGCCGAAAAAATCTACAAAAAAAAAAAAATAAAGAATACAAAATTTATATTTTTGAACAGTCTGCATACTGTGCGTTATATCGACTCGGAACGGGGAGCCGGGAGTTCCAATTTCAGTTCGGTTCCTTGCATTCACTCATGCAAAAATACCCTTGGGAAAGGTATTAATCCGTCTCTTCCCTCCAGTTATGGGTTAAATTATAGGACAGATTTGGTTCTATAACCTTGTTCGGCAACCAGTTTACCAAAGAAAGCAATGGCAACATACTGCGGTATGATCTTCTGCCTAGTCACTCATGTCTCTTTCGAAACATGATCGTTCAAAGCGTGTATGCTGCTACCTGGCCACCAAAACTAAAAATAGATAAAGGTTTTCCAACTTATCTCTTTTCTAATCATTTTACCGGATTCTTTGTTTGTTTGCCTCTGTGTGTGTGTGTGTGTGTGTGCGTGTGTGTGTGTGTGTGTGTGTGTGTGTGTGTGTGTGTGTTTCATAAAAATGATACACAAGGTTATGTGGTTAATTTTTTATATAATTTTTCATGTAAAGATCTTGTAATATTTTCTAAGTAGATAAATTATATAAAAATTGTTCGAATATTTTATTTATCCAAGCACTTTCAGCTATATTTGGATCAATAAAACATTGTATGTATGTTTGTATGTCTGTGTGTGTCTGTGTGTGTGTGTGTCCGTTACCTATAGAATCCGAAACGGCTGAACCGATTTTCTTGAAAATATACACAGCTGTACTATTAGCGTCTGCGAGTGTTCTTAGCTAGGTTTTGCGTCGAGGTAGCCCCGATAAATGTCGAAAATTGATAATCAAAAAAATAGGGTTATAGAAGGAGTGGTCCGATTTTAATCAAATTTGCTACACTCATAGACAAAGACATAAGAAACGATATACAGAAGTTTCAATCGTGCAGAAAATCGATACTATATATATATAAGGCAAAATGTTTGTGTGTGTGTCTGTTTATCTGTCTGTATGTTCTTTATACAAATCCATAATTTTTATCCGATTCTCACCAAACTTCACACAAATATTATTTAGGGTGAATCTGAGCTCCAGAACCATGAATTAGTTTTAAAGCTTTCATTACATGCGAGCAACTCTGGGCTATACTGCTATTAGAAGCAAGTGGATGTGTCTAGCCACACTGACGAGCTGTGATACAGCGAAACAGGCTTGTATGTGGATGACTAATATATATATATTCTTCATTTGTAAAGGGGGTTATTACGCGGCCTAGGTTTCTATTATGTGTTGTCCTAAGGCGCTTTGCAATAATTGTTTTTACCATTTTTTCTTTGTTTTTTTTTTTTAAGAATGCTCACATAACGGTAATTTTTTTAACGCTCACGGAAATTTTTAAATGCGTATTTATTAAACTTACATGTAATTATGAATTTTTTATCCATGGTTGTATGAACCAAATAGGTATTTTTGGTATGGTTACACTTAGTCATAATTTCTCTTCTTTCATCTAATAATTCAATTTTGTTTGGGAATAGCGTTCTGAAAAAAAAAACCAAAAAAAAAACCGGTAAAATCAGTTATTGCAAATCGACTGAAGACATCACATGGTAGAAACCTAGGTTGCTTAATAACTCGTTTAAAAATGAAGAAAATTCAAAAGTTCTACAATATAACTGTATTGAACATTTTTAATACAAATGTGTACTTGTTTTTTAATCTTATTATTACCAAAAACTAAGTAATTAAACAATCAATCAATCAATATATATATATATATATATATATATATAAATCCGAAAGAAATAGACGTGGGTAAAATCCCAAAGGAGAACCTATCAATATAAATTGTTGAAAAATTAATCATTAAATCTGATCGAGGTAGAGGCCTTCATGTAAATAATGCATCACTCAATAAATCCCGGGTTTAACTCACGAAACAACAAATTTTAAGTAAAATTCGACGTTATTCATTAACGTAGTCTCCTTCTCGGGTCATACACTGATTCCAACGCTTCTCTAACAATTCAATGCATTTTTTGTGAAACGATTTGTTTTTGGCCTCAAAATCAGCTTCAGTTTCCGATATCACTTCTTCATATGAGCCAAATTTCTTTTCTTGGAGTATACTTTTGAGGTATGCAAACAACCACTCGTCGCTAAGAGCCAGATCTGGAGAAAAGGGTGGATGCGGAAGCAATTCGAAGTGCAATTCATGTAGGTTTCCTATCGTTGCTATCGACTTGTGACACGGTACGTTGTCTTTGTGAAAGATCACTTTTTTCATTTTTCGTTTGGGGCCGTTTTTGGCGATTTCTTTCTTCAAACGCACTAATAATGTTATTTAATATTTGCTATTGATGATCCTTCCTTTCCCAAGGTAATCGATGAATACAATTCCTTGCAAATCCCAAAATACGGAGGCCAAAACGTTGTCTGCTGATTGTTTCGTATTTGGTCGTTTTATATGGCTTCCTCCAGCTGACTGCCGATTTGATTCCGGAGTGAAGTTGTGAATTCATGTTTCACCCATTGTCAAATATTTACGCAAAAACTCCATCTTGTTGCGTTGAAAGATTTGCAAACAGCGATCTGAATCGTCGACGCGTTGTTGTTTTTGATTGTGAACATAGCTTTCTCATTGACAAATGTTTATGTGAAATGGTAAATACACTGCCTTCTGATATGTTCATCTCTTTTGTTATCTCAGAAACTTCAATTTACGATCGGACAAAAGGGGTTTGTAGACTGTTTTAGTGTTTTTCGGAACAACTGCCGATTTTGGGCGACCTGAGCTTCCAGCATCATTTTTGCCAGTACGATCGCGTTAAAAGTCTGCACACCTCCTCTTAACCGTTATTTCCTACGGAGCAGAGTCCAAATAACACTTGTCTAGCCATTGCTTTGCTTGAGGAGTATTTTACCCATCAGAAAACAATGATTTATCAATACACGAAATTCAGATTTTTCCATTGTTTTGAAATTTTGCAAGAGTAGATTTACTTAAATAACTTTAATTTGTCAACTAATATTCTGATTTGGCCCGATTTGGGTCAATGTTTATCACGTGACATTCGAACGTTATTTCTTCATAAAAATTACATTGATTTTTATTAGTGGCACCATCAAGGTTTCAGGCCCGGGACTTATTGAGTGATGTGTTAAGATTTTCTACAGGCAATAATTCTGGATTCCTGACAGCCAACACACACTCTAAGACTTTCTTGTTTGATTCTTAATTTTATAATTCGCTGACAGTAACAAAACTCTCCTTTCCTTCCCAAATCTCCTCTTGTCTTTGAATTCCCAAATAATGTTTTCACCTTTTCTTTCCGCTTTTCTCCTTCCTTCAGTTCTTCATCTTATTCTTTTTCATTTCCTCCTCCTCTTCTTTCCTTTTTCATTTCGTTGCATTTTTCCTGACCTTATCTACATAAACATTCATACAAATTTTCTAATTTTCCATTTTATCTAAGAAAAATTGCCGATCACATTTCTGAATATATATATATATATATATATATATATATATATATATATATATCATTATTATTATTATTAATTATACTTTAGAACATGTGCAAACTACTACAAAATTTTACAATTGTGTTCGACATCGAAATGTTTCATCAGGTAGTTAATAATGTTGGCCAATAAACGTTTTATTGAAACAAATTAAAAAAATTAATGTTTTGAACAATGCAGTTATTTTATTAGTTTTTTATTTGGATATATATGTATAGTATGTAAATAATAGATATGAAAAGTGCCTTTAATCTCATGCGTTTAACTTTATTATTTTTCAGAGATTTGTTTACAAAGCACGAATTTAAAAATTTAATTATAAAAAAAAACAACAAAGAGACTCTATATTGGAATTTTGATTGGGATTTTATTTTAGTGGTCAGATACGTGTCATGATTAATAACGAAATAAATGTTCATTTTAAATGTAGGAAACGTTTGTAGTTCACATATAAAAACAATGACTTTGTACAAGAATATTTTATTATAGCTATAAATAGCACAAACGTAAGCATCATAATTCTATAAAAGGAGAACTTTCAATCGTTGGCGAAAACAATTAGTTCTTTTTTCAATAAGAACAAGAAAATACACTTTTTCTCTTATTTAGTTCCCTTGTTAAAAAAGAATAATTGTTTTCGTCAAAGAGTGGTCTCTGACAAAGGATAGGCTGAAAGTTTCCTTAGATATTTAACGTTTTTATTTTTGAGATTACGCATGCATGTTGTTTGATTTTAGGTTTTAGAGAGCACAGTATTGATGGGTCAGTTGAACACCGTTTGTGTGAAAAAGCACTATGACGCCATTAACTCCAGCAGAAATTTGAAAAGGAGATGTTTTACCGTTTGGAACTCGGGCTGGTATTCAAAAAGAGCTGTATAAGTCTGATGACGATTACGAATGTATTTGAAGTGATCACTAGTGATGGCGACGTTATACCTCCATTCAACTTTTTAGAAAGCATCAGACTCAACGCGAAGGCTTTATCAAATGCATTAAGAAGGAAGTTCTGTTTTTGATCAATAGAATAGCTGTTAAAAGACCCTATGCTTTAGCAACAGGACTCTGCCCCATGTCACACAAGCATGAGAACCCAATCTTACCTCTCAAACAATTTCTGCAACCTCATTATTCTTGAGGTTAAGCATTATGTCAAAATTTATCAATTTATACAGGTAGACCACCCAGAAAGGTTGCATGAGTTTCTGAAGTTGTATGGAGGCAGTGATTGAAGCCAATGGCAATGTTGTTAAATAATTTTTCTTTATTATTTCAAGATATCTTTGTGTTATTTTGGTATTTCTGTTAAATGTCAGTATTACTTTCATATATATATATATATATATATATATATATATATATATATATATATATATATATATAAATTAAAATAAATTTTCAATAATCAAAATTGTTGAATGAACATTTCAACATGAAATCCCTAAGAGAGATTTCACATCTCCTCAGCGACAGGGCATATTTCAAAATGAGAATAAAAAGTAAAAAAAATGAATAAATCAAAAATGACGGTTAAGATTTGAGAAATTTACGTCTCAAAATTTTTTTTTTAATTTTTGGGAAGTAAATCCGTCTATTTTTGGTTTTAAATATTCAATAGAGTTGTAAGTGAAGAAACGGAAAATTTGGCTTGTCTAGCTTTACAAAGAACAAGGGGTAAAGAAATTGAAAATCGTTAAATTAAGAATTGGGTTAAACAAAACAAAAACGGAATGGGGCTGGAAGTAAGAAAAATAAAGTAAAGAACAGGAAAGAAGAGAAAAGAAAGGAAAAAGGATTTAGGAATTTCATGTTGAAATATTCATTCAAAAATTTTGATTATTGAAAATTTATTTTAATTTATATTAGCTCTGTTATTTTAATTACATTGAGCACTCCTCCTGTATCATTTTTTAATATTAATTAGGATCAGGTTTTTTTGGATTTACCTTCCTACTTTTCCGTTTGGATTAAGGTATATATATATATATATATATATATATATATATATATATATATATATATATATATGTATACCTCAAGTTATGCTAGCAGAAGACTAACTATATGTGTTGTGCAACGATGAAGGATGGACCTCAGTACTGTAGACATGGTCAGCAAAACGAAATACTATATACGTGCATATTTAAGCAATGAACAATTCTCATCTTAATTTAAGTTGCTTTTTATCACAGTTCCTTAAATGAACGTCCAAAATTGTTAGAATCTAATGTGAACATGAAAGAAAGAATAAGAATTCGGCGAAGTTGAAATTGGCCTTACTGATTTGCTACAGAATCCAACCACTTGCAGTCGTTATCATTTGTTTTTATTCTTTAGTTTTCCGGAAGGTCTATATGTCGGCGAAATGGGGCGAACTGGAAACTAATGCCTCGTAAGACTTTAACGAAATCAGTTGCCTATATTTTTATTAAATTATTTACAGATTTTATGAATTTTTTTCATATATCTTTTTGAACATATCTTAGATTGTGAAATAAATAATGGCTGATGCAGGAAACATAATTTTATTCTTACAATATTCGCTGTAGAAATATTGAAATTAGTCAAAATACGAACCTTCAGCATCTATGAATCTCTGCCATCAATCGACGAGATTATTTATTCCTCGTTGATAAAAGTGTATTGACTGTAATGTAACAAGATTTTAGAAAGCTGATTCTACCTCTGGTTTGGGTCTAAAAGTTTTACCATGAAAAAATTTGCTTAAGTGCTTAAAAATGATAATCATTGATCCGGCAAATATGAAGAATGTGGTAAACTTTCGTATCCCATGTTTGAGTTTTTTCAATGTGATTTTTTTGAAAATATGGCCGCGCATTATCGTGGAGCAGAACTAGACAATGTCGATTCACCAATCCAGTTTTCACTTTTGCAGGCAGGCATGCATTTCATGTATTTGTTTGCAGCAGAACTGTACATTAATACTCTGAATGGCTTCCAAATATCTGTAGAGCATAACACCAATTTCAAACTACAAAACAGTCACAATAACCTTTAAATGATGTAACTTTGGCTTTGGGAAATGTTTGGGGCTTCATAACGATCAAGTCATTGACGTGATACTTTATGGTTGTCATAAAGGGTCCACTTTTGATTACATGTGATTATTCGGTCAAGAATGGGATCGTTGGTGTTACGCAGAAAAAGCATCGAACACACTTTAAAAGGCCTAATTTTTAATTTTCAGATAATATCATATGAAACTCATTTATCAAGCTTTTTAACCTTGCCAATATTCTGCAAACAATGTACGACAGTTGCAGTACTGACACCAAGCGTCTGAGAAATTTCTCTGACATTTTGACGTGGGTTTCGCTCAACAACTGCTTGCAATGTTTTGTTGTCAAGACTGCATGACCGTTCTCTACCTTTTTCATCTTCAAGGATTTCATCATCAATAAGAAATTTCTGGAACCACCTTCATACTGTTCCGATCACTTGTGTACGCATCCTCCAAGCTCTGTTGATATTACTAGAAGTTTGGGAGGCACTGTACTCAAGTTTAAACTCATTCAAGAAAAGTAAATGAATTTCTTGTTTTGTCATGTTTATAATTAAAGATTTGTATGTTTCAAGAATAATTCCGGTTTGAAAATAAGTTAAACATTATTCAAGAGCACACATTAATTATTATGTATACGAAAACTCAGCTAATATAAACAGTGAATATGAAGCTAAAATAGCTTTTCAAAATATAACATTACGAACAGCCATTATTTTTGTAACAACCAAATATCTAGGTTAGTTAAAACAAACTTCAATGATATCGCTAAAAATATCAGTTAAAATGTGAGCCACAGAGAAGCTGATAACTTTTAGCATTATAATATTCTCCGAAACATGTCTTTCTCACCCACTCATCATTCCCATATATATATATTATTTTTATTAAAATATGTTAATATATATATATATATATATGTGTGTGTGTGTGTGTGTGTGTGTGTGTGTGTGTGTGTGTGTGTGTGCGTATTTATTATAAAACTTTTACATTAAAACATATGAATAACTACTACAATATTATCCACTTTGTTTCAACATTGAAAAAATATCTCAATAGCTAGATAATATATATATATATATATATATATATATATATATATATATATATATATATACTACCTAATCTTCAGTCTGGTCAAAGAGTCAAAGGAACGGTCAGGTCGCACTAAGATAAACCACACATACAAGCAGACTGATATCATCAGACCAAAAAAGGCCCCAACTAGAATACACACACACACACACACACACACACACACACACACACACACACACACACACAGAGCAGCAGCAGCAGACAGCCAACTAGGAATAGCCATTATTTGAAAGGCCGAGAAGACACTCGGACAGACAAAAGCTCTGCCATTCTGAACATGAGATTTTGATCTCGAAATATTAATGTTTAATAAATAGGTAATACCCAAACACTTCTTTACCTTCCTTTATTTTATTCAACGAATTGTGACAGCCTTCAAGACATTACCCATATAACTATTTTACACAATGCTTCAAGTAAATTACAAAACTTTAATATATATATATATATATATATATATATATATATGTGTGTGTGTGTGTGTGTGTGTGTGTGTGCGTGTGTGAGCGCGTGTTTTTTGCTGTGTCTGCGATAATTCTTTATGAGATTTTTTTATTAGCAAATGATAAGAATCCTGCGCCATAATAAATTATACTCACTTTCCTTTGTTTGGCATTTGTAACGCACCTAGAACCCCATCCCCAGATTTTTGTCCTAGTCGTCAAGCCATAATGTAATTATTAAATTCTATACCTAAAACTTTAAGTCAATAATGAACATGTAAAAATTCAATACCACAATATAATTCTGCAGAAATATAACAACAGCAATATAGATGTCCATTTTTGTTATAGATTTACCCTGGCGTACCAAAGGTATGTTAAAGCAACGAAAGATGTCACTAGTGTCCTTGACGCCATATAAATTCCTACACGTATTTCCGTTGAGCTTAGGCTGCTCATTCCAAAACTAGGTGAATTATTGGAATTGGAACGGGACATGACAGTGAGTGGTAGAGTGATGTGATATTTAATTTCGGAAATTTTGGTGGCATTCATAACGCATGAGCCATACCAACGATCCGACGAGACCAGGATCACAAGTTAAATGTAATTCAGGTTGTTTGCTTTATTTGTAAATGCTTTTTAGCGGTTTTCCTGCAGCATATTCGGTCTGCTTGGTCACTGAAATAGGTAAGTGATATGAGTTTTTGGCGTTGCACTTCGTCCTGCTTATTGGCATCCATTCGTCTATTTCATGCACCCAATAGCAACAGGATAATGAAACGCATCATCAGACTCAATCAGCCTAGAATTTGTTTGAGGATCATTTTGGAAACGTCGGAATAGCCACATTCGCTCGACATCAAACATCAAACTGTATAAGCATTTATGGGACGCGATATGCACACAAGATTCTGTGCCTATTAATGTGAGTGTGAAAGGCATGGTTAGTGGTATCGTTGCCAATCTGAGTTGTTTTAATTCATTTGATTAGAGATGAATCTACAAAACATTAATCACCAACAAATGGCTATGACCTTTTTTATGACTTACGATAAAGCCAGTATTTGAACTAAGCACGGTAGTTCATATTTCTGCGCTGGTATCCGTTACACTACCCGCGTATCCGCAGGATTTACATTAATTCCTGGTCATGTTTGTAGAGGAACAGCAATCACAGGGAGTGTTGGAGCTTGCTTAAGAAGTTAAATGAAAATGTTAAAATGTGTTTATTTATCAACAGTATTTTATGTCTATGAAAACACTTAGTTTTACAGTGCAGGAAAAATAGTTAAAATTGTTCGTGCGGATGTGTGGGTAGTGATAGATATCGACGCGAAATTGAAATTGGCGGACTGTTTTCAAATATTGGGAAAAGCATGAATTCGTCTCTCTTTTTCCAGTACTATGGATTAAACAACAGTAGTACAGTATTTTTGATTGTCAGCATTTTAAGAGAAATAAAACACTTAATTCCAAAGGAGCATAAAAAAGGATGAACTCCATCAAATTTTTTGTTCAAACCATACACACTTCCGTTGCAGGTACAGTACATGTGATGCATGTACACCCCAGGTGAGTTACTTGATTTGTGTTCGAGATTTCTGTTGTGGATGTTTTACCTTTTTTTCCTTTTTTTTTTTTTGTTAATCAGTTCAACACAAGCAAGTCGATAATGTCACTAAACACAAGAAGCTACTAGAAGTGAAGGACAAATTAAAAACTTTAGAAAGAACACGAAACCAAATCCTAAATAGAAAACAAGAAATAAACCTTTACTTCTGTTCAATAAACTAAGGAGGAGTGTGACCGGGGTTACAGGAAAAGTACTAATATTTAAATTGAATTGAATGCAATAAGAAAAACTGTTATCAACATCGAGACAAATTACAAGACCTACCATTATTACCAGAATATTCTGTTACGATATTCGCAATCATTAAATGCAATGAATGTTTTCAATTTCTTTTTTCTCATTCAGTCTCACCCAGGCTGTTACGAGTAGAATAATGAAAACAGGAGATGTATATGTGTGCGTAAAGTTAGGTGGTGTATAACGCGTTTCATCAATGGTAACTGCTATGGGCAAGAGAATCTATATTCCGACCTGGTCTACAAAAATCAATGAAAGAAAATTCACCACGAATGTTCTTTGTCCTTGTATAAAATATACAACAAGTATAATACGACCCCTTGTGTCTGAAGCTAAAAACAGTGAATAAATTATATCCTTGAATAGTACATTTATCCCCATGTAATATTTTATTGTTCATTTAACTTTGAATATCTTTCATATATTTAGAGTAAAATATTTAATAGAAATGAACCGGATGTTAAGCCATTGCTGTTTTCTCTTAATTTCCGTTTCAAAACTTATTTTCAAAAAAGGTGTTTTGTTGTAACATTAATGTTATCAAAATATGACAGAACTTGTGCATTCCATTTATTAATTTTTGTGATCAACTTCGGTGAATTTCCTGTTTTTGAGACAAAAGACGTTCAATTACTCTGAGGCTTAAATAGCAAATATAGCCGACATACCAAATACCTTTTGTACACAATTGTTTACAACACTTTCCTGCTTTGTGTTTTATAATCTATTAAGCTAGATGCAATAGTGCTGTTTCAAAGAGATTTTTTGAGTTGAGTGAAAATCTCTGAAAACATGTACTTGTGTATAATACCATCTCTTCCTTTTTTGTCTCTTTTTTGTGTGAACATACTCGTATTATACACAAGAAAATATGATATAATATTCCAGGCTGGGGTGATTATGATTTTCTAGATCAACCTTCAACCAATACAAGGCCCAAGAATCTCTAAGACTAGTAGGTTACTCAATGACTATATCGAATCCATTGCTAAATCCGCTGCCATGAAAGTCGGTTCTCTGTGCAGGGCCCGAAAGTTTTTTCCGTCTGAATCTATCCTGCACATATATAGATCTACCATCCGCCCGTGTATTGAATACTGCTGCCACATCTGGTCGGGTGCCCCTGCTGTTCTACCCGGGGTTCTTGACAAAATACAACGGAGAGTCTGTAATGTGATCGATACCGACTTGGCAGACAGGCTGCAGTCACTCTATGACCGGCGTGACGTGGCTTCCCTGTGCATCTGTGGCTTCCCGGTGCCTCTTCTATAAATACTTTCACGGCTTCTGCTCCGATGAACTTAGATCACTGGTGCCACCTAGGTACGAACTTTGCACGAGATAAAAGATTAGCAACTAGGTCCCATCCTTTTACAGTGAAACCGATAAAATATAACCGCAATTTCTACTCCAACAGCTTCTTTTCTCACACTTACCGCCTGTGGAATTCCTTTCCACATGCTTGCTTCCCCGAGAGCTACAATCTCCAGCAGTTTAAATGTAAGGTCAATAGACATCTCCTAACACACTAACTCGCATCCATTCTCTCAAACACTCTTTCCACCTACCCAACCCTCATCCTCGGTATCCCTACCCGTCTATCACCCTCCTTCTGACATTTCCTATATTTAACCATTTCTCTCATCACCTACCTCTATGTAATCCCTTGCGCAATAGTGGAAGTGGAATGCCTTGCTTAAGGTAAAATGCTTAAAAAATAAATGAGGTGTGTGCTACGTATATATGTGTGTGCAAGAGTAGAAGGTAGGAAATGAAAATCGTGAGGATATGTGGGGTATATTATAATTAATCCGAATTTAGGATTATAGTTTTTGAGAAATATCGACGCTTGAATCTTTTCCACATATTAGTAGTTCTTGTCAGGAAGCTCACGGCCTAGCGCATACTTCTTGCAAGATGAAACTTAAGCAATGAGAATGATTCCATTTGCGTAATTGTGTCCTTGCCAGGTTGTGTCCTGGCTGTAAAATTCTAAACTGGTAAGATTTTCAGTGTGGAGATCTTCTGAAAATTATCAATGGATGAACAAAAATAAGTACTTGTAGAGAAAAGTTGGCACAATACAACGAGATTATGCATGTCGTTGTAACCATTCGAGATTAAATGTAAATATCTAGAAAATACTGTTACTGGTCGCCCGCTGATGTGCTAACGGCTATTATTGAAAAATTATTCCAAGCTCTAAATAATAATGGCGCAGCTAGAACTTTTGCTCTGGATATTTCGAAAGCGTTTAACGGAGTTTGGCATCCTGGTCTTCTGCGCAATCTCCAGGGCTAGGGTATTTCTGAACGATTGTTTGATTTAATTTAATCGTTCCTCTCGAATCGGGAAATGAATGTTCAGTTTCGAGATCCTTTCACACTAATGCAAGTGTACTTCAAGGCTCTATACTAAATTCGTCACTGTTTTTTGCACTTCATCAAGTATCTTCCTGATGTCTTCAGTTCCCAAGTAAGCATCTACACTATTTACTTCCTTCCCAGTAGGAAATTTACTAAAGCTGGTAAGGTAAACCTGTCTGCTGCTTTTGAAACGGGCCTGCAATCAGTGATTAACTTGAACAGAAAATGGCTTGTAAATTTTAATGTCTCCAAAACAAAAAATGCTCTCCTTTAAACACAATAGAGAAATTTTCCTGAGAACTATCAGCATGGCTGATGCAATTCTCCCAGAGAGCAACATACTTTGCCTCCTTGACGTCACTTTTTCAACCAACCTGAAGTGAAACTAATATATAACGGATCTATAGCTGCATATACTGCTAGGCGGGTTAGGTCTCTATGTTGGGCCAGAAAGGTTTTTCTCGTCATAATCCATTTTGTATATTTATAAATTTATCATTCCTCCTTGCTTTGGAAACTGGTGACAGATTTTGCCAAGTACTCCTACTATTCATCTTGAGGTTCCTTGACAAAATTCGAAGAATACTCTTCTATGCAATCAGTCCTGACTTGACATCTCGGCTTCAGTCACTTTTTCACTTATGTGAAATGGATTTCCTCTGTTTATTCTACAATTATTTTTATGACATCTGCTCTGAAGTCCACGTGAAATTAAACATGCTACTAGAATAACATCAAGTTTCCACACTTTTACTGTTGAAATAGTTACATATAACCACCACTTCTACTCCAAAGGTTTTTTCACACACCTCTCACCTGTTTATCTCCCTTTCATTTATTTGCTTCCCTGATAGCTACAATCTCAAAATATGTAAATGCAACGTCGGTTGCCATTTTCTATTTTTTTAATCTCGTTCATAGTTTATCCTTTCTTCAGTACCACCTGTACCCAATTTTTTCTCACTGTAACAATCTGTATACTAATAGTGTTTCCACCTTATTTGGGGTGAATTTTTAAAAAAAAATCACAACAGATCTCAACGCTTGAAACAGAAGATGATTACACAAGAGGGACATGCTACAGAAGACGCCACTCGAAATTATAAAAGTGTTAGCGACAGTCCGTTGCATTTTCATAAATAAATTTTGTATATCTCATTCCATATGTGCCGCAGTGGAAGGTAATAACATCAGGTGTGTGGGTCACTTCCTAGCACGTTGAGTTTCACCTTAAACAAACTAATTCCATTGGTTAATCTGATTGTATTTTACCTCCAACTAAAACTTGCAGAACCAAACCGTGATAAGGAATGTATGACGCGAGCATGTTACGGTGACGATGGAAGTTTCTAGTCCTGAACCAGCACGTTGGAAGTGAATTGTCATAACGCCATCGTCAGTAAGGAAGAAATTAAATACTTGGGTAAAGCCGCCGACGCCGGCAATTACCTTTGCAACGTCGCTCGCATCTTTAGATACCACAGGTTAAAGAACTTTGAGTTTTCTAACCGGGTCTTTCTTATCTGCGCATATTTCCTTCTCTCAACAGCCTGAATGTTGAAGACGCAATCCATTTTAAGATATTCTCTTTTGTTTTCTAGCAGAGCAAAGCATTTTTAATCAAATCTTCTTGAGTTAAGACTGTTTCATCAGACATGATATAAAACAGATGTTCGCTCACTGGATTTAAGGTTTTGAATTTAGCGCCAGATTGGATCTAAAACTATTTATAAATGGAACATTGTGTGTGTGTATGTATGTATGTGTGTGTGTGTGTCTGTGTGTGTGTCCGTTACCTATAGACTCCGAAACGGCTGAACCGATTTTTTTGGAAAATTTGCACAGTTTTTTTGCTTCGGGTTTGGCTCTAAGAAGGTATAACTAAAGTTCTTAGTCTCAGTTATGATACCATTTATTCAGAGAACTTATTTAGCCTTCAAAATTCAGTTTACGACGAAAAATTTATTTGATATCGATACCAGGAAACCAACATTTGACTTACATCCATTCATTTTTCTTTCAGTCTACGATTTAACTGGAAACAACTATTGCTTTTTAGTCTTTCGTGCCAAAGAGTCTGAGCTCCAGGACCATGGATTAGTTTTAAAGCTTTCATTACACCTGAGCAAAGCCGATCTGTACTGCTAGTGAGTTAATAAAAACAAAAACTTAACTAGGTTCCGAGGATGACATAAAAAAAGAAATGTTGATGACAATGGGAATATTCTGGGCAAAAAGAAAGTGATCATCAGTAGAAAAGTAAAATCATGGCATGAATTAAAGCAGCTTTTATGACAGGAAATAAATTTTCAGTTGTGCATTTCTTGTGAGGCTTCGTCACATTACGAAAGCAATGTTTCTAGGATACATTTTTCTGTTTAGGCGAGATTTATATGTAAGTACGGAAAATATACAGCTATTACATAGCAACTTACAAATGCTGGCGTATATTGACTATTCTGCACACACAGACACACACACATACACACGCATACACACTAAAACACTCACAAACACATTTATCTAAACTTATATATAAATGAAACTTTGTCTCTGTGTGTATGCGTGTGTGTGTGTCTGTGTGTATGTTTGTGTGTGTCCGTTACCTATAGACTCCGAAACGGCTGAACCGATTTTCTTGAAATGTTACACAGTTGGACTATAAGCCTCTGTGAATGTTCTTAGCTAGGTTTTGTGTCGAGGTTGAAAATTCATGCAAAATATTCCGTCTTTGCACTATAAATAAATTCGGCTTATATACTAGCATATATATATATATATATATATATATATATATATATATAAATGAATTCGAGCGCTCTAGCTATTGGGCGCATATAATGATATGCGCTAAAAAGTCTGCATACTTCCACCGAACGCACTGACGCCGACTGACGCCATTTCGGTCGGGTTTCAATCTCGGGTAAGAAAGCAATCGGAGTCTAACCGTACTGATGAGCTTTGATACGCCGAAACAGATCTGTCTGCGGATGACAATATATATATATATATATATATATATATATATATATATATATATATATAGTCATGCGCCGACAGATCTGTTTCGCTGTATTACAGCTCATTAGTACGGTTAGTATTCTAATTGATTCTAGCCAGGATTAAAACGTGACCGAATCGACATCAGTCTGCGATTCTACCTCTGAGCTAAGGCGGATTTTTAGTTTGTGTTATATACAATATAAACACGCGCCTGAGTGAACCTTGCATAGATGCGTGAGTAGCTACTGTTTTTAAAATTCTACAATATATATATATATCTGCATACATATATATTCAAATTATATGTGTGTATCGGAAATCAACGAATTTTAACGAAACTTGGTTATAAGCAACCGACAATTTGAAATGAATTGTTTGAACATTATTTTTTTTTATCGATACTCGTATTTAAGTAGATATACTCTTTTTAATGAGACAGTATTATATATTTATATCTACCGGCCTGATTATTTATGACAAATACATTCGGCAGGATTCGAACCTGCAACCCCTATCTGTATAGGGGAACCTACCATTTGATCTGGTAACGTCTTAGACCTCTCGACCAAGATTAGCCTCCAGTCTAAACGAGGTTTTTATCAAGCCTATATAACACAATTTTCGATTCATTGTAAACAAACATATCTGCTCTGAAATGTATCGTAATGTCAACAAATGTAAACATGTTATGGAAATCAACGAATTTTAACGAAACTTGGTTATATGCAACCGACAATTTGAAATGAATTGTTTGAACATTATTTTTTTATTATTGTTTTCCGTAACATGTTTACATGTGTTGGATTTAAACATTAAGAGTCGCTACCAGTTTGCAGATTAAATTCTACATCTTAATGCTTTATATATATATATATATATATATATATATATATATATATATATATATATATAGAAATATAAAACAAACAGAACTAGTAAATTGAAAAATGAAATACAGATTTAATAGATAAAAGATGTCATTGCTTTTTCCTACCAAATACGTTTTATATAAATATTTATAAATAATCACATTTTAAATTTTCATTTAAAAAAAAACAAATAACAACAATCAAATATGATTATTAAATGTGTATTACTAGATATGGTTGATGAGAATTTTCCAAAACTGACCTACATAAACGTTCGTTTGTTATAAACTATATTTGACAAATAGTATGACGATTTTACTAGAATGTTCTAATGAAAGGTGTTATATAACTGCCATCTCATTTTAAATCGTTAACATTCTATTGATTACCCGACCACGAAAAATAAAATTTCTGTGAAGCAAGAAAAACTGCAAGAAGCTTATCTTGCAACACAAAAGAATTTGGACAACTTCACTAGCGTGAAATGTTAAAACAAACTGCAGATAACATCTTTAAGAGAAAACCTAGTTTAAGAAACCTAGTTTAGGAAATAACTTGAAAAAATGAGAGAAAAACAAGTGATGAAAATCCAAATGGGGACAAAGAAGAATAATTTCAGGAAGAAGAACGAATATATATATATATAAAGAGAGAGAGAGAAAGAGAGAGTTAGGACAGAAAGTATTATGAAATTCTATAATGTGAAATTCTATTTCTGCAATGGTTTTTATTCGTTTATTTACAGAAGAAAACTTAAGATATGTAACCGGATAGGTATGAAACATTTATAGTTACAATGAATGTTCTTCATCATTCCTATATCTTACGAAAATAAGATGTTGCATGCTGATACAGAAAAAAAAACATACTCGCTTTGTTTTGCAAGTTAACATATATCAGATTATATTATGCCAAAAAATATCTTAGCAAAGCTTTTGTATGATACAGGCAAACCTTCCCCGAAAATACACAAACACATTAAATAAAAATAGAAATAAACATAAAAATAAAAAAGGAAAATAAAATTAGGTTAAAAGTAGGTTAACACTGTGACCGTTAGGAGAAAAAAAAAGAAATAAATGAAAAAGAAAAAACAAAAAAAAAGTAATATGTACAAAATTCAGGCCAAATTTCAAAGTGAATCTTTATTTTCATTAGTTAAAAGGAACACACACATAAATTTTATATCTTACCGCATAAATACAAAGCAAACCATGATTTTTGTATTTAAATGTAAATCATTTTAACAACCAACATCCAACATTGCCTGATGGCGAGATTCTCTCTTGAAAAAGAAATGTCCGTATCTCAATGCTCATTTCATTCATAATTATATATATATATATATATATACATATATATACAATATGAGTTTTGTTATAAATATTCCTTACGAATTTAAGTTCATAATGTCTGCTTGAATGAGAAATAGTCAAGACAATAGTAAAGAAAAATATTTGTTTGAAAGTGATGTAATAAAAGAAAATTTCATTAATAATTTATTTAAATTTTCCTGCATTCATATATTTTTATTTGGTGGGAGTAACGGAGTACACAAATTGTCTGTATTGCCCACTGTCCTAAGTCATTTCGGCCACTTCTTTAGTCTTCTTCAAGGGTTTTATATTTAATTGTTGTTAATTTTCCTTCACAGTTGTCTTTTAAGTATCAATGTGATTTGATTGGGTCTTGGTAATTTTTCTATATTATTAATGGTCTATCACTATCTTGATATAGAACACTTCATGATAAAAAAGCCTGCAACTCAACCACACACACACACACACACACACACACACACACACACACACACATATATATATATATATATATATATATATATATATATACCTTGCTGTGTAACGCGAACTTAATTTTTAAATTATAAAAATATGTAAAAAGAATCAGTGGGAAATAAGGAAAAGTGTTAGAAAAATTACCACACAGCTACGAATGTTTTAAATGACACAGTTTTGGAAATTTAAATTGATTAAATATAATCAGAATATCAAGAATCATCGCTGGAACTGACACCATTAATTAAGTATTAGGAAGAAGAAGATTGGGTGATGACAAACAGGAATACTGATTTATCAACGTTAATTTTTGTGATGAATATAGATGGACCTGCTGTCTGGGGTAAAGTTTGAGTTGTTTGTATAAGCAGACAACTTATACAACAGAGAAGACATATTTTTATCGTATTGTTTTCATGCTGTAAAATGCTAGGGTCGTTGTAAATTACTGTTGGTATAAAAAATTTATGCATTATTGTAAGTTCTTAAATAAGACATTCTTTAGTGGTACAAATCATATGCTACTCATTGTTCCTCCAGATACTGCAAATCTTACGACAGCACTCCGTGGCCAAAAAATGAAAAAAATATTTATAAATACGCCAAATTATTGAAATGCACACCAGGAAAGAAAATAAAACTTTGCGACGCTCACTAAATAAATGTATATGAAAATGACAAATAATTTTCAAGTAAAAAAAAAAAATATTATTGCAAATATTCTTCTTCTTCTATGTGCCATAACTCTTCAGAACATAGGCGATCATGGCCTTACACATCTCCCTATACCTGGTCACTCTTAGCAAGCTTTCTCCTGTTACCCCACACAAACCCCAGTCTGCCATCCACCTGCTCAGGCCCTTTAAATATGGTATCCGCTGCTTTCTTCTGTCTCTCTTTCCTTCTATCAGACCTGTGAGTATTTGATTCTCTAATCCTTTTCTTCATCACGTCCCAAAAACCTTCAGCAATTTTTTCTGAGGCTCAGTATTAATTTTCATTTTCGTTTCCATCCTTTCTAAAACCTCATCATTGCTCACATGCTCGATCCATGATATCAGCATACTTTTGTAGAGCTACCAGGGATAGGAAGACGTGAAAGGCCATAATCGCCCAATTCCTGAAGGGACATGGCGCATAAAAGAAGAAGAATTTGCCAGTATATAATACTTACTCAACCTAACAAATAAACTTAAATTTTTACATATTACAAAAATTAAAAACATCTAATCTAAGTTTTAGAAATTATTCAACACAACAAAAAATCTATCCTGTAGGAAAAAAAAATCTGATGCGTTTTTTTTTAATGAATTCTCATTTTCTTTGGAGGATTGCCTCTTTCAAAACTAACAATCAACAACAAAAGTTATATTCTTACATTGGATACACATACATTATACACTCTCGTAGGTTAACTTTTCATTGGTCACAATTAAGCTGAATTCGCGTCTATGTAGACCAACACACCACACTTAACTTATGCCTTTTAGAAAAAAAATTGTCATCTTAAATCATATATATGGCCCTAATCTACTTAACAAAAACACGAATTAACGACAACAGGCAGCCATAGAAAATAATAATTAAATTCTTAAATCCATATTGATATAAACTTCTCTATACGTTTGTGTCTTTCTTTTTCACTCCCTTAATTTCCCTCTGTCTTCCATTCTTTTCTTCACAAACATTACTATTAATAATATCGAATTGAGCTCCTTTGAATTCATCTCCTTTATTTTAATAATATTTATTTTATTTTATTTTTTGTTTCCATGAAATTTTTGTCTAGTTAAAATTTACTCTTGAAAAATTTTAAAAAAAATAGTACTCTAACCTTATAAGATTTAACTTCTATGAACATCGAGCGAATTTAAATCAAATCGCTTAAATTGTCAGTTCGTAATATACAGCCTTTGACGCCGTAACGCATGAAACTCTGAAGTTATTTTATCGACGTAGAATACTATGAGAATCGTTGGAGAATTCGTTTATCGCTTGTGCAAACAGCGTATTATAAAAAATCTAACAGTGAAAATTTATAATATAAATATACGTTTAATAGTTGTGAGGGAGGCTAAAGAATTCTATATCCACACTTGGAAAATTTTTTTTTCATTCTTTTACTTTTTCTAATAATTTGAAAAATTCAATTTTAATAGCTTCTTGTTTAAGATTTGCTACATTTATCGAGGAAGAGTGATCAATAGCGAGGATGGAGCGTTGAGTTATCCCGTCCTTCCAAAGTCGTAGAACATTAGTTTGCATCGAATTCACGTGGAAGCTACTATACGAATATAGCAATTATATACAAATAAATAATATTAGTCATATGGAAACCAGTAATACGGAGTACCCGAGAAATTCATTAGAGTCAAAAATTGCAATATGAGCTCTGGTAAAAATACTAAAGGAAACCGTTAACATCAAATATTGCAATATGAATATGGATGATTGCCATTTCTCCACAGAAGACTACCATCTCTTACTTATAAAATTAAGAGTTTTATCAAAAAAATATCTTATCATTATGTCGTAAAACACTAATAGCCAAAGAAAAACAAAAGATAGAAGGAAGAGAACTAGAAATGATAAAAGGAATGACACCCGGTTAAATTCAGTTCATATCTGAAGAAGGCGAAAACCGTTGCTGTTCATTTTACTAAGTCCATATTTGCTGATCGCATCCCAGATGTTACTATCTTTACCCACCCTGGCATTGAATTACCAAGACAATCTTATATATATATATATATATATATATATATATATATATATATATATAAGTCTGTGTGTATGTGTGTGTGTGTGTTACGTTAAACGGTATTTTTTGTGGATACCTGTACTTAGGTAGACACTCTGTTATTATTTTCAACAGTATTTATTCAGATACATGTTTCCCCTTAAAATAACATATGAAATATTAAAAATATGTCGAATTAAGAAGAATAAAACTTAATAATGCCTATATCAAATAATAATAACAATAATAAGCTAACATACCTAGAAACAACAAAGAACTGGGTGATACAATTAAACAACATGAAAACAGAAAGAAAAATATTTAATAATGAAAGAAGGCAGTAAATACAAACAAGATTTACATTTAGTAGATTCCGGAGAAAAACAAAACCGAAAAGCAAAGAACAAACTACTGCGGCCAAAAATATGAAAAAGAAAGTCAAGGATAAAGCTCTTGAACAGATAAAATAACGCTGGCGTGACAAACCTTCGCATGGCTTAAATCCAGAACGTGCTAATAAAACTAATGTTGATAAAGTTAATTCTCATCGATAATCATGTGCATCTAGATTAAAGTCTGAAACTGAGGGCTTTTTTCTTGCTGCGCAAGACCAAAGTCTTTTCACTAGGAACTTTCAGGCAAATATTATACATAATAATGTGGATCTTAAATGCAGGTTTTGTGATAAATACCAGCAAACAATAGACCAGCTAATCTCAGGATGTTTCGTACTTGACCCAAATGAATATGAAAATCGTCACGATAGAGTGGGGCAATATTTACATTGAACAATGTGCAAACACTATGGAAAAATATGTAAACAAACACTGGTATGAACATCACCCAATACCGGTTAGAGAAATCAAAGATGTCACCATTCAATGGGATTACACCATCTATACAGACAGAAAAATTGAAGCAAATAGGCCGGATATTATTTTTAAAAACCAAAAAGAAAACGCTTGCTTGTCCAGCGGATTGTAACATAGCAACCAAGAAATTCGAAAAACTGTCAAAATATAAAGACCTGGAAATTGAAATAGAAAAAATTTAGAAATTGAATACAAGCATCGTGCCGGTGATAGTAGGTGCAATTGGAATTATAAAAATGATAAAAAAAACACATTTAAAGAATCCCTGGAAACCCCAGCTTAAGAGATATACAAAAAATTGTTTTGTTAAGTACAGCCCACACACTAAGGAGAACTTTGTCTATGTAACGCTAGGGACGTTAGGGAGGTAAGAAAAACATAAAATGGAGCTATAACAACACACCACGACCTGCCTTAGGTCTTCCAGCAGACTTGGTAGGTAGTGCGACAATGGCAGAAATTGATTTATAATGGAAAATGACATAATAATAATAAATAAATTATTAGATAAGAAAAATGATGTTATTGGTCGATGTCGACACTTTAATATATATTTACATTATTACTTGCCAATATAATATAATTCAACATATATGTAATAAAAATTCATAATGAAAAACTATAATTAGTAAATAATTACGTCGATCAAAGAACACGTAATGAGTTCATCCTTGCCGAGTGGATGTTATCACGATTCATCGACGTTGGGGAGAACGATTGTAAGTAATTATATGGATTTAAAATAAAATGATAATAATAATAATAATATATATATATATATATATATATATATATATATATATATATATATATATATATATATATAAAGAATGATTTTATAAAATAAATTTTGTTGGATTTTTTTACATTTCACCTATTTTCGAATAAGTTTTACTTTTATATCATGGAACTGTTGCAGCTTTTTTTGTTTTATTTTAGCTCTAGAATATTATTTTTTAACATAATGCTTTATTAACAAAGGTTTGTCGGAATGTTTGGCATTTTATTGGTTATATCCACATATTGCTGGAATGGTTTTGTAAATGTACGATAACTTATTCTGAAATTTTAAAAATACATTATATAGAATGTGGCATACTTGACAAATGATGGTGCATAATAGATACCGTTTTTTGCAAGACAATGTGAAACCTTGGGTGAAAACTAAGAGAGCAATAAGAAACGTTAATAATGTGACAACTTATGTTTTGTCGGCCAAGAGCACGGCTGAGTCTGTCAAACGTAGGTCTAACAAGTTATAGTTGTAGCAAAGCCGACAGACCATTAATCAAGTATGTCGTATAACTTGACAACAATAATCTGACATATTAGTTGTGTGAAAAAAAACCTG
The DNA here is from genome assembly GCA_037127315.1 of Ascarosepion bandense. NCBI lineage: Eukaryota > Metazoa > Mollusca > Cephalopoda > Sepiida > Sepiidae > Ascarosepion > Ascarosepion bandense. The sequence goes on along the minus strand of JBBBDQ010000779.1, from coordinate 704,615 downwards.
CAAAAGTCGATCTGGCCTTGCAAAGAAACTGATGGTGCACCAGACTGCTCCATCTGCTACGGTTAATTATATAAGTCAATTTGCTGGATTCAAAAAATCACTGCAGGGCTCATGACCGACACATTACCTTAAAAAGTTCGTTGAATATTATGTATGTAAATACCTAATACTATGCTTGCAGACGACTGTAAAGTTACATGCTTTTGTAGTTTTCTGTGTATGTTATGATAATATTATTTGTTTGCAGCGTGTTTTGCGTCAGCAACATATGGCAGTATAGATAAAAATGACTATTTACATTTGTGTATCTATATTGAGTTGTCTTGTTTGAAGAATTCTCAGAAGCGCCAGTAAAAAGATGTCGTCCGGGGAATAGAGAAAATGAAATCCCAGGACTCAACCAACAAGAGAAGTGGGTGGATGTGCCACTACCCGAAGGTTATGACAGGAAAATACGCTGCTTATTAATCCTCGTTGAGAATTGCTCTCGGTCTGACGTTGAAACATTTTTTGTCAAACGACAAAACAAAACGTTTCAGTACACGTTGGTATAAAAGTAAATTTGTACTCATTTGTATAACTATATTTCCTTTTTCAAGCTTAATTTCTTTTGGGGCGTTTCACTTTATTCTCTTTTTTTTATCAATGTGCTGAGACCAGTTCGGACGGAAGCGATCACGGATCTCTTCAACTTTGTTTTCTTAGTTAAGCTTCTCTTTTGTCTATCTCTCCTAATCCCATTCCTACAAACCATTTACACGAGTTTGATAGGTAAAATATTCAGTACTTTTCTTTGTCCTAAACATCAATATGCACCCTGAGTGTCAAATTGTCAAATGTTATTTTACAATGAAATTTACATATCGTAATTCTACTAGTAACTACGTGTTGTATCAAATTACTGATCTCTCTCTCTCTCTCTCTCTCTCTCTCTCTCTCTCTCACACACACACACACACACACACACACACACACACACACACATATATATATATATAGGGGTGTATCAAAAATTATTTTACAAACATTGACCTTTGGGTCCTCACACCTAAACAATGAAAAAACTCCATATAAACATACGTACACAAAACCTTCCTTTTTTTGGGTTATTACTTTTAAAGTGTACGGTCGACGCTGTTAAATGTACAATCCAAGATATAATCCCAAATTTGTGTGTGGGTTCATTTCACAAAAAGGTAAACTTATCCTTATAATCATAGGCCATCGTTGTACCTCAATACAGCAACACATAAAAAATGCTAAAGAAAAAATATCCTCCACTTTCTTCTACACACATATGCACCCACTGAATTGTTGACTAGCGGACAGTTTGAGATACACCTAAACGGTTTTCAATGGTTAAGCAAGCCCGCATAACCCATTGATGTAGGGTCTCTGCATCATTAATCTCTTTTATCAAACCAATTGTTAGGTAGCCTCACAGATAAAAATGCAAAGGACTGAGATCAGGACAACGTGCAGGCCATGGAACTTGTCCTTCCCTACATATCAATCTTTCATGGTTAATGTCAGCCAATGCTTCGCGATCAATAAAACTAAAATGTGCTGCAAGAACAAGATTTGTCTTCATATTAGCAGAGGTACATCCTCTAGTAGGTCCAGAAGTTTGTTTGAAATAAAGTCTTTGTTGACTGGTCTCGTAAGATGTGATGGGAGAACATACCTACCAGATAGTCAACTAAAATTCCAGCCAAACACATTAATCGTAAACTGTTACTAGTATCTACGTGTATTTTACCACGGGGATTCCAGTTGGATCACAAATATGGTTTGTGTACGTTTGGTTATTCCATCTTTCCAAATGTTACCTCATCCGTAAAAAAAAATGTCTGAAGAGACAAACCACGGATTAGCAGTTTGCGCAATAAACCATCTGTAAAACATCCCATGTTGAGTGATGAAAAAGCGAAAGACCTTGCATACTTTTCAAATAATGCAGATCAAGGAATGCTCTTGAAGCAAGCGGTACAATATGATGTACAATATGCTTGGGCCACTTGACTTGTGCTGATACCTGGATCGTCTATAACCGCCTCCAGAATGCGATCTTCTGTGTTAGGAGTACGAGGGGGATCTCTTCGATTAATATTATGTAGAACCATGGATCTTCTTTCAGAAACGCTACGATAACCAGTAAAATACTTTAAATGATTCAGTTGTCTTCAGTCTCGAAACGCAAACTGATACAATCGGGCCAGCCTAGCGTCCACTACCATTTGCATAGCCGTACATAAAAATCATATATGCCTGCTCACGATATGAATACCGAAGCATTGTTAAACGAAAAACTTCTCAGTTAACTTCCTACTAAAAGTTAAACGTTGTAGACATACTAACCAGGAATGGACATACAGCGCCATCTACTGTACACTTGCTTAAAACTTAATAATTCAACATTGACGAATTTAAGAACACATGTTTATATTGAACTTTGTCCTTGTTTTTTGTGAGAGATTCACCCCCAAATTTTGTAAAGGTACTTTTGATATACATGACATATATATATATATATATATATATATATATATATATATATATATATATATATATATATATATATAATTCATTTGATTTAACATTCGAATCCTACCGAATGACACAGATTTGCTAACAAAACGTTTCATATCAAATAATCATACCGGTAGATAGCTATATATAAAAATATACTGTTTAATTAAAAACAGAATATCTATTCAAGTACGACTATTGATTAAAGATAATGTTCAAACAAATAAATAAGATATATCGGTTGTTAATTCCATTTCACTAGTCTCCGGGACTTTACGTAACATTGTCTATTTACGTTTGTTTATATTACGATACATTTCGGTACAAAGTTTATTATTTACGAAAAACTGAAAATTGTGTACATAAGGCTTCATTTGTCTTCATTTAGACTGTGAAATCAATCGTGGCCGAGTAGTCTAACACACACCAGGTCAATTAGTGGTTAATGTTGTTTGGGGTCGCAGGTTCGAGTCCTACGGTGTGACCGGCACTTACCTAACAAAATTTCTCATAAATATTCCGGCCGGTAAAAATTTATATATATATTGATAAAATAAAAACAGAATATCTACTCAAATGTGATTATAATGTTCAAATAAATGCAATAAATCGGATGCTAATTCCGTTTCGTTAATCTCCAGAAAATTCCGTAATATATCTACATATATATATATATATATATATATATATACGTTTATAAACTTGTTGGGTTACGTAACATAGACAAAGTTTGTTTATAAATTTTTATCTAATTTTTAAGAATTAGATTGTCTTATATTATCGACAAATTTGCCAAACTATTCTTTAAAAGTCTTCAATATACGGCTACCACATGAAGAAATATATGGAGAAAGATAAGAAGATTGTGTTAGAAACACAAGAAGACTGCAGGGCATATAAGTAAAAGTTAATCTACTATGTCAGTGAATGAAAAAGCTTACAGGCATATCATGATGAAACACCGGTTCTCGTAAAATCACAAAAGTTTATCAACGTCGATCCTAGTCACTGCCAAGATAGATGTCAGTTTAAGAATACAAAGTGCTGTAACGTTGAGTGTGACATGCTGTAACGTTGAGTGTGACAGCACGGAATTTAAAATCGGAGTTACAGTTCGAGTTGGGTTCGTTATATTCGCATACGCAAAAATACCCTTGGGAAAAATATGAGTCCATTTCTTCTATCAGTCAGATAAGGGTTAATTAGTACTTTAATTAGTAAATCCTTAGTATATCCGCCTTCTAAAAGACATTTCGTGAAATATTTTATGGCTTTGAAATGCTTTAAAATAACCTGCAAAAGTTTAATAAGTCGTAAAAAAATCAATTTATCACTTATTCAATCAATCAGTTGATTACAGATGAAGACTCAAAGCAACACATATAGTCTACGTGCAAATAAGGAAAATCTCATGGATAGAACATCTAATTAAAGTGGGCTTGTTAAATGTAAAACACGCATGTCATAACGAATGCAAGAGAAGCACGCACAACGAGCAAGTAAGATATACGAATTATTTGATTCAATTTACGGTAATACAAAGAGAAAGAGTAATCATAAAGAAAGAAAAATTATCTAGAGCAAAAAAAAATACACGGTATGTTTTTCGCCAACGACCTAAAAGTCATTCCCACTTTAACATAAGATTCACACCTTAGCTCTTTTGACTATACCCCATGAATAACCTTACTCAAGAATTGTCAGAAATTATATTATTTTCAATATTCAATATATTATTTGAACTAATATCTTAAGATTTTCAAAGGTGACAACATGCGACAGAATGATAGATTAAATTATAGTTATTCCGCAGTATGAGAACAGTTGTTAAAACAATAGAAATATTTTATTTGGATTCGAATTTGGAGAAAGTGTGAAAAAAATAAAAAAAATACATGTTTCATATTAGCTGTAGTGTACGTTCAATAAACATATTTTCCTTCAAGAGATGGAATGAAAATCATATTACATCCAGCTTGAATGTCAGAACAACTGTGAACTATAAAAAGTGCATAGGTGAATACAAAAGTCCAAATATTTCATCGTATAATCAAATTCCGAACCTGGGCATTGTTACCATTTAGAAGAAGCAACATTATCAAAACAAGAATCGAGATCCAAGGGAGAAGAAGCTTAAAAAAAGCATAACTTGCACTCACGTACGACACCTTTGGTGAATCTTAGAGGCACGATTCGCGTGATTATAAATATACAGTTTTTGTTTTTTTACCAGATAGTAACGTTATTCACAGCATTAAATTTTTTTGTATTTTGTAGAAAAATAATTAGAATTTTGAATATTAAAATTTATGGTAATCTATTATTTTTTCTGATATATGTAGCCTCTGTTGTATTTTTATTTAACATATAATTGATTAAAGAGATTTAATACTATATTTCAATTATTAAATATTTAATCTTACTCAGTCAATTCACTTGATATTTTTCTCTTTAACGTTTTTTTATTTATTTTAATCGACATTTGTGACTAACCTAATAATTTTCTAAATCATGAGACATTTTAACTGACAAAATTATATTCCGGTCGTAAATAGTGGCGACAGGGCGCAGCATTAAAGATAGAAATATAGGCAACAGATATGATTTACATCAAAGGCAGAAAACAAAGGCAACAACCGAAGTAAAAAAACAATAGCTGGCGAAAATGATTGACAGATATATCTTGCCATAGGTGACGTCAATTAACAACTGCGTGTTCGTGATTCTCTCCAGCTATCCTCTTACTCAACCGTCAAAGACGGAGAATCAAAATATAAGTATATATTTTCATAGGTATGTGTTCTTGTTCATCGTTTTCTCTCAAAACGATTGCCATTTTGTAGCAGCAGCCTAATGCAACAAACTGGGTGAAACATTTGTTTGAAGATAACCATCTAAAATATATTAAAATATTACTAGACTTATTATGATCTCAACAGGTTCAGAATCTTTGAAGAGAGTAAAACTACGATGTAAAACAAGATTATAAGAAAAATATATCAGAGAAAATGAAAAGAAAGAAAATATTCATTTATTATAAAAGATTTAGTAGCGTAACGCGTAGGCATATATTGTTTCTTATTTGACTTGTTCTTTCAGAATGTGCACGGATGTGCGTTGTGGTACAGTGGATATCGGCTCGGAACGAGAAACCGGGGAGCCGAGTTCGAATTCCAGCTGAATCCATTGTATTCACTTATGCGCAAATACCCTTGGGAAAGGTATTAATCCGTCTCTTCCTTCCAGTTATGGGTTAAATAGCAGGACAGATTGGGTTCTATAGCCTTGGTCGGCAACCAGTCTACCGCAGAAAGCAATGGCAACCTACTGCGGGATAATCTTCTGCCCAGTCTGTCATGTCTCTTTCGAGACATGATCGCTCAAGCGTGTATCACGTATGGCACCTAAACTGACTTTCAGAATGTGGCCAATTTTGGCTCTCCGTAATTTTCTGTTATTTGTAGCACTAGGCATTATTTGTCTCATTACTCTCCAGCTATGTTCGGCTGTCTATTTACAAAGCCATTGTTTGAACTTCAGCATGTCAGCTGAGTTCCAAATTTCCCGTCTTCTTTATTCCTCTGGAGTAGGATTTGTATTTCATAAGTGTTCAGCATTCTTCTTAATTTATAACGAAATAGCCTTTTTAATATTTAATACATATTTCACTATCCCTATGCGTCATAGAAACTATGTCTAATTTTCCAGTGTCTATAATAACACCTTCTAAATATAACATATATTTATAAATCTACCATTCGTACATGCATTGGAAGCGGCTGCTATATATAATTTGTTGATTCTGCTATGTGTTGATAAGTTTCATATAAAATACAAAGAATTATCTGCATGTTATTGACACTGACTTGGCATATCATGTTTCAAAACGCCGTAGCGTGGCTTTCTCGTGCCTTTCCTATAAATATTTCATGGTAATTGTTTTGATGATGTTTTTTTTCTTTGGCATCTAAACTTTTAATTTAAGTGCAGTACTAGATTGACGGCAAGGTCCCATCATGTTACACTTGAAACGCCTAGATATAACTTATATTTCTAGGTGAAGAGTTTATTCTCTCACACTTCATGCTTGTAGAACTCAATTTCGAATCAGAAAAATTTGATTTTCAAAAATTTTAATTAAATTTCAATTCTGTCTTCTTAAAACATGTTCTTTAATAGTTCTCGCGACCTAATTTTGTTTTTCTCATATTTTCTCATTCTAAGTAACTTCTTACATTTAATTAGTTTTTGGATCAAATACTAAATAAATAAACATTCCTAGATTTTATTTGCTTGATTTTGATGACATATATTTGTAGCTCGCATCTTTGGCTATATTCATTGCTAACGTCTTATTATTCTGTTTTCATACAAATGACGGTTAGTAAATTATACTTGCTTTCTTCTATATTCTCATCTCGGACTTCCTTTCCATTTTATGTAGGTCATCAACGCATCATATCTTATTCTGTTACGATATTTACCACCAACGATAAATCACGGTATGACTTCCAGTTTTCTTAGAAGCTCATAGGCTTGAATAAATCTGCTGATAATTAAAGTCCGTTGTATTTTATGTAATTGCTCAATTCATTTTCCTTCTGCATACAGAAGATTTACTTCAAATAAATGTTCCAGATTACTATCCTACAGGATGCGTTGTTAACCTTTTGAACAGTATTGCTAACATGTTTTGAATTCCAGGAAAATATCAGTTGAAGATAAAATTTGAATAAAGATATTACATTTTTTATTATTTTTATTTTTTTTAATCATACCACCTCAAGCAAGGCGGTAACGCCACTGATGTGCAAGGAGCTACATAAGAGTGAAGAGACTGGAAAAGAGAACCGGGCGATAGTTTAGTCTATCTACTCCAACTGAAAAAAAAAAAAACAAAGTGAGAAGATTGGAAAAGAGAAAACCGGAAACCGCATCCTAAACAGGAAACAAGGGATGAGCCTCTTCACCTGTTCAATAGACGTGGGTGGAGTGTGAACCGGACGATAGTTTAGTCTATCTACTTCAATTGAAAAAAAAGAAAACAAAGTGAGAAGATTGGAAAAGAGAAAACCGGAAACCGCATCCTAAACAGGAAACAAGTGATGAGCCTCTTCACCTGTTCAATAGACGTGGGTGGAGTGTGAACCGGACGATAGTTTAGTCTATCTACTTCAATTGAAAAAAAAAAAGAGTGAAAAGATTAGAAAAGAGAAAACCGGAAACCGCATCCTAAACAGGAAACAAGGGATGAGCATCTTCACCTGTTCAATATTTGTTTTAAGCAAAACCACTCCAAACAAGGGAGTAAAGCAAGGAAGATACAAGGGGTTACTGGATGCGAATGAAACCTTGAAGCGTTATTAAGGAGCGAGAACAATAGAAGAGAAACCGGGAAGCGAGTAGATAACGATTGATTTTTCCATTTAAATTTTTGAATATCAAGCTTAACAGGCAAGCAACAAGCCGAAAGTTATTTTCACAAACTAGAGTTGTGAGTAAAAAAAAACTGTTAGCGTGAAAATTACGGTTACATTAAAAATGCAAAATGATTAAGTTATTACTAAATAATGAATTATAATAACTTTATATTATCTTGAAATAAAATTAACCATAGAATTAACAAAATTAACATTTTCATTTAACTCAGACTTTTTCTTTTTCAGTATAAACCAGCAGGGGTAACAAAATTCATTTTTGCGATTCAGTCAAAGCGCGTAAGACAATGTTAAAACTGTGTTAAGAACGCTGTTTGCAACTAAAGCTCACAGACAAATACGGCACACAACGATTCTTGATTTACTGTCATTTTATTTATAGAAATGTAGACTTTTATTACTTAATTCGCTGCTGCCCAAGTAGATGATGGGAACTAACAGATGTAGAAGTTTTTTTTGCGTAATTCCGATGAAAATCAAATTTGTTATTAGAGGAGGAAATTCATTTACCTTTAAATTATTTGGCAGCGGAATAAAAGCAAAGGAAACTTCGCTTATATTTGATTTTTTGTCTTTTAGTTTACTTCTGTGCTCTCTTTAATAAAATTTGAAAATTGTTTCCATTTTAGAAAGTTTTCCGCTCGTTGGCTTATCAATTTGCTATCGATCATGATAAAAAGTTCTTTCAATTATTCTTTCTTTTATTCTTGTATTTCAATAACGAGTAGTTCGCCTTGCAAGCACGCATTTTTACATTACCACACACACACACACACACATACACACACACACAGACACACACACACACACGCACACACATATATATATGCTCATATATATATGTTTTCATATAAAATATAGCGATGATATAAAAGGAAATTTAGAAACATGTAACTCATATATCAACGATAATAATTGATTATGCGCATACATATATGTAAGTATATAGAAAGGTGCAAGTATGTATGCGTGAGTTATGGTATTGTTTTCCATTTAAAAACGTACTAAATAGACATATATATATATATATATATATATATATATATATATATATAAACGCACACACACATACTAACGAGTGCAGAAGTATACACACGCTAACGTGGACGCGGGCGCTCAAGCACACACATACGGAAGTGATGTTGAAAATTTCTCGGCCCATAGAAAAAAACCATCAACAACACAATGTCGATGATTAATGTGATTTTTCTGAAATTGACACATGCGTTTGAGCAAGTACATTTTAATACCTACTATGCATATATATTCTTAAATACATTTAAACACTCGGGTACCCACTCACAAACAGACGCGCGCACACACAGACGCACCACACCCTCCTCTCTTTTTCTATTTCTATCAATATATATATATTCACTTTCTGATAACATCTAACCAACCGAAACCTAATGCTTGAATACTAAAAAAAAAAAAAATATCCGCACACCACATGAAATTAACCATAGGATAGGAGCAAATACAATTTAATTACCCAAGCTCCATATTAATAAGAATAAAACCAGAACACAACAGCAGATTTATAAAAAGCACTAAAGGTGGAAGATGTCATAATCATACCTTCACGAAACTTCGGAGTCTGCATAACTCTTCTCAGTTAAGTTACGAAGTTTTCCACTATAATTTTACACACACACACACACACACACACACACAACACACAACACACACACACACACACACACACACACACACACACACACACACACACACACACACACATATATATATTCATTTTAAATCCGCAAAAAAGGGAAAGCATATAGGTAAAATCACAAACACCAGATCCTATCAATATTAAGACTCGATATAAATAGTATTATTTATTCATAAAGCCAAATATGTATATCATATCAAAATATTTCGAATACTACATTCGTTGAATAGCCATTTCAGCAAGAAAATTCTCGCTTCTACAGCAACGAAGAAAAACCAAAAAATTATTAATTCAAATATATAACAATAATTCACATAGCGGAAGATGACTAAGAACATATTCATATACAGGAAGTTTTTTTTTTCAAAAAAAGGGGGTGGGGTGGGGGAGATTAAGAAAGAAAAAAATATTTAAAATTTGTCGTCCAGACATAAAAAACCGAGGGGCAGAGACAGAGATGCATGATTCGATATTAGGAAAAAAAAACTTTTGGATTACGTCTGTATTAAAGAATCAAAAATCTAAATTTAGTGGTGTCACAGGAATAGAAGTGGTAGAGGGAAAGAAAAAAGAAAGGGCAAATGTGGTAGAAGTGGTAGCGGGAAAGAAAAAAAGAAAGGGCAAATGTGGTAGAAGTGGTAGCGGGAAAGAAAAAAAGAAAGGGCAAATGTGGTAGAAGTGGTAGCGGGAAAGAAAAAAGAAAGGGCAAATGTGGTAGAAGTGGTAGCGGGAAAGAAAAAAGAAAGGGCAAATGTGGTAGAAGTGGTAGCGGGAAAGAAAAAAGAAAGGGCAAATGTGGTAGAAGTGGTAGCGGGAAAGAAAAAAGAAAGGGCAAATGTGGTAGAAGTGGTAGCGGGAAAGAAAAAAGAAAGGGCAAATGTGGTAGAAGTGGTAGCGGGAAAGAAAAAAGAAAGGGCAAATGTGGTAAAAGTGGTAGCGGGAAAGAAAAAAGAAAGGGCAAATGTGGTAGAAGTGGTAGCGGGAAAGAAAAAAGAAAGGGCAAATGTTGTAGAAGTGGTAGCGGGAAAGAAAAAAAGAAAGGGCAAATGTGGTAGAAGTGGTAGCGGGAAAGAAAAAAGAAAGGGCAAATATGGTAGAAGTGGTAGCGGGAAAGAAAAAAAGAAAGGGCAAATGTGGTAGAAGTGGTAGCGGGAAAGAAAAAAGAAAGGGCAAATGTGGTAGAAGTGGTAGCGGGAAAGAAAAAAGAAAGGGCAAATGTGGTAGAAGTGGTAGCGGGAAAGAAAAAAGAAAGGGCAAATGTGGTAGAAGTGGTAGCGGGAAAGAAAAAAGAAAGGGCAAATGTGGTAGAAGTGGTAGCGGGAAAGAAAAAAGAAAGGGCAAATGTGGTAGAAGTGGTAGCGGGAAAGAAAAAAGAAAGGGCAAATGTGGTAGAAGTGGTAGCGGGAAAGAAAAAAAAAGGGCAAATGTGGTAGAAGTGGTAGCGGGAAAGAAAAAAAGAAAGGGCAAATGTGGTAGAAGTGGTAGCGGGAAAGAAAAAAAGAAAGGGCAAATGTGGTAGAAGTGGTAGCGGGAAAGAAAAAAAGAAAGGGCAAATGTGGTAGAAGTGGTAGCGGGAAAGAAAAAAGAAAGGGCAAATGTGGTAGAAGTGGTAGCGGGAAAGAAAAAAAAAAGGGCAAATGTCGTAGAAGTGGTAGCGGGAAAGAAAAAAGAAAGGGCAAATGTGGTAGAAGTGGTAGCGGGAAAGAAAAAAAGAAAGGGCAAATGTGGTAGAAGTGGTAGCGGGAAAGAAAAAAGAAAGGGCAAATGTGGTAGAAGTGGTAGCGGGAAAGAAAAAAGAAAGGGCAAATGTGGTAGAAGTGGTAGCGGGAAAGAAAAAAGAAAGGGCAAATGTGGTAAAAGTGGTAGCAGGAAAGAAAAAAGAAAGGGCAAATGTTGTAGAAGTGGTAGCGGGAAAGAAAAAAAGAAAGGGCAAATGTGGTAGAAGTGGTAGCGGGAAAGAAAAAAGAAAGGGCAAATGTGGTAGAAGTGGTAGCGGGAAAGAAAAAAGAAAGGGCAAATGTGGTAGAAGTGGTAGCGGGAAAGAAAAAAAGAAAGGGCAAATGTGGTAGAAGTGGTAGCGGGAAAGAAAAAAGAAAGGGCAAATGTGGTAGAAGTGGTAGCGGGAAAGAAAAAAAAAAGGGCAAATGTGGTAGAAGTGGTAGCGGGAAAGAAAAAAGAAAGGGCAAATGTGGTAGAAGTGGTAGCGGGAAAGAAAAAAAAGAAAGGGCAAATGTGGTAGAAGTGGTAGTGGGAAAGAAAAAAAGAAAGGGCAAATGTGGTAGAAGTGGTAGCGGGAAAGAAAAAAGAAAGGGCAAATGTGGTAGAAGTGGTAGCGGGAAAGAAAAAAAGAAAGGGCAAATGTGGTAGAAGTGGTAGCGGGAAAGAAAAAAGAAAGGGCAAATGTGGTAGAAGTGGTAGCGGGAAAGAAAAAAGAAAGGGCAAATGTGGTAGAAGTGGTAGCGGGAAAGAAAAAAGAAAGGGCAAATGTGGTAGAAGTGGTAGCGGGAAAGAAAAAAAAGAAAGGGCAAATGTGGTAGAAGTGGTAGTGGGAAAGAAAAAAAAGAAAGGGCAAATGTGGTAGAAGTGGTAGCGGGAAAGAAAAAAGAAAGGGCAAATGTGGTAGAAGTGGTAGAAACGGGAAAGAAAAAAAGAAAGGGCAAATGTGGTAGAAGTGGTAGCGGGAAAGAAAAAAGAAAGGGCAAATGTGGTAGAAGTGGTAGCGGGAAAGAAAAAAGAAAGGGCAAATGTGGTAGAAGTGGTAGCGGGAAAGAAAAAAGAAAGGGCAAATGTGGTAGAAGTGGTAGCGGGAAAGAAAAAAGAAAGGGCAAATGTGGTAGAAGTGGTAGCGGGAAAGAAAAAAGAAAGGGCAAATGTGGTAAAAGTGGTAGCGGGAAAGAAAAAAGAAAGGGCAAATGTGGTAGAAGTGGTAGCGGGAAAGAAAAAAGAAAGGGCAAATGTTGTAGAAGTGGTAGGGGGAAAGAAAAAAAGAAAGGGCAAATGTGGTAGAAGTGGTAGCGGGAAAGAAAAAAGAAAGGGCAAATGTGGTAGAAGTGGTAGCGGGATAGAAAAAAGAAAGGGCAAATGTGGTAGAAGTGGTAGCGGGAAAGAAAAAAGAAAGGGCAAATGTGGTAGAAGTGGTAGCGGGAAAGAAAAAAGAAAGGGCAAATGTGGTAGAAGTGGTAGCGGGAAAGAAAAAAGAAAGGGCAAATGTGGTAGAAGTGGTAGCGGGAAAGAAAAAAGAAAGGGCAAATGTGGTAGAAGTGGTAGCGGGAAAGAAAAAAGAAAGGGCAAATGTGGTAAAAGTGGTAGCGGGAAAGAAAAAAGAAAGGGCAAATGTGGTAGAAGTGGTAGCGGGAAAGAAAAAAGAAAGGGCAAATGTGGTAGAAGTGGTAGCGCGAAAGAAAAAAAAGAAAGGGCAAATGTGGTAGAAGTGGTAGCGGGAAAGAAAAAAGAAAGGGCAAATGTGGTAGAAGTGGTAGCGGGAAAGAAAAAAGAAAGGGCAAATGTGGTAGAAGTGGTAGCGGGAAAGAAAAAAAGAAAGGGCAAATGTGGTAGAAGTGGTAGCGGGAAAGAAAAAAGAAAGGGCAAATGTGGTAGAAGTGGTAGCGGGAAAGAAAAAAGAAAGGGCAAATGTGGTAGAAGTGGTAGCGGGAATGAAAAAAGAAAGGGCAAATGTGGTAGAAGTGGTAGCGGGAAAGAAAAAAGAAAGGGCAAATGTGGTAGAAGTGGTAGCGGGAAAGAAAAAAGAAAGGGCAAATGTGGTAGAAGTGGTAGCGGGAAAGAAAAAAGAAAGGGCAAATGTGGTAAAAGTGGTAGCGGGAAAGAAAAAAAGAAAGGGCAAATGTGGTAGAAGTGGTAGCGGGAAAGAAAAAAAGAAAGGGCAAATGTGGTAGAAGTGGTAGCGGGAAAGAAAAAAAGAAAGGGCAAATGTGGTAGAAGTGGTAGCGGGAAAGAAAAAAGAAAGGGCAAATGTGGTAGAAGTGGTAGCGGGAAAGAAAAAAGAAAGGGCAAATGTTGTAGAAGTGGTAGCGGGAAAGAAAAAAAAGAAAGGGCAAATGTGGTAGAAGTGGTAGCGGGAAAGAAAAAAGAAAGGGCAAATGTGGTAGAAGTGGTAGCGGGAAAGAAAAAAAGAAAGGGCAAATGTGGTAGAAGTGGTAGCGGGAAAGAAAAAAGAAAGGGCAAATGTGGTAGAAGTGGTAGCGGGAAAGAAAAAAGAAAGGGCAAATGTGGTAGAAGTGGTAGCGGGAAAGAAAAAAAGAAAGGGCAAATGTTGTAGAAGTGGTAGCGGGAAAGAAAAAAGAAAGGGCAAATGTGGTAGAAGTCGTAGCGGGAATGAAAAAAGAAAGGGCAAATGTGGTAGAAGTGGTAGCGGGAAAGAAAAAAGAAAGGGCAAATGTGGTAGAAGTGGTAGCGGGAAAGAAAAAAGAAAGGGCAAATGTGGTAGAAGTGGTAGCGGGAAAGAAAAAAGAAAGGGCAAATGTGGTAGAAGTGGTAGCGGGAAAGAAAAAAGAAAGGGCAAATGTGGTAGAAGTGGTAGCGGGAAAGAAAAAAGAAAGGGCAAATGTGGTAGAAGTGGTAGCGGGAAAGAAAAAAGAAAGGGCAAATGTGGTAGAAGTGGTAGCGGGAAAGAAAAAAGAAAGGGCAAATGTGGTAGAAGTGGTAGCGGGAAAGAAAAAAGAAAGGGCAAATGTGGTAGAAGTGGTAGCGGGAAAGAAAAAAGAAAGGGCAAATGTGGTAGAAGTGGTAGCGGGAAAGAAAAAAGAAAGGGCAAATGTGGTAGACAGGAAAATGTTAACGAAGAAATAAGAAATAAAACAATATTCATGAACCCTTAAACAAAATTCTGATTGAAAACACAAATTTTTTTATACAAATCACAATATCAAAAATACCTCGCTATTCGGGGGGAAGTAAGCATCAAACATTTTTCTCCTAACCATCAAGCTCATATCATTTAATAGTAGAAATTGAGTATTGATAGTTTATTTTTTAAATGGAAAAATATTCACGCGATTTCCAGTTTTGAGCAGCAAATGAGAGCTTGGAAAGAACGCCTCTTTTTCAAAAACAAAACAAAAAATTATTACGTAACAATAAAACATGAGAAAATAATAACAACAGCCTAGTCTTAAACAACAGTAAAATGGCTATTGAAGTAGCTAAAAACGCTTGGGACGATAAAAACTATGGACAATTTTCTTTATCTCCAACAAAACGGAAAAATGTTATAATTCTGGATATAAAGATTTCTAAAACTGATCAATAATTTTTTTTCGAAGGCTTGTTGGTCTAGTGCGTTTCAAATAAAAATGTAAATATTTTACCTAGAATATGTGCAAAACATATCATATGAATTTCTTTATTACTTATGTTAGTCGTTAACAATCGCAAATAAAATTCGAATTGCAAGATACAAAATTTCGAAGACGTCTTTGAAGGTTAAGGCAAAAGAAACAGTGAAAAACGACATGTAACCTACAGGAGAATTTTGTGATATTGGATGGAAGGACAGGTGCAAATAGTCATGATAAAGAGTCAAACATTATTTAATGGTAACAATCATGGTAATTGTAACAGTTTTCTTATTGAGGAAATATTTGGTATTCACTGAACTAGCAGTTGGTGCCATTTAATAGAGAAATGGTGGTATTGTGGTGACTGTAATTACAGATATATTGTGTAAAGAACATTATAGTATACATGCATCCTTTATTGTGTTTAGCTAAGTTAAATGTAGGGCAGATGAAGACCAGCCTTATCCATCTTTGTATATTCTGGTAATTAACGAGAATAATTTAGCAGCTAGAATCACTTCAGTTACTGTCAGTCTGAGATCAAATTTCTCTTAATCTCCAATAGTAAGCTAACAGATAAGATGAGCTACCATTCAGTATTCCTTGACCAAGCAATCAGATGAAATTTATATAGTTCTCTTAAAAATATCTTGATCACGTCAATATTTCGATTTACAAGTGCAATCCAGAAATTCTGTTATTTGACACAGTTCATTGCGATAGTGTGGCGACAGTCTTCGATGTTCATAGAAAGATGGTCCTTACAAAGACCTACAGGCTTCCTCCACTCGAAACTATATTTTGTCATTGATCTAGGAAATCAGTTACATATAGCTGACAATTTTGATATTTCTGAAATATATGCATGATTTTCATATAAAATTGTGGATCCGATGAAGCTAGCTAAAAAATTAATCTGGAATGTGTTTAAACTTTTGGCATCATGGCATTTAAAAATAGTCAAGGCGGGAGATCGCCCTGCGTACAAAGAGCCGCGTCTACCGAGCTGTTGTGCGATCCATCTTGCTGTATGGCTGCGAGACGTGGCCGGTGCGCGTGGCGGACCTCAAGAGGGTGGAGGTCTTCGACAATGATTGTCTCCGGCGCATCCTGCGTTTCCGGCGGATTGATCGGGTGCGGACATCGACCCTTCGTCAAACATGCCGTCTTCAACCGATACCGGCTGCTCTCCGACTCCGTCGACTGCGTTGGTTCGGCCATGCTGCGCGCTGTCCTCCGGGTGAGCTGATTCGCGACTGCCTCTTCCCGAGGCCCCTACCGGGCTGGCGCAAGCGTGCGGGGGGTCAGCTGAGGACGTGGGCAGCCACGCTGAAGGGGGACATGGAGCCGATCTCGGGCCCAAATGTCGTGGGATTTCGGAGGTGGAACCGGGACTGGGCAGAGATCGGAGTGGAGCTGGCTCAAGATCGCCGATCGTGGGCCGCCGCTGGGAGAGACGCTTCAAATGTTCTTGGGGATGCCGGCTCAACCCATCCTGGGTGAATGCCGCTACAATACATAATATAATACATCATGGCATTTGGCTGAAAAAAGCTGGATAAGTAAATAATAAAATAGAACTTATTTATATAAAAAATTCAACTATAAACGGCGAGACCTAACAGTACTGTACTGCGCTGAAATGCATGAAATTAGTTGCAAAAAAAAGAAATCTCATCACAAGAATTGTCATAAAAACATTTACATATATATATATATATATATGAATGTTCGTTAAAATTGACAAAATAAAATTCATCCTTGATAATTACTAGAAGTACATTTACTGAAATGAAAACCAATACAGAATCGCAATGATTAAAAAGGAAATACATCACCTGTTCTGCCATTTTAAAAAAAACTTAAATAAAAGTGTGATTGCTTATATATATAACTAAGTCCTGACGAGTGAGGGCATCAAAATTGTGCCTTTATGAAAATTCGAAGTCGGCATGACTCTACGCAGTTCAGTGACAAACTTCTTCATTAATTCAAGATAGATAGATAGATAGATAGATAGATAGATAGATAGATAGATATGTATTTAATAGAGCAGATTCCTGCCGACTTCGAAATTTCGTGAGGGCATCTTTATGATGCTTTCACTTGTCGTTAAGTCTCTCATTGAGAAACATCCCTGACGATTGAGAAAATCATAACAGTGTCATCAAGAAACTTCGAAGTCGACATGAATCTGCTCTATTAAAGAGACAAACTCTTTGTACCTATTAACGCTCTATCTACACGCCGATATCAATTACTTTACGATAAAAAAATACTTACCAAATTACATTTTATTAGTAATAACCACTACAAAAAAGCAACCTTGGCGCTAAGCACTATAAAAATTAAACACTATATATGTATGATGTTTGTGTTTTTATGCGTATGACAAAACTGCATTCAACGATATACCTCTATTTTTGTTTTCACTTTTCATAAGAACAATCCGCTTATTTGCTTCCAACGATTTTAATTTCACATGTGCTCTCATGATTCGACCATCACACATAGTGAGATATCCTTGTTCTGCTTAATTGAATATATGCACATGAAATTAGCTAACATAAGCACCAGTTCTGGCAACTCTAATCGACCATTGAAAATCATACTTTCTGGGCACTTACAACCCAATACATCTCCAGCTGTAAATACCTACTTTCATTTTGCAGTAACGTGTTTTTTTTCTATTATTAAGCGTTCTTTTCGGCTTTTGACCTCATTTCCGATTTCTCAATGGTTATGTAATCCCAACTAAGGTGTATGCCTTAATTGCAGTCTTTCGGTCGTCTGCAAATTTTATGCCGTGTTCATGAAAAACAAAATCCACACCGTTTTTCTACCTCCATGATGAGTTAAACCAAAACTAGTTAAAAAAATCTCGACACCAAAAACAGTTTTTCTTCTTTTATGTACCTCGTTCTTTCAGAACATGGGCGATCTGGTCTCTCCAAGACTTTCTATCTCTTTTAGCTCTAAACCGATTTACCCCTTTTCTAAGAAGATCTCTCGTTCCGCCATCAATTCTTGCTGTCAATGCACCCTGTAAGTATACGTTTTTTCTTAACCCTCCTTCCTGTACAAGAAATTGCCATCTATCTTTTGATTTTCAGTATAAAGTCTTCTTAATTAGTCGTCAATGAAATGATAAATCGCGCTCGCGCCTGTTTTTATACTGTTTTACGCATACATTTAAGAAGTACAAAAAAAGGCTTACGGCCTATCACGTTGAATACACCGGTTCTCGCTCGATCACCGAACTTAAGCAACGTTGAGCGTGGTCAGTACTTAGATGGGTGACCGCTTGGGAATACCAGGTGCTGTAAGCGTATAGTGACGGATGTGCGTTGTGGTGCAGTGTATATTGGCTCGGAAAGAGAAATCAGTGAGCCGAGTTCGAATTCCAGTTGAATACCCTGCATTCACTTAAGCACTGGTAACCTTGGGAAAGGTATTAATCCGTCCATTCCCTCCAGTTATGGGTTAAATAACAAGGGTAGGACTTGGGGACCCTGCCCTTCTTAAAAACAAATCCCAATGAATCGTGAAAAGAAAAACGTTGTAAAAATAAAATAACCTTACCCAAAATCACTGGTTATGACCTTAAAATGATCCCATAAGGTTTGATAGGTCGTTAAGCCTCAAAAACAAACAAAAAAAACTGCTCACAAGTACAGTCCACACAATACGTTATCCTTCTTTTTTTTTATTTTGGCTTTTACAAAAATGATCATGGAAAATCTCATGAAGTCATTTCTGACATTAGATCTCTGGTTGGTGTCCAGAAATTAAAAAAAAACGTAATAATAAACATGATTAACGTACACTACCGATCATAATTATTAGTCCCCCTCATTTTTTTAAAGGAACTGATGCATTTCACTCTATTTTTAGTATTTATTGACATGTGGATAATTCTAAGTGAAAATAGAATATTTCTTTTGTTATTATTACTTTCCAAATTTTCCATGGGATGTAAGCAAAGATGAACTCGTCCGAATTACCTTAAGTTTTCTTCATTCTTTCATTGATGAAACTGCAATATAGGTAATTATTAAATACTTATAAATTCATTTGATGCACATGTTATTGTGCAATATTAACAAAAGATCTATTCTATTTTCATTCGCAATTATCCGCTTTGCAAGAAATACTAAAAATAGTTCAAATTACATCATTAAAAAAAACAAAAAACTGGGGTGGCCTAATAATTATGGCCGGTAGTGTAAATACTCCGATATTTTTTCAGATAAGAGTGCTATTAAAAAAAAATACAGTGTTTGACGGTGTTAAACAATATTTCAGCAGTATATCTCTCTCTCAGTAATTTTTTCTAAAAAAAATTTAAGTTAGAATTATAATTTTTCTCCAAAAATAAAACTTGAAGAAGAGAGACAAACTGTCCAAATATTGTTTAATATTGTCAAAGACTGTTTTTCTTTTCTTTTATCATGCTGTTCTCTTAGGTGATAATAATAATAATAATAATAATAATAATAATAATAATAATAATAATAATAATAATAATGAAGAAATATGAAACCTAAAAAACTTCAGAGATAAATAATCCTAAACGATTACAATCATTTTTCCAAACTTTTGAATTCACGCATAAAACTAAAAAAGACATGCAAATACAACATTCTTATGTCCCGTGCACAAAGATCTAACTGCGACTTTCTCATTTTCTTTTTGAGAGAGACGCACTAAAATTATCCCAAGGTTCCTGTCAGTCATAATAAGACAGCGGTAACTAACAGTTGTAGATTGTGGGATCGATATCGAACAGAGTTAGAGCTTCATTTGCCATATTGCGCGACAGTATGAATATAATATAACACCGACAAATGATCAATGAAATCTAGTTTTTTTTTCTTTTGTTTTTTTTTTGTCTTTGTTGTAGTTTTAACTTTTAGAAACTTCTGATTTCAAACATCTGTTCATTCGCTTTCAGGTGCGCTAGACTGCATGTAAAAGTGGGTCAATATATTTGCCTGCTTAAAATATATTTATACATTTAGCGGAAAATATTGGAACCAACCCAATTAACACGGTCTTAAGTAAGAAAAACAAAGTAGTTAAACGTTTACATCTAAGTGCCTATAAACGAGGATGTCGTTTATATCTGTCTATCTATCTATAGATCTAACTGAAAAGAGGATGTGCGTTGTAGTGCAGTGGATATCGGCTCAGAACAAAAATAGGGGAACTGAGTTCGAATTCCAGTTGATATCGTTACATTGACTTGCGCGCAAATATCCTTGGGAATGATATTAATCCGTATATCTGGTATTAATCCGTCTCTTCCCTCTAGCGAATAAATAAACGCAAGTGGTCTTCCTTATATATATATATATATATATATATATATACACAATATTTTTCATTTGGAAACGAGTTATTTCCGTAAACTAGGTTTTAACCGTTCGGTATCTTCAAGCAATTTATAATAAATATTTTGTTATGTTTCAAGTTTTTGATATCTTCAGGCGATGAATAATAAATATTATTATAAATGGCCTGAAGATACCGAAAGGTTGAAACCTAAGTTGCGTAAATAACTCGTTTCCGAATGAAAAATATTCAAAAGCCTCACAATATATATATATATATATATATATATATATATATATATATACTGAGCACTTTTTAATACGACTGGAATGCACTGGTCTCATTTAATTATGATAAAAATATTGATTAACAGTAATTACATATATAATTAATTATATATATAATCAATTATATATATAATTAATTATATATAATTATGAATACCAGGACGGATTGGGTGATATAACCTTGTTTGGCAACCAGTCTACCGCAGCATGTGATGTCAACATACTGTGGAAAGATCTTCTGCCTAGTCAGTCACATCTTTTTCGAGATATGATCAATCACCCAAGCGAGTATTACATGTGGCACGAATCTGATTGACAGATCTATCTATCTATCTATCTATCTATCTATCTATCTATCTATCTATCTATCTATCTATCTATCTATCTATCTATCTATAATTATAAACAGCTATTGGTCAGAGTCAAATTAGACCAGTAAACAGTTGAATTAAATATGCTCAATAAACATTTAAAGAAAAAAATAAAAATTTAACATGCAGAGTTTTTAAATATAAAAATTATGAAAATCAGCCGATTACGCTTTGAACATTTCGGTATCGTCAGACGTTTTTTAACTGATTTCCTAATTTTAACCTTCGGTATACGACTTTGGTATCTTTTCCAGAAAGGAAAAAGTTATGAAATAAATGGCACAAAATAATGTCTGGACGTATACACATTAGAATATACATTTTAGGTTTATACAAACCCGGGAGAATGTATGCAGAATATATATCCTTAGTCTTGACGAACTGTGCATTCGAAACCAAGTGGTAGAAAATCAGTTAATTTATAACGACTAACAATACCAAAAGGTTGAAATCACGGAAGCGTATCTGCAGATCTTCCTAATTTTAGTATCTCTTTCTCTCTCTCTCTCTCTCTCTCTCTCTCTCTCTATATATATATATATATATATATATATATATATATATATATAAAACTCAAGATATGGTCGTTCATGCTTTATGCGCAGTTATTTCAAAAACAGTTGAATTTCACACGGCGTGGCAATTCTGTGAGAGGAAATACCTCTTGAATGAAAGATGTAGGAGGTGAATAACTAGACTGGTTCAATCTGATAAAAAGGCAACAGTGTTTCAACTAAGCTATTATTATCTAAAAGTGTGTGTGCATGCATCAATGTGTGTGTGTGTGTGTGTGTGTTTGTGTGTGTGCACGCACGTGTGTGTTTGTTAGTTCGCTATTTAGATTAGCCTAACCTCTGCATTCATTACTTTCAGCGGAGCGCAACCATTCTTTGATGCAAGTTTCATTACAGACAATAGAACAAGAAATTTTCTTGTCTTTATCAAAGGAATATAAAATTTCGAATAAATTCAATATAGATTATAGCGCGCGCACACACACATACACATTCACACAAACACACACACACACATACACACATATATATATATATATATGAATAAATATAGTTTTAAGGTGTGCTATATTTATAGGATAAAGTGCTCAATATCAGAGATAGGGTGTATGTAAATATAAAAGTGTGAACATTGAAGTTAACATTCAGGGGCGACAGAGTGTTTGATGCTAAGCGCAATCACTGGCCTGATGGTTGTGCTTAGCATAAAACAGACGTCGCCCCTGAGTGTTGACTTCAATGTTCACTCTGATATATATATATATATATATATATATATATATATATATATATATATATATATATTGATTAGGTAATACTTAGTTTTTGGTCATAATAGGGTTGGACCAGTACACATCTGTATTAGAAATTGTTCGATACAATTATATTGAAGAAATTTTGAATATTTTCCATTTTCAAACGAGTTTATAGCTGGCTTAAAAATGAAATATATATATATATATATAGCTAGATTAATATTAATATATATATATATGTGTGTGTGTATATATATATATATATATATATATATGTACGCATCGCTCATTTCAGAAAAAATGAAATTTGAGCACTCTAGCTATTGGGCGCGTAATATGATATGCGCTAAGAAAACTGCCTTCTTCCACCGAACGCCGTGGCCCAGGGGTAGAATGGCCCAGGGGTAGAGTCGCCGACTGACGCCAAATCGGTCCGGTTTCAAGCCTGGGTTGTGTAGCAATCGGAGTCTAACCGTACTGATGAGCTGTGATACAGCGAAACACATCTGTCTGCGGATGACAATATATATATATATATAGCTAGATTAATATTAATATATATAAGTAGATACCACACCAGTAAAATACAGACGGGTGGCACTAACAGACAGTATATCGACAAAAAGCTCAATGCACTACCAAAACAAATGAACTGAATATGCAGAGTAAACAATATGTCAAAAAACAGAACTCACGCCTCTTACTTGCTACGTAGGTTTCATCCACACCGCTCATTTATCTAGTGCTCAAAACCTAAGTAGCAAGTAAGTGGTGTGTTTTCTGTTTCTTTAATAGATAGGTAGATAGACTGATTAACATTAATATATATTAACATTAACATTAACATTATCATATATATAGAGAGAGATAGATAGCTACATCAATATTATTGTTGATATATGATATCAGTTTATTTTACAATTCATTCGTCCACAGTTAATAAATAAACACAAGTGGTCTCCCTTATATATATATATATATATATATATATATATATATATATATATATATATAATTTGTTGGATATCAAGTATTTATTATACATTAATATTTCGAGATTAAAATCTCATCTTCAGAATGTTAGGGCGATCGTGTTTAAGTCCGAGACTTTCCTTTCGACAAATGGTCCTCCTGGCTGCTGCTGCTGTTGATTTGTGTGTTTGCGCGCGTGCGCGTGCTAGTGCTTGTATGTGTGTTTGTTTATGGTGTGTATATGTGTAATTGATAGTTGGGATTTTTATGGTCTGATAATATCAGTCTGCTAATGCCAGATCAACTTCCTAAAACGATGTCTCAAAGGCAATACGGTGCCCAAAATCATCAAGAGCTCCCACTTCCTGGCAAGCCTCAAATTACCAAGCCACAAACAATCACTGGACTGCCTGCATGAATTCTGCGTAATCTGTCATCTTAATAATAACATCAACGGTTTGACGATGAAACTTCACTTTCCGTAAGTTTGTAGCCTTCTTTATTATACCATGATGTTCGTTAGAAAAGATTACAAAAAATAAAAATAAAAATAAAAAATTCAAAAAAAAAAAATTCAAAACTAATATTAATGACAAAAACACATTGGAGATCAAAAACACAAAATGAAGTATAATGTAACACTAGTAGTATACACACATAAACACGCACACAAACGCACACACCGTTTTCCACTTCAGTAAGGGTCAAACTAACGGTCAGGCCAACACTCACTTAGCTAGAGAACATATCAAAGCAGACTGATACCATCAGACCATAAAACTCCCAATTATCAATCACACATATACACACAATAAACATACACACACATATGCACTAGCGCGCGCACACACACATAGAAACTTAGCCCTCACAAAGCGAGCGGAGAGGACAGAATCCCAATCATAATCTTGAAGAAATGTGCCCCTGAACTCTCCTCTGTCCTTTCTAAGCTCTACATCTTCTGCCTATCTGCTTCCTGCTTTCCTGTCTGTTGGAAGTCTTCTGTGTCGATTTATTTAAGAATACTGGAGAACCCTCGGACCCCGCAAATTACCGCCTTATCAGCCTTCTTCCGATCATTGGCAAAGTGTTCGAAGCCATTATCAACGCCGAAGTAGTTCAGCATCTCACAGCCCACAGACTCCTCTCGGACAAACAGTATGGGTTCCACTTCACCAGGTACTCTACTGATATGCTAACGACCATCACCGAGTATATATACCAGGCTCTAGACAAAAATGGCGAAGCCCGAACCGTTGCCATGGATATCTTCAAAGCTTTCGAGAGAGTCGTACTGGCCTTCTACGCTTCTGTGGAGCTATGGTATTACTGGACATTTGTTTGACCTAATCTAGTCATTCCTTTCTAACCGCACATTGAAGATGGTATTAAACGGACATGACTCCCAAAACTGCCACATGAACGTGGGTGTCCCTCAAAGCTCTATCTTAAGTCCTACGCTCTTTCTGATTTACATTAATGATCTCCCCGATGCCATAATATCCCAAGTAGGCATGTACACCGATGACACCACAGTTTATTCTCGCCTCAATCAAAAATCAGTCGTGCTTGAAAAGGACCTCCAATCCGTAGTGGACTGGGGTAAAAAATGGCTCATAAATTTTAATGCATCCAAAACAAAGTTGCTATCAGTTAACCATCATAGACAATCGCACCTACCTCCCATTAGCATGGAACAGGCTTGCCTCCCAGAGACTAAAACGCTACGCCTCCTTGGTCTCACACTCTCAACGGACCTCCATTTGAATGTCTATATCGAATCCATTGCTAAATCCGCTGCTATGAAAGTCGGTTCTTTGTGCAGGGCCCGGAAATTTTTCTCGCCTGAATCTATCCTGCACGTATATAAATCTATCATCCGCCCGTGTATTGAATACTGCTGCTACATCTGGTCGGGTACCCCTGCTATTCTCCTTCTGGGTTCTTGACAAAATACAACGGAGAATCTGTAATCTGATCGATACAGACTTGGCAGACCGGCTGCAGTCACTCTATCACCGGCGTGGCGTGGCTTCCCTGTGCATCGTCTATAAATTATTTCACGGCTTCTGCTCCGATGAACTTAGATCACTGGCGCCCACTAGGTACGAACTTGTACGAGATAAAAGATTAGCAACTAGGTCCCATCCTTTTACAGTGAACCGATAAAATGTAACCGCAATTTCTACTCCAACAGCTTCTTTTCTCACACCTCCCGCCTGTGGAATTCCCTTCCACATACTTGCTTCCCCGACCGCTACAATCTCCAGGAGTTTAAATCTAAGGTCAATAGACATCTCCTAACAAACTAACTCACATCCGTTCTCTCAAACACTCTTCCCAACTACCCAACCCTCATCCTCGGTATCCTTACCCGTCTATCACCCTCCTTCTGACATTTCCTATATCTAAATACTCTTTCTCATAACTTTTCCCTATTTAACCCCCTGCGCAATAGTGGAAGTGGAATGCTTTGCTTGGGGTGAAATGATTAAACACACACACACACACACACACACACACACACTGATGAGCTTTGATACAGCCAAACAGATGTGTCCGCGGATGATTATATATATTTTTTGTTATTTGTAAACTTTCACGACGTAGGTTTCAACATTCCTGTATCTTCAGGCTAT
Organism: Ascarosepion bandense; assembly: GCA_037127315.1. Lineage (NCBI taxonomy): Eukaryota > Metazoa > Mollusca > Cephalopoda > Sepiida > Sepiidae > Ascarosepion > Ascarosepion bandense. Next base: position 678,806 of record JBBBDQ010000779.1, on the reverse strand, counting down.
TTATAATAAATATTTTTATAAATTGCCTTAAGATACCGAAAAGTTGAAACCTAGATTCCGGAAATAACTCCGGAAATATTCAAAAGTCTTATAAATATATACGTTGAACACTTTTTATTACAACCGTATACTACTCTAATTCAATTATGATAAAAACAACTTATTACCAATAATTCTATATATATATACATCTATGAAGACAAAGGAAAAACACTGGACTTTATTAGTTTTCATTTTTGTGCTATGCAAGCATAGTAAACATATCAAAATTGTTCTCTCAGTTTAATCTATGTATCAGTTGTTAAAAACCAAATTTGAATAAAACACCTTAAAAGTGTTTCAAAATTTAGGCGTCACTTACAAAACGCAAAATAATAATAATATTGAATAAAATAACAGAGACAATACAGAATCTTAGAAAAACATTTTAGTCCCACCATCCAAGTACGCGCAAAATGTTTTGATGTAATTATTAATATTTCTTGAATGATTTGTTAATATGCACTCTTCTGTGTTTATCGGATTTTGCAAATCGATTTATAAACTAACAGTTTCAAAGCGTTAAATTAATGTTCGGTTTTTAATTCAAAACTATTATCCTATTTTACGCCCCATCCCATTTTTCCTTAATAATTGCTTTAAAAAGTTGCCCGAGGTCTTTATACAAATTTGAGGCCTAAATTAGGTTGAATATCTCCCCAGTGTTTCCTCCCGCAGGCTCTAATTTTACATCAGGTCGCCAATTCTGCCTATCACAACTCTATAATAACACACTTTATTTCACCGAAATTTATTATTATTATTATTATTATTATTATTATTATTATTATTATTATTATTATTATTATTATTAAATAAAATGACTGATGTATTCCTCCAATATTTCTCAATACTTAAAAAACGCGCAATTTAAGAAAAGTAAAAATAGACCAGAAATCACTGTGTTTCACAATGTTCAACAATGTTTCGACAGTATCTTTTTCTTCTTCAGGTTATGTTTACAAATTTCATGCAAGTATAAAGACATTAAAAATCTACAAAAAATATAAGTCTTTTTACAAACATAGCTTATTGTATTTGTAATCAACAAATCAAAGCGAATGAAACGTAGTCAGCGTAAATGCCAGATAACTGAAACAGGAATAATCTGCTGTTGATCATACGTGAAATTTACCATTAGTTGGTTAGTTACTAAGGTGAATTAATCAGAAGAGCTTATTATTTTACTTTATTGCCCATTAAACATCTTCACAAGCCGAAATATTTTCCTTAAATTCATTGATTAACACTCCAGGTACCATGGTCCAATAGCATTTTTCAGAATTCAGCTGAGAAAATATTTACGGAACCTTAGTATTAACAGATGCATCCGAAATCGTTTTCTCCTGCCATATCCTATACAAGCTAAAGGACAGTAAATTGGTCTGTTGGATATACGGCTGGCAAACACTGCATTGAAATATTGTACTATCGTTATTCTATTACCTTACACAGTACTAGCCAGTGTCATTAGGGAGCTCTTTATACTATGCTTTCGATCCAGCTACACAGGTGATATCTTAGCTGAGTGATGTCATATGGCCCCACACTATCGGTAATTCAATGTCAAGTAATCCCGTCTGCTAAAAATATGCTTTGTTCGAACAAAGAAAATTCACATCACCTTCTCCTGAGTAGACTACTCGGTGTTCACACCGATTCACCAGATGCCAGAGCACAGTTGATATTGTTTTGCTCTTTCGCTCGAAATGGAATGTGGTTCTACAAAAGCCTGCAGAAGATACTATGGACGGAGCACACGACCAATGACGAGGTTTTTGAGAGGATGGACTAAAAAAGAAAACTGATACAAAACATCAGGAAAAGTTAGCTGGAGTTTTTGGGACATGTAATGTTGAATGTGCGTTGTGGTACAGTGGATATCAGCTCGGAACGAGAAACTGGGGAGCTGGGTTCGAATTCCAGTTGAATCCATTGTATTCACTTACGCGCAAATACCCTTTGGGAAAGGTATTAATCCGTCTCTTCCTTCCAGTTATGGGTTAAATAGCAGGGCAGATTGGGTTCTATATCCTTGGTGGGCAACCAGTCTACCGCAGAAAGCAATGGGAAACTACTGCGGGATAATCTTCTGCCCAGTCAATCATGTCTCTTTCGAGATATGATCGCCCAAGCGTGTATCACGTATGGCACTTAACTGACTGAATGTTGAATAAAGGCTTGGAGAACCTTATGCTCACGGGATGAATGCAGGGGAATTGAGACAAGAGAAAGCAGCGCACTACATACCTGATGGACTTCAACAGATGGATGGTGATGCGGAGATTGACTAGAATAACAAAAGAAGAGAGATATTAAGAGCGACAAGGAATAGTGAGAAGCGGAAAGCCATGATCATCTACGTCCTGAAAGGACACGGCAAATCTCACACCTTACAATTATAATACGCGATAGATTATCCGTGAGTATGAACGGATTTTATTAAAAATAAACAGACACAATGTTTTCAATTTATTTAATATGACATGTCTAATATATATATATATATATATATATATATATATATATATATATATTCTTTATATATGGTGGTCAATAAAATAGAGAAGCCGTTGTTCACAAACGTTTGTTTCAAGTTATAGAGTTCTTTGAAGAAAAACAGGCGAGAAGTTAAATTTTTGTACGCTCTCGTCAGGATATTTTTAATAACACCAATGTTATCTCTTCTATTAGTAAAATGAAGGTGACAAGAATGTTTAATAGTAAGTTCATTATATAAGGAAGAGGTGAAAGTATTATGACGAGAATCCACGAGAACATCCAAGAATGCGTGTATTCATTTTTTTTTTGCTAAGCTCATATGTTTTGTTGACGACGGAATATTTTCGAATGTTTTATGATTATCGGTTTCGTTTTTTTTTTTCCTCAGCTAATAGGAAAATATCATCTAGATAGCAGAATATATTTTTGTTTGGTAACTTTTTGTAAAAAACATGTTTTCTAAATGGAACATTTAAAAGTTAGAGAAGTAGGGAACTAAGAGGTTTTCTCATGTGTGGAGCATTGGATATCGGCTCGGAACGAGAAATCGGGGAGCCGAGTTCGAATTCCAGCCGAATTCATTGCATTCACTTACGCGCAAATACCCTTGGGAAAGGTATTAATCCGTCTATTCCTTCCAGTTATGGGTTAAATAACAGGAACAGATTGGGTTCTATAGCCTTGGTCGGCAACCAGTCTACCGCAGAAAGCAATGGCAACCTACTGCGGGATAATCTTCTGCCCAGTCAGTCATGTCTCTTTCGAGACATGATCGCCCAAGCGTGTATCACGTATGGCACTTAAACTGACTGACTGCCGTTACAGTCGTAGAAGGAACCTTAGTGATGCAGCCAAGCAAAAGTTTTTGAGAGTATTGTATTTTATAGAGTGGGGTTGGATGCAATTATATTTATATATAGAGTTAAATATTATATCAATGGTTTCTGCAACGGTGACATTAGTAAATAAATTTCAACGTCGACTGAAACGAGGGTGCCTTGATTTGGTGTTGTAGATTTATGCATTTGAATGAATTTTTGTGTTGACCTAATGCTATAATAAGTAGATAGGTATGTAATGATAATATCATTCAGGGATTTCGGCAATTGACATCTGAGAAATGATAGGTAGTAATGGGTATTGAGGTATTTTAATATTACCTTATAAGTATACAAGTTGATAATCGCTAATAAATATATATTAATTTTTAAGGACCCTACCAATTTCTAGCAGACTGAATTAATTGAAATTGAATTACTGATAGTGTAGGGTCATATGGTATCACTCAGCTAAGATATTACCTGTGTACCTGGATTACTTGATATATATTTATTAACATGTATTTTTTTTTGTTTCAGTGGGGTTCCCATTTAGTCTCGTGAATTTAGATTGTTCATCGATGAAGTGGTTTAATTTTTGTGGTAATCAATTTTATCCAAAATTATGTAAGTGTTGGATTTATCAGCTCTTCGGATGACGATATTAGGGTTGTTGTTGTTTATTTATTTCGTTAGCGACGGTTACAGGTTTGGTCGAATGCTTTTGAAGCGATTGCTTGGAGAACGGATTTTTAGACCTTCTGCCTTGAGAAGATCTCTGAGATTTGGATGGAGTTTTATAGATTTGTCATTTTCAACTTGGCGACATTACTGGTGTAGATTTTAGTTTCAGTCTTCTTTGTTAGTCAGTTAGTTAATTGCCATACGTGATACACGTTTGGGCGATCATGTCTCGAAAGAGACATGACTGACTGGGCAGAAGATTATCCCGCAGTAGGTTGCCATTGCTTTCTGCAGTAGACTGGTTGCCGACCAAGTTTATAGAACCCAATCTGTCCTGCTATTTAAGCCATAACTGGAAGGAATGGGCGGATTAATACCTTTCCCAACGGTATTTGCGCGTAAGTGAATGCAATGAATTCAACTGGAATTCGAACTCGGCTCTCCGATTTCTCGTTCCGAGTCGATATCCACTGCGCCACAACGCACATCCGTCTTCTTTGTGTAGAGGTTAAATTTAGGTTGAAGATGCTAATTTGGTTCTAGATTTAAAATTATCTTCTGGTCATTTGTTAGTTTATAGGTGGACAGGTTCATGTATTTGTCAGTGTTGTTGGAAAATAGAATATTTGCTTAGTATAAGATTTAGAATTTTTTCGTGATTATTTTTCTGCGTTTGAGTTTAGCATTATTGATACTAAGGATTATGTAGTTTTTTGCTTCTTTATATCCGAGTTCAATCAGGGTGTTTTTTTAATATCACGTCGTGCTTTTGAATCTTATTATTTAAATGTTGGATTTCGTTTTTTGCCCTTGTTATTTGTCGTAAAATAAGACTTTTCCGGAATCTTGTGGTGTTCCTTGTTGGTTGCCGAATTATCTAATTCAAAATAACATACAACTATAATAGAATCATCCACACGCAAAAAAAAAAGAAAATGCTAAAAATAGTGAAAGCATTATAAATAAAAGTGAAAAAGTTAACATTTAATAATAACAGCTACAAACGCAGCAATAACGTGCTTACTGTGTTCGGAATGTAATGCACACACATAGCTCCACAATAAACACTCTGCATAAACACTACACATATTCAGTCACATTTAAAATAATTTTTTTCCTCGGTAATGCCAAAAATGAGTATAGCCGAAAGCGCTCGGAAAAACAAAACATTTCTATATATTCTATTTTTATATAATTTATGTTCTGAAAAGAAAAAAAATCATGAGATCACATGAAAAATGGCATGAAAAAAATCAAGCATAATAAATTTTTGTCATATTATTTTTAATGAAACCTGCATGACAGAGAGATTGCTTCTCAAATACACAATACTTGTGTGTGTGTGTGCATGTGTGTGTATCTGTGTGTCAGTTGAATCAGTATGAATCTAAATCAGACAAGATGAATAGAATTAGTAAAGAAAGGGTAGGAAACCGTGTCTTTAATTTAACATGTTTCACTTTAACAAGCTTTAATAATAATAATAATAATAATAATAATAATAATGGAATCAAACCTCAAATAACATACTATCTCCGTGGACTTAAAACATTTTTTTTTTATTAAAATTCACTGAAGAAATGAAACACGTTTTTCCTACCTGAGTTTTATTCATATATATATATATATATATATATATATATATCATTATTATTATTGTTATTATTAATATTATTAATTATATTATTTTACATATTCTCACTCTCTCTCTCTCTCTCTCTCTCTCTCTCTCTCTCTAAATATATATATATATATATATATATATATATATAAATGGAATATGTAAAACACAGGTAGGAAAAACGTGTAATATATATATATATATATATATATATATATATATATTTCCCATAGATAGATAGATAGATAGATAGATATTGGAATGAAATATGGATCAAAATCCGATAAAGTAATGAACATATATGAAACATTTACCAATCTAACATGTTTCAATTTTATTAAAGCTTCATTAGAGAATGAGATATGAAGAAAAATAAAAAAATGGTAATTTATCTTTGTTTTGTTTGATTTTCATTTTTTAATTAGGTTTTATAAGCATTCGATTTGCTAAACAAGTTCTATTTTATTTTATCATATATACATGTATATATATATACATATATATATGTATATGGCCTGAAAATGTTTAACTCCATATTTCTATATATTTAAATATATATTGTTTTAATTAAAGTAATTACACAAGAAGTGAGGAGATTATGCAGAAGAAGATGAAAAAGAAGAAGATGATGATGATATCGATGATGATGATGATGAAACATACAAATGAACGAACAAGGAAGATGCATTTTTGGTGAAAAGTTTAGAAACTAAATAATGATATTCTCTTTGCGGATTGGGATGATGACGAGGATGATAATTGTGATATTAAAATGACACAAGCAGAAAAGAAATAAATCAGAGATAAAAATAAAACAATGATAAATAAAAAGAATAAAAAGCCCTGGAGAAAAATCAGCAGAACGTTCTTAAAAAGAAAACAAAACTAGAACAGGAATAATTTTTCTTCTCTTTTGTCTTCACTTTTCTTTTCTTTTCCCGAGACAGGATGTGATTAGCTGCTCAGTTTTAATCAAATTACAAGTTGATCATTATTTCATTAAAACAAAACGCTACCAACGCCGTTCTCAATAGCACTGGAAATAGCAGAAACTATGAATTGAAAATAGTGGAAAAATCTGTATTTGATGACGGCTAAGAGGAGCATGGCCATTGTTGTGATATCAATGAGGTAGGAGTTGGCGGGCGGACGCATGCGCAGTCAGTCAGCAGCCATTGAAACAATCGCCTGCAGTTACTTTCTTTCAAATGGCTTTTTATTCAGCTGCGTTCCACCTCGTTGCAACTCACTATGCTAGTCTGTCCTTGCATGAAGATGGCTTCGCTGTTAACTCTCCTAATTCCCGCCGGTTCACTTCTGCCAAGTAAAAATAAATAAGGAATAAATGTTCGGTTCCGCTTTTAGCTAGAGCTGCCAACTTTTACGTCTTATTCTGTTTTGATATTCGAAAGTGACAATGCTAAATAAATTGAGCAAATGTGGGCCGCGTTATTGTTCCTTTCTTACTCAGTTTTACACTAAGAAATTCTTAATAAAATGCCAGTGACTTGTCATTCGTATTGCCAGCATTCACTTTGAAAACATCGATTCAATTACTTTTCTTTAAATTGTATCTAGTATTTCATTATATATATGGCAGTAGCTGCAGTCGCTTCAAGCGGATATTCCTTATCACTGAATCGGCATTTAAAAATAGTCACAAAAGAAAACATTATCATATGAGATAAACATTCAAGTATGAACAGAAATAAAATGCAAATATCTACGTACGAGGGTGGACTGAAAACTTCATAGACTGACTATGAAAGAGTGATGTAAAAGCTGTGAAATTTTGCATGCATTAATTACAAATTCTTCTTATTAATGATTGTAATATTTCTTTCCAAGAAAACTGATATCCGATTGTTAAAAACGACTTCAAATTTAAATAGTATCAGCTTCTTTTGAAAATAGACAACATTTGACATTGTGGTGTTAAGTAAGTGCAGAAAAAGGTTATAGTCCTAAAACAAATTCATGCTAACTTACTGCAATACTTAGCCAATACTGCAAAAGTGGGCACTTAATTTTAGAAGAAAATGTGGGAATCTTGAAGACGACCAATTGTCTAGACGTCCTGCACCTGGCTAAATCAGGAAAAAAGTAATGTCAAAGAAATAAAATAGTTTTATTTACAATTTTCTTCATCTTCTCTTCAAGTTTTAGCCGAGATGCTTTCCAACCTTCATCAGGTGTTTTTTGATCCAGATAACCTTCAGGAAGTTTAAAATTTATTTAATAGACTTGTATAGATGATTCTCGTTTCACTGAGAATGTCTAGGGATATATCATATAGTTCTGATTTAATCTTCTTCTGTGATTATTCGATCAGTTTTCAATGAATTGAATAGATACAATTTTTGACTAAATTTATTCACATCCATTCACAAAATGTTAAATATTTTCTCTCATGTCATCACATATGCAGAAGAAAATCGAAAAATGGCTGACCTCAAATCCCAAAAAACAATATCACTTTCACCGTTACTTTCTTATTCACAACCTACAATATATTAACATCAATTTCAAATGAAAAAAAATTGATAGAAACACCATTCTTCTTGAAAACACAAACAAAGCAAGGTTTTTATGGTTTTAAAGATAAATTACTAATCAATAATAGTTTACTAGAAAACTGTCATTCACATAATGAAAGTTTAGTGTTGCGGTGATAGGCGACAAGCAACCATTTGATTTTGTTCTCCATTTCTGAATTTAAAAATCTTTAAAATTACCGTAAATTATGCCGTACAAATAGTATAAGTCAACCTCTAGAGTTTTAGTTCAAAATTCTGAGATTGGCCTATACCTACCATATAGGTCAATCGACAACTCCGTTGAAATAACTGCCATTGAGTGTCATTAAACTGGCATTACTATCATGAAACTGCGCAGGTGACGCGCACATCACACCGAGTAAATAAAACCGAACTAAATGCAAAAAAATAAAATAAGAAATTCGAGCTTTTAACCGATTCACGGTAGCTGCTGTTACATACACCGTCAGATTAATAAACTGGAATCTAGAAGAGATAAAATAGATAAACGGGTAAAATGTCTTACCATATATAACATGTACTACCTCAACACAGACAAGGTTCAAATGTAATAGTCTAGGACAGAAGAATGCTGAGGATTTACCAAATCACTATTTATATGCAATAACTCAACCATAAATCTTAAAATTTCTTGAATTAACCCATGACTGAAAGCTAAAGCTTGTATAGCGCCATGAACCCAATAAAATACTACTTTCAGTTATCAAAGAAAACCATAAATTGAAACAACTTACATTTATATAAATAAAATGAAAAAGGTGATAAAATGCAACAAGCAGAGGTGAAATACATGAAAACGAAACACATAACAAACTTGAAAGTCAAATCAAAATAAACGTGGGAAGAAAAACGCTATTAATATCAAAATAACTTAATGTTTACAAAACTGATCTATAACTCTTGGCTGAAACCAGACACAGAGATCCATCCTAGTCAGTCTAAATCAAAACTTTTGATAACGATCTTACAATGCACAATTTTTAATGAATATAACAAATTCAAAATATCACCCTCATGAAAAACGCTGATCCTCCAATATTTCGTTCCTCGACTTTAGCCCCAAATGTATTGAAAGAGTTTTGTGATAATTTCTCTCAGTTTTTAATAATATACGAAAGTAATAACATAGGTAAATATATGTACATGCATGCATAGTAAGATCAGAGAACGAGAAATAATCAAATCTTCCGAATATGTATTGTGTATTAACGGAATCTCTCCTTTCTATTATTGCCTTGAACAGTAAAAATAGGAATAAAAAAATATTTTCAGGCCACTGATGCTAGAGATGGAGTGTAACAACAAAGATTTGAAAGGAAATATCCGACAAAAATATGATTGACATCAAAGTCAAAAAACACAGGCAATAGTCGACAAAGATATGATTTCTATTACAGACAGACATCACAGGCAATAGCCAAAAAAGATATGATTGAAAAAAATCAAAGGCAGAAAATACAAGGTGACAACAAATGCTTGAAAAGCAATGGCCGAGAAAGATATGATTGGAGTCATTTGAGCGACAGGGATGGGTGGGTGTTTGGAGTTATATAGGTTTGGGGTTTCTGAAAGAAGAAGGCAGAACACACACGCGCGCGCACTAACACACACAAACACACAGAGAATACTGAGAACTCCCGTTGATTAACGATTCCCCGTTGGCTCCTTGTATGTGCGCGATATCTCTCCGGCTGCCCATTGCTACACATCAGTGTCACCGTCGTTATATTTCGAGACAATCGTTGTTCGTCGAGATCTAGTACCAGACAGTATATAATAATTGACTGTTAAATATTATGTATTTTAATTTATTTTTATAAATCTCACTCTTCACTACCCGTTGCAATAATAATAATAATAATAATAATAAAGAATGAGAATTGATAACATTTACGAAATAGAAAAAAGAACGATCCACAAAATACCCACTAGCAAATTCAGTAGACGCCAGAAATCTTCTTCCAATAGCTTAAAATTTCTTATGCGCCTACGTAAAAACAAATGTTGAAACAAAGGCCCGAGGCAGTTATTAATTTGGAAGACTAACAGAAATTATTTAGTTGTGTTTTTTTTCGGTTCACTATCGGGTAAAATTTTCCCTTTTCCTTGCTAGAAGTGGTCATATTCGTTAATCAACGCGATATGTCAGAAAACCACCCATCAACTTCATATTTTTAAAATTACCTTGGGCATTTGAGTTTTAATTACCCTCATGTGTTCCTCTTTGGATTCACTCATTTATATCGTAGTTTCTTACACTTTTTAAAAAAACGTATGTAAAATCCTGGCAAGCACAACAAAAACTTCTTTATTGCACCGTACATAATCTTATACACCCTTGAGTACATTCTCTCTTTTAATGACTATTTTAGGTTTGAATTATTTTTAATTTAAGAAACTAAAATTAGACCCTAATGAGAAGGTATGTGGAAGATTTAAGTGATTCGTTTTTGTTTTCTTTTCCACAAATAAATCCATACAGGAAATTGGCAATCAAGCCTCACATACGTTCACTCAGTGATTTCACATCACCAGTTGATCTTTAATTACTCTCATCTACTCCTCTTTAGACTCACTTATTTATATTTTAATTGCTTTCTTTTTTCCATATAGTATGTAAAATCCTGGCAAGATTAAAGAAAAAATATAGGAAAAATAAACGTTCATGAAGAAAGGACTAAATATAAATCGCAGGAAGACACTACATAGTTTTTAGCAAAAGAATGAGCACAAAATGCAAATTACAATTCGGATATACTAAAATCAACCAAGCACAAAAATTTAAGTATGCGGGACGTGTTCTAACAAAGAACAGAAAATGCGACACTGAAAACCGAAGAAAAGCATAGCCAAAGATGCATTCAGTCAGTTAAGTGCCATACGTGAAACACGCTTGGGCGATCATGTCTCGAAAGAGACATGAGTGACTGGGCAGAAGATTATCCCGTAGTAGGTTGCCATTGCTTTCTGCGGTAGACTGGTTGCCAGCCAAGGCTATAGAACCCAATCTGTTCTGTTATTTAAACCCATAACTGGAAGGAAGAGACGGATTAATACCTATCCCAAGGGTATTTGCGCGTAAGTGAATGCAATGAATTGAAGTGGAGTTCGAACTCGTCTCCTCGATTTCTCTTTCCGAGCCGATATCCACTGCACCACAACGCTAAAGATGCATTACAAAAGGTAAACAGAATATTTAGACAAAGAAAAACTTCGTTAGAAAAAAAAAAAGATTACTGGATATATGTTCTATGGCAGTAGTTGCTAGACAATCTCCTCGAAGATGAAGAGACTTCGGGCAACAAAAATGAGGTTCTCCAGACTTATGAGGATACCATGGACATATCATTCAAGCAAGGAGGAGGTTTTAGGAAAAATGGAAACAAAAAGAACATATAATGAGGAAGGTATAGGATAGAAATCCTATATCATCGAACAATTAACTCAATCGAAAATTAGTAAAATTGCACACTCGCAAAAACGTATGAAAACGACTAAAACATTTTAGAAAAACCCAGACCAAGGCAAATTTCACAAGTCCGTGTGAAAAGTAAGATTCTGATTTCTGAATGGATAGACAATAGCAAATTAATCTATGACCCCGGTCAATTTTTTTCACACCTAGTAAATGAGTATGTTGCTCGAAGCCGATCACATGACTAATGTCCACTACTTATTAACCAGTCAAATCAGTTCGAGATGGGAGCGTTAATCTGAAGGACCTCACACAATGTAAGAAAGAAATTTCAAGACGCCGACCTTGTCGTGTCTCGTCGTCATGCATTCGTTGTACTTCTCCTTGCAATTTTCCTTTCTTCGTCTTCACCCACACACCGTAAAAAACAACAACAAGATACCTCAACTGTCTTCGATCAGTACAATCTCTTTTAATGCCTGACTTTCTTTTTTACTTTTTCTCTGGCCATAAAAAGGAAAAGAACACAGACTTCTATTAGCAACCTTTTTAATCTTTTTACATACACACACATTCTGCTCCTATCAACCATGAACTCTGAATGTCTGTAGAACATTTAAATACTTATATTTCTCTTTGAACAATTAAATACAGGCATTTTGTCTATGAACATTTGTCTTTTTAAAATTTTGTTATTCAGTTAATAAACATTTTACTTTAATGTACAAAAGAAATATTTCGTCCTTACACATTTCAACATCTAACCTTCAACCTCCTGACATTTTAAATTGTGAGGACTTCGGTTGTGTTTGGCACAAGGCCAATTTGACAAGCATCACTGAGGCCCCTACAAAGGATGATCTGTTACTTACAGGACGAATTTAAGGTAAGAAGAAGAATGGAAAATAAAGCATAACATATTTGACGAGCTCGAGAAAACGCATGGCGGAACGACGTTTAGAAATAACAAAAACACAGAATTTATTCCGAAATGCAATGAACAGGTAATTATGAAGAGCAATGATCGTCTGCGTCCTGAGAAAACAGTTCACATAAAAAGATAGATGCACAATACGGGTTCTCTTATTTTTTGGATATCAAGATCGTTGGATCGACATAGTCAAAATCGTTGGAAATGTTCTGAATATATATAATGCATTTATGGAAATATTTTCTTTTATTTTGAGCGTTAGAAATAAAAACCAAAAAAAAAAAAATTATTTAATGATCTTTTCAAAATATGTTAAGTGAATTTCTTTTATGTAATATTGTATTTTTTTCGCAAGTTATTCTGACCAGTATATTCTTTATTCGGCTTATTTCTTTCTCTGACAGATTCGACTAGAAACATTCTCAGACATAGTGAACCAAGGATGCTGTATAGACATGTCAAGGAATCTGTTGAGATTAAGACCAGAGAGTCGGCACACGAGAGCGTAACATAAATCTTGTTAATTAATCTTGTTACAGAAGTCTTGGAAATGTAAATATCTATGGAATTTGTGTCAGATTTCAGACATTGTGAATATTATTGTACATTGCAAAAGAAGTGAAACGCAATATCCTAGTTATAACAGACGTTTCAAAAGATACACATGCTTTTATACATACAAGCAATTATATGTCTTTATTTCTGAGACGAGGTATTTACATTACTGACATTGTTCGGATTGTTGTCCTCATCTTATTGCCCATTCACAATATTTCTGTCGTTATAAGATCTGACCTTCTTCAGGAGATTTGAATTTTGAACCGAGCCCTTTATTACGATCACTGTGATAGATTGTTCTCGTTCTATCTCCTCAGAGAAACATGTGTGGTGGATTGTTCTGATTCCATGAGTCATGCCTCTTCCAGATATCCCACCATTAGTTATCTTCATTTTAACTCAACTCTCTAAATTTTTTGTTCACTTCAAAAACAAAGTGACTGACCCAAAGAGTTATTAGATCTTTACCTCGCTACAGCAATGGCAAACAGAAATATTAGAGTTTTGAGTTAATTAGAAATAAATAAAACATCCAGAAGTGGCATGAATCATGGAACGAGAACAATCTACCCCAATGATCGAAATAAAGTGTTCAGTTCAAAATTCACTTGAAGAAGGTCGGAGAGTTCAACGGCCGAAACGTTGTGAATATGGCAATAAACAGGAGGACAACAGTCCGAACAATGTATAATACAAAACTTATAGGACAACAAACAAAAAGGGAACGTTTATCAATTTAAGATGTTCAATTTTATTAAAGTTCCATCAGAGAATGTAATATATAGAAAAAAAAAAAGAAGGACTTACTGGTATTTTTATTTTTTCTATTGTTTTATTTTCATTAGTTGTTCAGGCTTCATGAGTATTTAACTTGGTAAGCAAATATAATTTATGTTTTTCCTAAACTCAAGGAAAAGAAGTAACGGGTTCGAAGCCTAACTGATAAAATGTAAATATTAGTTACTAAAATACTTGTAGAAAAGACAAAGAGAAGCCACATCACGTCGGTGAGATATGGCTGAAGGCGATCTGTCGAGTAAGGATTGATTATACTCCTTTCAATTTTGTCAGGGACCTCAAGATGTATAGCAGGAGCACCGGACTAGATATAGCAACAATACTCAATGCACTGACGAATGGTAGATTTATGAATATGCTAAATGGAATCTGACGAGGAAAGCTTTCTGGTCCGACACAGTGATCTAACTTTCCTAGCAGTAGGTGCAGCTAAAGATGCGCTGTCAGTCAGTTAAATGCCATACGTGAAACAGGACAGATTAGGTTCTATAGCCTTGGCTGGCAACCAGTCTACCGCAGAAAGTAATGCCAACCTACTGCGGGATAATCTTCTGCCCAGTCAGTCATGTCTCTTTCGAGACATTATCGACTAAGCGTGTATCACGTATGACACTTAACTGACTGACTGATTGCCTTTTAGTTTTCGAGATGTCTATCCATTGTAAGGTTTTTTACTTCAAAAGATCAGAAAACTGAAGTATTAAAGATACTCCTCTTTCCGAGAATGCTCTTCTTTTATGTGCCGTGTCCCTCCAGGGTGTAGGCGATCATGACCCTCCATATCTTCCTTGTATTTCTTAAAATATTTGTCTTGTTTTTTACCAAACCTTTCTGCCACCCATTTGCTTAATCCCATCAAGTATTTCAAGAGCTGTTTTCCCCTCACCCTCTATTCGCCCTGTGGGTATCAGATTCTCCAAGCCCTCTTTCCTCATTACGTGTCTCAGAAACTTCAACTGTCTCCTCTCGGTGTTATGAACTGGTTAATTGTTTCCAATCTATCCGACCCCTGGGTGTTACTAAAAAAAGGTTCGTGTAAATGTACTCCCATCATTATTCTGTAGATTTTCATTTTGGTTGGTTTGAGTCTCTCCTCCATCTTTAAAGAGATTGTCCAGTATTTGCTGCCGTATAGGTGAACGGCGAAACTGTTCAGTACACTTTTTCTTTGTTTTCAATGACATTTTCCTGTCTCCCAATATTCTGCTTAGTTTTTTTCGAATGAATTCTTCACCATCCTATTAAACCCTCGGATCTGTACTGAAGTGAGTTTCTAAGTTTAGAATTGATACTTGTAGCCTTATTGATGAAGAACGCTCAGACAGACCTCTCCACTACAAATGACAACCAAATCAAAACATTGATTTAGAATAACCTGCATTATATAACCCAGGAATTGGCAGAAATACTAAATTTAACAAAATCCACCTACCATTAGCTATTAATAAAGCTTGGGTACTCAAATCTCTACAATATTTGGGTACTACATGATTTGGATACCACAGGATAACAATGAAAAGAATGTTTATAATCCTATTTTTGTGTATGAGTAGCTGCATAAACGCAATGAAAAAGTGTGACCGGTGTTGCAAAAGAATTGCCCAAAAATGGTTAAAAGGAAAAGTGATATTTTCCATCAGGATAATGCTAGACGTCATGCTTTTTGGGGACACCCCACCAAAAAAAATTGTTGTAGATTTGCTGAAACGAGTTAGCACCCCCACATATTCACCATACATTGCGCCTTCGGATCTTCATTTACATAGGTTCTTAAAAAATAATGTCATTTGTAAAAAAATTAATTGAAACTACCTTATTTTTTTTCTTTTTTGACGAGAAATCATCAAAATTCTAGGAAGACAGAATATTTAAGTTGAAAAAAAAATGGAGAAAAGTTGTGTAACATAATGGTTCATATTTAGTTACATAAATATTTAATGTCACAATTTTGACTTGCGTCTAATTTTCCTTAAAGATTATGTACTTTCCTGACAAACCAAACAGCTAGCATATAACGCATTTGTCTGTATTTATTTCTGAAAAAATCCAGAAATTGTGGCACTAAGCCAAAAAGTGAGGGGTAGAGGTCGGTCGACACTAGCTATCCTATACCTAGCTAAACACTATTACGACCCATTCACTCACTGCAATTTTCACATTCACCAAAAGAACCCATCCATCACCTCTCAATCCTTCATACACCACAATACCACAAATTTACAAGGGGCACCTAAGAAAAGGGGAAACAAACCCATAATAATGAAAATACAGCTATATACAATAAAATATATAATTTAAAACATTCAACAAAAAATAAAATGATGGGAGCGGGTGAACCAAATAACAAACTAAAATATAACGTATTTGTCTGCTGTATTTCATCTGAATTTATTTAATATATTAATTATAAGAAAACTTGTAATGAAATAGCAAAACTGTAATAATTACCATTAAGAAATGATGCATCTTTTAATAATAGTTGATCATAAAATAAGCATTTTATATTTACTAAATAAATGAAGAAAACATGTATGCCAGATAAGATCATCGACATGATGAAACGTCTGTAAAAATAATCCTAAGGCAAATAACATAATATTGGACGCTACATGATTCATGCATCATTACGTATCGAGCGTGACATATCCACTCCTGACTAACAAGTATCGAACCAGCGTAAAATTATGGCCCAAATCTTTCTATGATCTGGAAAAGCCTTACGCACAACAAAGTAGCATTGCTGCCTGAGGAATGAAACGAGACAAACTTACAATGTTCATATAATGTTACAATGGTTTCTATTTTGTTATTGTGGTATAAATTTTCAGAGAAATGCAGTGCTAATGTAAGTATATAGAAGCAACTAAAAACATAAATTGATGACACGGAAGAAGCTGAAATAGATTAAAAAGAGAACATTTTCAAATTTGGGCCGATATTTGCAAGGTAAGTGTTAAGAGAAGGTTATTGAAAATTTAATAACTGAAAAATACTCAATAAAATAATGTATTACAATTCATACCAGTTTGTTATTTTTTCTTTTCTCATTAATGTTATTTTATTTTGTGAAAAGTCATAAATGAAAACAACGTTGTTATGTTGTAGTAAATTAAGAAAATGGCCGGAAATATATATATATATATATATATATATATATATATATATATATATATATATATGTTATTCAAGTACTTTTATGTTTATTGTAAAATTCTAGTTCAAGGAGATTTTCTTTAATTTTCCCCACTCTAGAGAAATATTTCTGATTCATACCCAGAATACATGTACACTGAAGTAAAATTTGTATATGCCTGTGCATAGATTTATAAATTTTTCGGTGGACAATTAATATATGAAAAGCAACAACTAATACGAAACTTGTTGGGTATTGCTTTAATCTATATTCATGAAATTATGATTTGTCAAATAAGTAAATAAGCAGTTATTGTGTAAAACAGTTATTCTTCAACACAATCTTCTTTCTTGTCAAAGCTATTAATTCTGAGGTAAATATTAATTGTATGGAACGAAAAATAATTAGTACAAAATTACAAATAAAAATTCAGCTCACATTTTAGGCTCCAGTTTTATTGATCGATCATTAAGTATTTGTGAGTGTTCGTGCGTATAAAAGGAACAAGTAACCACAACTTTCTGCACGTACAGGCATACGCAGTGACAGGTGCATGTGCGCATACACGCGAAAGAATACACACAAACATACACTTTGGAAATGCTTACACCAATAAAACATTCCATAAATTCGGGATCTATAAGTGATGACATACATGACGAGTGGACGGAATGATCGATTCCCGAAGAGTCCATGTACCAAATTCTGGAGACAGATTGCTGAAAGTAACATCTGCCAGCGAAGTGTCAAAACTTTTACTTGCATTAATTCCCTGTCATTCCTCTCACTCTCTCTCTCTCTTATTCTTTCTATATATATATATATATATATATATATATGTATATATTTCTATTCTGTTTTTGCTTCGGGGATAGATATTTCCTTTTACATAATTTAATATTTGAGCTTTCATATCCACTAATTTTTAAGACAGTATTATAAAAATTACTATACTTATTAAATACTTCTTCATTCGCGGAATTTCTACAAATTCTATAATCAATGGATGAGGTTACATGCTTAATAACATGCTTATATATGGATTTATATATTTGTATGCATATACATACATTTATTTATATTATATATATTTATTCATATATATATATATATATATATATATATATATATATATATATATATATATATCAGGCAGTAAGGACAAACTGCATTTCTTAAGGCTTTTTATTTATACACACAACCAGAATTCCCTACGAAGGAGAGTGGTCTAGCAAGAATGAGGTGAAGAGGAAAAACACCCATATACCCTAACCGGATTCGTACAGGCATAAGACCTACTTTTTGTATGTCTCCTTCCCGTCATTACAAAAGATATTTCATTCAAAAAATCCTCCTGGTCTGAAAAAATTACTAAAGCTAGTTTCACTTGACACAACATGAAAACCCAAAGCTGTAATGCCTTATTTTCTTTAATTGACTCCATTTATTACTAGGGCTTCTATTGTGTTTTTTTTTATTCCTACGCTTGACTGCCAAGTCTGGTACAATTTCTGTGATTTTCTAACTTGAATAATGATTTATGGCTATATTATCTTCTTTTGAAATTACCTTCCGTGCACCCCACATAAACCATTTTTCTGTGTATTGGATTTTTATTTGAAATATTTTTAAATTCTATATTGAAGCCAATGAAAATCAGTGGAAATATCGTTTCAATAATCATATGTTGTTTTTAAGCAACAGCAAATACAGCAAAAACACCACTTTATCTATGTATTATTAGAAATTTAAAAATCAACAATCAAATTTTTACTTAGAACATCGTCGTTAAAACCAAATTAAAACGAAATAGGCGACAAATGTTACTTATGGCATTTAAGAAAAAATATTGCCATATATGTCATTTAAATAACCCCAATCTACTTAACAGAAAGTTGATTAATGACCACATGCTGCCATAGAAAATACTTACTTAAATTCTCAGATCCTGACTGATACAGATTCTTCTATACATTTGTCTCTTTCTTCTCACAACGTTACTTCCCCTTTCTTTCTTTCTTTCTTTCTTTCTTTCTTTCTTTCTTTCCCACAAATATTACTACTAGTAATTACAAATTATGACCTTTTGAATTATTACCCCGAATTCTAATACATATATATATATATATATATATATATATATATATATAAAATTAAAAATTTTGGATTTTAATATTTTTCACTATGTAATTTTTGGTTGATTAAATTTTACTCTTAATAAATTCAAACTTACCCTAACATTATAAGATTGAACGCCAATAATCACCAAGTAAACTTAAATTTAAATTTCTTAAAGAGTCAGTTCAAAATATGCACCTGATGACTGCATAGCGTATAAAACTCTGAGTCATACTGCTGACGTAGGATAATACGTATATCTGTCTATATATATATATATATATATATATATATATATATGTGTGTGTGTGTGTGTGTGTGTGTGTGTGTGTGTGTGTGTGTGAAAAGCGTTATGCTATACCGAATCTTCTGGGAAATCTTTGCCATATCCTTCAGGAGATCAATGTAAAAACGAAATTATCCATTTCAGCCAGTATTTTTAAACTGATGCCACCAACGCAGTTCTTTTGGGAAAATAATGGGAAGATTTTTTTCGGGCAGATGTTGGCATGAGACAGCGATGTGTAATTTCACCGACATTGTTCAACCTATCTCTGGAGCGAAACATGCAAGAAACCCTGGATGATCATAATACTTCAATCTCTATCGGTGGTCGATTTGCCTGTAATCTACGTTTTGCAGACGATATTGACCTCATAGCTGGTAATAAGTGTGAACTCCAAGACTTGACCAATATACTTGTTGAAGGAGTAGGCGCATACGGAATAAAAGTCAGCTCCGAGAAATCCAATATAATGATGAATAGCACAAATAGTAACACCGTTGTCAACATTAATATAAACAGAAATTCACTGGAGGAAGTGCCCAGTTTCATATATTTAGAAACAGTCTTGTATAAAGATGGTTCCTATAGTGCTGATATCTTCACATGGATTGCCTCAGCTATAGCAGAGAAGACCAATTTGACAAGAATATGTATGTACAAAATCCGCTTTCAAACGGCGTAAAGATTGTACAAATTGCTATTAGTCTCTCTTTCTCTATATGGATTTGAAATGTGGACTCTTTTGGGAAAAAAACAGAGAGAAGTATTCCTGCGTTTGAGGACAGGTGGATGAGACAATTCTTGGCATGTATTATTGAGCACATAAACCCAATGAATATATGCGGACGAGGGTTGAAACTTTTGTGGGTTACCAAGAATATATTCTCGACGCTGTCAAACCAGAAACATGGCTTGGTTTGTATACAAGACACCACAGTCTGTCAAAGATAATAATACAAAGCACCGTTGAAAATGCATGTAGAAGGAGAGGCAAACACAGAACTGGATAAAAAATGTCAAAGATTCGACGAGTATGACTACAAAAGAATTGCTGATGGTTGCTTTTCATAGACCGTTTCGTAGAAGAATCACAGTTGCTTCTTTATTCGGATCCCCCTACATTCATAAAAGTCAAGGGATAAATAATACACACACACACACACACACACACACACACACACACACACACACACACACATATATATATATATATATATATATATATATATATATATAATCTATCTGCGGATGACTGTTTACGCTCTCACACCCTGATTGAGCACTCTGGAAGTATGGTAGATTTTGAAAAAACTGTAGCTACTCTAACATCTATGCATCGTTCATTCAATAAAGAATTAGAAAACTCTCGGCTACTGGCCTGTGTTTACATGGTATATTCCACGCTAAAAGTCTGCCTTCGTCATACCGAGCGCCCATAGCTCAGAACTAGAATCTCCAATTTGGTCTGGTTTTAATCCTGGCTCAAATCAATCGGATGTCTAACCGTAATGATGAGCTGTGATACAGTGAAAAAGATCTGTCTGCGGATGACTATATATATATATATATATATATATATATATTATTCATTTCTTGATTTCTATGATCGTAGGGTTATCCGAAAAAAAATATGCAACAATGGTTCTCTTACAAAACAGTTTACCAACGGCAGCTGTCAGCAATTATTTAATTTAGAAAATATAAAATGTATGCATGGTTACTTAGAAAGTTAAGCATTGATAGTTGGAGGGAGTTAAACAATATGTTTGTAGGTGTGTCAAGATTGCTCAATAGAAAATGAGAATTAGTTTAAACTATGAAGTGGAAAATTTGGGTCGCAAAAGGTTAAAAGTAACATAATATCAAGACATGACACTTAAATTTTTGTCTGACACTTTTTAATTTTGATTGTATTTTTTTTAAAATACATATTGGGACCAGACATTAATTAAATAGACAGACAATAATTTTTAACAATAGGCTAGATTTTACGATTTTTTTTTTAATTTGATTTTGTACAACATCATCAGCTAAAGGGGCAAAGCTGTTTAGGTTGAAATTAGAATTAAGTAGTTATGGTATACAAAGGTATATTGGAGTTAAGAAAACCAAATAAGTAAGTACTGTGTAAGTAATTTATTTTAGTAAAATAATCTTTTTTTAATTAATTACAGCAGAAGTTATAAATGAACAAATATAATTAATTAAATTCTAGAGAAAAAAATTTCGATGTTCACATAAAATTGGTAATTCATTCCTACGACTCAGCTACACTTTATTTTTAGGGAATCTTATAATCGCAGCTTTTCATTCAAGCAAAAAGCGCAGAATTCATAGAATAATTTACAGATTCCTTGTTTTTCCAAAATTTTCAATATATATATATATATATGTATATATTGAGTGGAAAACTCAACGCATAATTCAACGGTAAAATTATGTGTTGCGCTTTCCTCTCAATATTTTATTTTGCTTTTGATAAAATCCATTGAGTTCTCGTTATTTATCTGATTAATAATTTATATTAATTATCTTTTCGATTATACCCTCTGTTTTTAGGGGTCGCCTTTCTCACTTATCCACACGAAAGCATGCTTCGCTGTATCACAGCTCATCAGTGTGGCTAAATATCTACTTGCTTCTGGCCGGGATCGAAACTCGTCCGATTTGGTGTCTGTCGGAGTCGCCGCTCCGTAAGCCTTTTGCTCATAGAATGAGAGAAGGGAAATATTTGCATGTTATATATAAGCTGTGTACACACACGCCACTCATCGAAAGAACTCAATTCATTGCTGAGAGTAGCGTGTAAATCGCAGCAGTGGTATTTGTTTTTAAAATTTTCCTCTCTAAAGAGCTCAAATTAATGAGAGCATAATATTTTGACATCCATTTGTTTTGCTGTATCACACCTTATCAGTTTTGCTAAACATCTACTTGCTTCTGGCCGGGATCGAAATGTATGAATTCTTTGCTTCAAAATAAGATACAAAGATGTGTGGAAGGAATTATATTAATTAAATTACCTAATCAGAGCAGACAGCAACAGGCCAGTATTTTTTTTTATTAAAACCGTTAATAAAACACACTCACATACATGAGCCGTTCTAAACGTCGTATTTTGGCTTGAATTTCAGTTGAAAATAAAGACTCATGATTAAACATAATAGACATTCATTGTCTCTTATATTTAACAGTATATGTTTATAAAATTATTTGATGCCTCGATACACTAAATATATATATATATATATATATGTGTGTGTGTGTGTGTGTGTGTGTGTCTGTGTGTGTCTGTGTGTGAGTGTGTTTGTGTGGGTGTTTGTGTGGACAGGTATCTATCCTTCATTTAGGTAATCACAGCTACATATTCTAAGGGTATTAAAGCAGATTTCATTTTTAGGTTGTGGTGGGGAATTTATTAGATCATTTTTTTATTTTAGTTTACAATAAAATGTAAATCTAATTTCTTATTACTACGCATTAATAAACTGTAAAAGAAAGGTAGAGATTTGTATATTTCAAATTCGTGTGTGAGTTCAAACATTTATTTTTTCTTGTCGTCCGCTCTGATTATGTAATTTAATTAATATAATCCTTTCCACACATGTTTGTGTATTATTCTGACGCGAAGAAAACATACATATATAATATGCTTGTGTGTGCGAACCGGGTTACATTTTGCTTTGTGCATCTTTATAGAATTTTTTATACGCCCTAAATCCAACAGCCGCCTATCGGCGGCAAAAGAGAAAAATATTTCGCTGGAATGGACTGGGACTAAATTACAGTTGAAAGGAAGATGTAGGGATGAAAAAGAAATGTATGGTGCTTATGATAAATGCTGACAGCTACCCCGGGGAGGCCGTCTGCTCGTAATATATTAAGCATCAAATCAGGATGCAAATACATAGAATACATGCGTTCTCACACAGGATTAAAAAAATCTAAATTCGGACATTTTTCAAAGAGAATATATGGAAATAGTAGTTGCTTGCTTTATATATATATATATATATATATATATATATATATATATCAGAGAGGAAACTGACGTCAACAGCAGATGGTGACAATCATTTAATTCTATATGTACAACTAACATTCCACCGAGTAATCGGTTGGTATTGATTAAGTAAATAAAAATTGATTGATTTTAGCTAAATCTATGTTCCATAATGTTAAATTTTTAGCAAAAAGTAAGTTATTTTTCGCAGATATTTGTATTTTCCTAATATTTATTTCTACTGATGCCAGTTCAACGGCAATAAATGGCAAAGTCAATTTTTTATTAAATTCTGTATTATATATATATATATATATATATATATATATATATGTATATATATATATATATATATGTATATATATATATACATACATATTGTATATATATATATGTATGTATGTATGTATATATATATATATATATACAATTATTTATATTATTTTATATATATATATATATATATATATATATAGGGGTAGAAAAATAATGGAAACGTCTTGAAATTTCAAACAAATTTATTTCAATATCAAATAAGTCTTTCTTTGTCAGAAATTACTGCATCTATTCTGCGTGGGATCGATTTTTACAATGTTTGCATTGTTTCCAGAGAAATTGTATCCATTCCTTCCTCAGCTAAACAGCCTCCGATTTTTTCAATCATGTTAGTGGAGAATATCAACTTTTCACTTGTTTTTCGAAAATGAACCGTAAATGTTCAAGCATGTTGAGATCTGCGAGCTGTGTTTGCCAGACGTTGTACGTTGCTAGAATGTTCCTGGTGCCATTCAGCTAAGAATGTAGTAATATGTATGAGTGCATTATTATCCTGAAATTTGGCATTTCTATCGGAAAACAGTTCCTGACTTAAAGGTTTAAGGAGATCAATTAAAATTCTTAAATAGTCCTGACTTCTGGTTTTAATAAACTCTTGAAAATGATATCTGAAAAAAAATTACCCCAAAAATTAATGAACTACAAATCTTAAATCAAAAAACGTAAAAATAGACAACCTTTTGACACGTTAATCCATTTTTTTAAAATTATGCTATTATGGTAGCATGTGTTTTTTATAAACAGTGCTCAATAGAATAAATGTTGTAGAGTATAATATAATCATACAATTATGAATTAAAAGTTCATTGCGACATAGAACTTTCTATGTTTCGAGATAGAATCTCAGCATCAGGCAATGTTGGATGTTAGTTGTGAAAATGATTTAAATTTAAATACAAAAAGCCATTGGTTTGCTATTTATGTATGTAGGAAGATCCCTAGGCCTTCTCTCCTCATTACGTGTCCCAGGAACCTCATTTGTCTCTTCCTGATATTAAGTAAGAGTTTTCTTCTCGTTTGCATTCTTTCCAACACCTCATCGTTGTGCACATGCTCCGTCCATGGGATCCTCAGCATCCTGCTGTAAAACCACAAGCCTCTCCTCCATACTTGATGAGATCGTTCAGCATTCACTTCCATACTGAAGGACAAATAATACATAACAATCCAGCATTCTTTTTTTTTTGTTTCTAATGAGATTTTCCTATCTTTCAGTACTCTGGTTAGCTTTTGAAATGCGTCTTTGGCCATGCTAATGCGTGTTTGGATCTTCACATCATACTTTCCAACGTCTGTCAAAAAAATTCCCAGGTATTTAAATTTTTTTTATTTGTTCTATTTTAGTTTCTCCGACTTGTAGTTGGCATATTGGGTTCCTTTTTTTGCTGATGATAATACTTTCAGTTTTCTTGCGGTTTACGCACAGTCCTTTCTCCTCACTTTCTTTTGCTACCTTCTGTAGAAGTCCAGCTTTTTCTTTTCCGTGTCTGCTATCAGCACCGTGTCATCCGCGTATCTGATATTGTTGAGATTATGGCCGCCACTGACGAATCCTGGCATAGCTTTTATTTCTCGCATAATTGCTTCGCTGTACACGGTGAAAATAGAAATCAAAAAACATTATGAATGTGCGAGAACAATAGAAGATTAATCAGGAAGACAGTAAATAACGATTGATATTGCATATAGATTCTTGAACATAGAATTACCCGGAAAGTATAGGACCGGAACATAGTCCCAAAAGTTAAAAGCGCACGAAAATAAATTGTTAACTATTAGTGTTAAATCTCGCCAATTCAGCTGTAAATTGTTGTGACCTTCTTGTTAATCTGGTACCACGCTTAAATTCATAAAATCTAATTACCATAGCAAAGCGTTCATTCAAACAATTACATAAAGCATTTAGAGAAAAGGCATATGGAAGAAATTTTACGGCGACAACAAAATGACTGAAGTCGAGACATTAGGTCAGGACGATTAATATTGATGACTCTCTTCTGGATTTTATTAATAGTTTCTAAATAAATAGCGGTGACAGGGATGTGCGTTGTGGTACAGTGGATATCGGCTCGGAACGAGAAACCGGGTAGCCGAGTTCGAATTCCAGTTGAATCCATTGTATTCACTTACGCGCAAATACCCTTGGGAAAGATATTAACCCGTCTATTCCTTCCAGTTATGGGTTAAATAACAGGACAGATTGGGTTCTATAGCCTTTGGTCGGCAACCAGTCTACCGCAGAAAGCAATGGCAACCTACTGCGGGATAATCTTCTGCCCAGTCAGTCATGTCTCTTTCGAGACATGATCGCCCAAGCGTGTATCACGTATGGCACTTTAACTGACTGACAGGGAATTATATTTGACACCAATATTCTAAGCATGGGAGAATGAGACATATAGATATATATTGTCCATACTGAAAAGAAAAATCATCTAGCACGACACTGTGAACCTAATCTCTTAACAGCTGACCTGGCAATAGATTCAATAGATTCTTCTCACTTCATGTCAGCCTAGAATGTTAATTCGAGAAGGCGCAATGAGTCACTATTTGATTTCAAATGTATTCCACTTTCACTTCAATTGTTATCAATTTATGTACACAAAATAGACGTTCAGCACAGTTATTTTATTTTGCCTTGTTCATTCTGCGACAAAAAAAATAACAAAGCGACATGTTACTCTGATTGCCTACTCTATCACGTTCAGGACTTCACACGTCATCAGAGGTTCTTTTAGCTACAAACTATATTATTTTGAAAAGATTTACGTTGAATACATATTTGCTAGACGAATATGTCGTCAAACTTGACTTCCTCAGCCTATTTATTCCGAAAGGACGGCTAAGAAAATCTTTGTTGCATCTCTGACTTCGTTTCATATACTGATGTTGTTTAATCATTTTAAACTAATAAGCGAGTCTTTGAAAATATGCTACAAAACTATTGTCTTTTCTACTGTTATTTTTGCTACAATTACTAAATTAAAATAATGTTATGTTTTTAAAAATACATGTATTTGTTATAGCTTAATCTTGTATAAAACCAATACAGTCGTAAACAAGTGATGATATATCCGGCTACGCTAGCAAATTTATGAGAATCCTAATTGTAAATAATCGAGGCGTTCTCCATTGCCTAGAATAGTCATGAACGTGCTCATTGATCCAAATCATAGCATCTAACAACGACATTTAATTCAATAGTAAGCGTAAAACTTAAAATATGTTTAAAGGTTATAAATATTACGTCAGTGTATCTATATTACATCACTCTACGAATATTACGTTAGTACACGTATATCAGATTGTGTCAATATACGTCAGTAAAGCCATTTTTTTCGTGTATGATTGACAAAGTGAGATTTTCTAGATTTACAATAAATAAATACTATTTTGAATAATTCGATCTAATGAAGCCACTAAGACTCAAGGGGTTACGGAGGGTGTGAATGATTAAGAGAAAAATATTTAAGGAGAGAAAATAAAAACAAAAAAATAAAATAAAAACAAAAATTAAGAGGAAAAGAGATAACGATTGAGACTTTATTTAATGTTTTGAAGATCTAAAGATGACTGGAAAGCAAGGGACCGGAAGAAATTTTCATAAGAGATAACTGTGGTATAAAAAACTGTTAGCATAAAACTAACGGTTACATCTAAAAAAATTTTCATTGTAAAACTGCTAATTCTCGTACTGTGGTTAAATTTGTAGAGTCGAGGTACTAAAGAGGAAAAGTCATCAGAAGAATTACCATAAAAATAAAATAATTCAGGAAAATACATTAACGCTGCGGAAAAGTGACTGAAACTAAGTACCAGACCAGCATCAATACCATTTTAGATTCGTCTTTGACTTTTAACAAGAATCTGTAATTACATACAAGAATCACCAAACCAATCGGCTTAGTCAATTTCATAATTATTAATTAAGGGGTTCGAATTTATTTTCAGCGTCCGATTTCTGTGCTTGGACTATTATAAATATATACTTCCGAGTACTAATGAATAGCGCGCGCAGCAGAATCCTACCGGAAGACAAGAACAGTGCCGTTTTGTCAAAGTCATTCGAACAAGGAACGTGATATTTATGCTTAGAATGTTATCAGAAAGGGCAATAGATATGTAGAAGAACGTGTACCTGTGTTTAATCGACTCGGCAAAGTAAATCACAAGGACATGATAGAGTCTTGGCAACCTTGACATATTCAGGAAAGACCTTATAGTAATCAAGAAACTGTACTGATAGCAAACTGCCTGGATACGGACAGGGAACGAGTTTAGCAGATATACATAGATAGAAAGTAGTGTAAGACTAACATGTATCTTCTCACCAGATCTATTCAAACTATACATCGAGACAATTATGAGGACTCTATAAGTCCTGCCAGAATTCGTCATTGGCAGCCACAATCTGAACAGTATAAGATACGCAGATGATTCAAAGCTGATAGCATATACAGAAAAGAAACTACAAGAACTTATACAGGAAAGTAGTTAAAGAAAGCGGAAAGAAAGAACTACAAATAAACTACCAGAAAACTGAATGCATTGTAATCAGTAAAAAGAGTGGCTTAAAATAAGAATTACAAGTTGGGGATACTAAAATCAAACAGGCGCAAAAATTTAAATATCGGAGAAGTATTCTAGAGAAGATGAAAATGGCAATATGGAGATTAGAAAGTGTATTGGCATGGCCAAGCATGTATTCCAGAAGCTAAGTTGAGTGGTTAGAGACAGGAAAATTTCGCTTGAAACAAAGAGAGTACAGAATTCCTATGTGATATCTGTCCTTGGCAGATATCATATATAGCAGCGAAGGCGAGACAATCTAATCAAAGATGAAGGAAAGACTTGAAGCAACCAAACTGTGGTTCTACAGAAGGATGCTGAGTATACGATGGACAGAAAACGTGAGCAACGTCGAGGTCTTGGCGAGGATGGACACGAAAACAACCTGATATCAGAAAAACTCAGCTGTCGTTTTTGGAACATGTAATGAAGAAAGGTGTGTTTGAAAAATCTGATACTCACAAGATGGATAGAGGGGAAGAGAGAGACAAGAGAAAGCAACGCGTTAGATATTTGATGGACTTCAGAAAATGATGGTGAAGCGAAGATTGCGTGGCACAACGGAAAGAGAGCGACAAGGGATAAGGAGATGTGAAAGACCATGAATGCTTACGTCCTGAAGGGATATGGCAGATAAAAGAAGAAGAGTATTTCATATATATGTATATAATCTGCAGACAGCTATATTTTGCTATATCACAGCTCATCAGTACGGTTATATATATATGGAAGTATATAGCTTAATATTAATGGAAATTTTAAAAACGAAACAGCCGGTTTCGCTCCTGCTCTTCAGGCCTCATCGGGAGATATAGGATTGGATTGGACTAAATCATGGAATGAGTAATGAAAAGAAAATATATCAGAGGAAAAGAAATACGAGAGGCTAATCACTGCGAGTCCCAACAAACAGTCACGCTGTTTACAAACAGGTTTGCTGGACCTGATATACAGAGCTACTAGTGCTTTCAAGGTTGCTAAAAAGTGGGGGTTTTGAGGTGGGTAAAAAGTGAGGATCACTTTCACGGGAAATTTTAGATGAAATTCGACTGTCCGAGTCAATTCGACCCTGTCTATATAGGCTACCAAAAATACACATGGATGGAACACCGTTAAGACTCATTCTTTCAATGAGAGTATCAGCCCAACACAAAGTCATCAAATGGCTTTCTTACCGTTTGAACCTGTGTTGCAGGACTTAAGTGCATTTTGTATAAAGGCATTTGTTTCTCTTTGTTGACCGTAGCCGAAATTGGTCTTCTTCTGTCAAGTTAATGTGTTCTTTAGATGTGTGTTCTTCATTTAACAGTGTCCCTCTTTTGGGGACAATTTAATATTTGTTCGCATTTCCTTGTCTCTCCCTAATATTCCTGAATCATTATTTGCTGAATTGATGAAATTTGCCGCGCCATCTGTTGAATTTAGTTTTGATAATATCATATATCGACAGATTGACAGAATTAGGTTTAGGGTTAAAAAAAAGAGGTCCTGTCTATCTCAGATTTTCCTGGATTGGAACTGGCTGCGAAAGCTTAACTGGACAGATTTCATCTAGTGTTTGTGTTTGTTATTTCTCGGCTGAGGTTCGTGTAGCTTTTCATACCCGGTCTATTTTTTGTTCTAGTCGCAAGGATGTTCTCCTCACATGAAGTAAACTCTGTGATTAATAAATGTATTTGTGATTGCTGAGCTAACTACGTAGGGAGAACTACACAGAGCCCAGATATGAGGATTAAACAACCCGTTTCAAGTAAGATCTGGAATCATACCTTGGCTTCGAATAGACTGGTGCAAAAAACATATGGTTCCTCTATTTGTTAGCATCTTTTAAATAACAGAAAGTATGCAGCTGAGTAGAGTGATGACTAATTCACGGTTGTGTCCCGGTCACACACTATGTTTCAGTTAAAAGTACTGGAAGCTCTGTATATTAGGTCCAATTTTTGTACGCTTGCTTGGAGTAGCGTCCATCGCAGACAATGGTCGTAGGACAACTAATCGACGGTTGAGTGAATAGTATCTGGGAGTGATAAAAATCTGATGCAATCACAGACAAAGCAATATTTTTCAAGGCCAAATTTCATCATGCACCCTGAAAATAGATTCATATTACTGCATATCCTTGTAAATAATCTAATCTGAGGAAAAAAATTGGAATTGATTACACCCTGTGACTCCAGTGGGTCTAAAACAGACTATATTGTGTAAAGAAAGGAAACTAAAGCAGTTGTTTCAATTAAATTTGTACAAGGGTGTATCTCTAAGGAAATCCGGAATTCAATTTAACCAAAAATTGACAACCACAGCTAACAAGTACAAAACTCAGGGATACTTCCATTACGGAAAGTTTAATGTTTCTTAGATTTTAATTATCCTGTCAGCAAATAGTTAAATTCGGGTAATTACATACTGGGCCTAAACCATGTGCACCTAGAGGGCTCCAAATATTACAGTTTTATCAAATGCTTGACCAGAAGATGCTAGAAAAACAGTCGATTCTCCTTACCGCTCCAGAAATTGTCGGACGCCTCCTGATACACACCATCTTTACCAGAGCCACATCAAGCAGAAAATGGAGTACTGCTACCACATCTTGTCTCGATAGATTTCAAAAGCATCTACGCTGTCTTATGGGTAATTAATTATTTCCCACTTTTGAAACACTTTTACAAAGACGAAACGTAGCGAATCTCTCTTTCTTTATTTCTATCGGAAATGTTCAGATGAGTTGCATTCCTTAGTTGCTTCCAACTCTAACACTCCCATCTAAAACCCGCCACTCCGAGTAAATCGAAGCGAACACTACTTATTTCCTTCGTGTTCAATTTGTGAGGAAGACGTTCAGTTCAAAAACTTTCTTCTGACGAATCACTGCTGTGTGTAAATAATTCCCGGGCACTACAATCTTAAGATCTTCATGTCTAGGATAAAGTGTTATGTTTTCTAGATATCCTCCTAAACTGGGTCTATAATACTTTATTCTTACTGCGCACATGACAATTTCCTTCAATAACCCTTATTTTTGGTGGATCTTGGGCCGTGTATAGGGTGAACGCTATTTAATTGTTTTTAATTACCTACGAAAAGTTATAATAGAAAATGCATTGTGTGACATAGAAAACGGTTAATTTGGCACAGAAGAAGGAATATGTAACTCAAAAGACTAAATATGTGACACAGAAGACGGGATACATTACATTAAAGTTTTTAAAGATTGTAGTTATCAGAGAAGCAAGAAAGCATAAAGGTAATTTTCATAAGTGAGAAGTGCTAGAAAAAAAAAACTTTAGAGAAGTGGCGGTTTCATCTGGCTATTTCATCAGTAAAATGGTGACAACTTGTTGCAAATCTAGAAGCAATATCAAATCCGTGTAGGCTGGCCACCAAGAAAAAAGCTCGTCAGAACATTTGCTATGAAAATATTTGTAGAAAAGACAGAGAAAAGCCACGTCACGTCGGTCAAAAAGCCATGTCTCGTCGGTGACTGGAACCGAGAGGCCAAGTTAGGATCGATTACATTGCAGTCCTTTCTTCGGATTGTGCCAAGAATATCTAGGTTCCCAGCAGGAGCACCAGATATAGCAACAGTATTCAATGCACGGAGAAAGGTAGAAATGTAAATGTGCAAAATGGATTATGACGAGAAGAAATAAAAATCAACTAAGTGTACCAAGTGGTATGAAGTTGTGGAGAGTTATAAACATCCTTTTCCTAAACAAGCACGGCGCATAAAACAAGGAAGCCGAATTGCTAGCCATTATATTAGTTACTTTTCTTCTCAATCTAAAGAGAGAATTTATTTCGAATAAAGCAGAATACAAAATCGTTTTCTCGTTATTTTTTCTTAACTGTATGCTACAATGGATTAACCTATAAACAAGAGCCAATCCATTGTACAAAAGAATAAATAGGATTTTGTTTATTTTGCTTCTTATTTCTTCTGACCGTGTATTCTACCGGCGAGGATTTCTCCAGCATTCATGCGCCTGGCCTAAGTCTGAAATCTACCGAGACAGCTTTCAATCGTCTGGGTTATTCTAAAGATCTACGGAAGATTCAACCTTCCTTGCAGTTCTTACGACTAGGTCAGTATGCATTGACATTGTTATCTACTTAATATGTAGAACTTGTAATTTCTTTTTTCTGCTCGACAAGTGATCGAGAGGAAAGTATAGAAATTGGTACATCTTTCACGGATTTTAGACGTTTAGGAAAAAACTATCCGTATATTGATAATATCCAATATTTCTATTTTCTCGTTTTATTTTCATTTTAATGCCATGGCATTATTGCATCACGTAAAATTTATATACTCAGCAGAAGATTTCTGCTTTGCTTCAGGATTTTCTAATATTGTAATTAAAAAAAAAAGAAAAAAGGAAAAGTAAAGAAAAAAGTCAAATCACTTGATCGATCAGCATTTTGTCATTTTAGCTTTCATTTTATTCAGCTATAGAATCAAAATTGCTAGTTAAGCAACATCTAGCTCGGTCATTAACTAAATTAATCCCCATTTGAGAATACCAGGTGCTGCAGACTTGGATTCGCGGTTGATTTAATGAATAAGGACCTGGAACCGAAAGTCGGCTCTTCGAGTTCCAGTTCCAGTCGGGTTCGTTATACTCACTTACGCGTAAATTCCCCTCGTTAAAATATTAATTCATTTTCTTTTCAGCTGTGGCTTAATTAGTAAGACTTTTATCTCAAAATTATTATTATCCCGCCAAAAAAAAAAAAAATACTTAAATTCTAAAAAAACGTTCTGGCTTTGAATAACCTGTAAAGCGTTATTAGCACAAGAAAAAGAATATTAAGTGATCAATCAATTAGTTATTGCAGTGAGAATAATGCTTATTGTAGTAAAAGCCATCTGTGAGAGTAGATTTGTAATATGTGGACACAGCGAGCCATTTTGGGTCGAATAGTGTAGAATGCCAAATATATGCGGAAATCAAGAAAGGTGATACCTTTATCTTTAAAAAAGCTCTTATTTTCTGAATATGTTGACGATTTAAGACTTAATGTTATTCCATGCTGAAAAAAATGTTACTGATATGTATATATATATATATATAATTCCAAGTGAAGAGGACTGAAGGGTTTTTTTTTTTATTTTGAGTGCTCTGGCATTTATTTTCTTATAAACAGTGCTCAATATAATGAGTACTATAGAGCTTAATATAATATAATATGGTTTTGTCAATTTTGCATTGCGACATGGAAATTTCTATGTTTCGAGATTAATTCTCATCATCGGCAATGTTGGTGTGGTTGTGCACATGATTTACATTTAAATGACAAATTATTTCGGTTTACTGTGAATGTATGTGGGTGTTTTTTTTTGTGTGTGGCTAATCAGAATGGAGATTCACTTTGGGGTTTGACCCCGAAGAATTTCTGTGCTAACCAACCTTTTTCCTCCTCTTTTTTTCTTTTTCCTTGACCCTATTTTTCTCTAGTCTGTTTTCCTTCCTTAATGTTTTGTCCCCCATTAATCTGATCTTATCATTTTCTCTTCAGTTTTATTACATTTGATGTGATATTCCTTTTTAGTAGTACCAATCTCCTTTCTCGTCCGCTTTAGTCTATTTGTTAAAGAAAATGTTTAAAAAAAACATCAAATTGCTATTTTTTGCTCCATCTATCCATTTGCTGTAAAGTTTATTATCCTGATACAAAGGGGGGATTTATTTAAACAAAAATTATTTTATTTTTGGCTTTATTTTTATTTTTATTTTTACCTAATTCGTCAGTGAGTATTTTTCCTATGTACCTGTTATTAATTTAGGTTTTTTCCATTTTCTAATGTGAATAATTTACAATATCTACATATGACATTAATTTCGTTATGTTTATTTAATAATTTTTTTATTTTTAAGGGATCTAATAATAAATAGTTTTTTTATATAAGCATAATGAACATGGTTCATTTAAGAACTTACATGTTTTAGAATCTTTTAGAATTTTCCACTTTATTTTGGGTGTTTTTTTTTTGTTTCCTTTAGGTACCAATGATATCTCGATAGGGATGTTCTATTTCTGTATTTACTATTATTAAATGAAGAGGTATGCTGGTAAATTCGCTGCTTTAGAGTGTTTTTAGTATTCCCTATATAGACTTTTATATTGTTTGGGTTTTCTTTCGTCGATATTTCGCATTGATAGATTATCGATTCCGTCAAACACCTATTTTCTAGCGAACAGTCTATGGGGTTTTGACAGTTACATTTTTTTCTTGTCTAAATTATTTTCTGTTGTCTGGTTATTTTTACGGGTTTTGTTGAATTTTTTAAAAATATTATTATTGTGTTTTTTTATAATTTTTTCTAGATTATTCATACAGCTGTAACTTAATTTTATAGTGTTTTTATTAAAGATCTTACTTAGTGGATTTTTCTCCGGGTAGTGTTTCTTAATTAACTCGAGTAATTTTCTTCCCAACCTACCATTAGTCATCTGGTTGTAAAGGGGTGTGTACCAGATGTTTTTCCTATTCCTATTTTTTCTTCGAGGGTTGCTTTTTTTGCTTACATATTTAATATTTGGGTTTATGTATCCACTATTTTTCAAGGCAGTATTATAAAAATCGCTATGTTTATGATGAATCTTTATTATGTGGTCGAGCAGTCTAAGACGTTGCCAGATCAAATGGTTGCTTCCCCTATGTAGATAGGGGTCGCAAGTTTGAATCCTGCCAAATGACACACATTTTCGTAATAAAAATCTATCGTAAATAATCAGGCCAGTAGATATAAATATATAACACTGTTTAATTAAAAACAGAATGTCTACTTAAATACGAGTATCGATAAAAATATAATGTTCAAATAATTCATTTCAAATTGTCGGTTGTTTATAACCATGTTTCATTAATTTGCGTAATATATATATATATACAAATTTACCTTACCTTTTTAAAATATGCGAGACAGATATTGTAAGATTTCTACATATTTTAATTGCTTAATAAATACGAAAACTATTCCTTTCCTTTTTAATGAGTTTTAATTCACTTACAGATTTTTACTTAATTTATTAATGTTGCGATTAAAAAAAACTCGAGAAGTATGATGACTATAATAGTGTCAATCCATATTCTTTTCGCGTTAATTTAAACTGACGCTATATTTTTTCACATCTACTGTGCTATTTATGCATAAAGTTTGTTTATCCAGGTGTGATGGATGAATTGTCGTCTAAATTACGCAAAAAGGAAAATATCACTGACATTTCATTTTAACAGATATTTACCAAAACTGCACAAAAATGTCAAATATATTTATAATTTATATTCAATAAAATCGCCGTTGACTTCAATTCCAGACATCTTCAGTATATCTTCCTTCGTCCTACAGCACGAATGCTGGTGTCCCACAAGGCTCTATCCTGGGCCCAACGCTCTTCCTTATTTTCATCAACGACCTCCCAGATGAGATCAGGTCCCAAGTAGGCATCTACGCAGATGACACTACAATATACTCCCGCTCCAGTAAGAAACCTGTCGTGGCGGACAGACATAATCTCGCTGCTGACCTTGAGCGGGATCTACACTCTGTGGTGAACTGGGGCAAGAAGTGGCTTGTCAACTTCAATTCCTCTAAGACCAAGCTGTTGTCTGTCAACCATTACAGGCAACCTCTTCTGCCTCCCATAAGCATGGACCAGATGATTCTCCCGGAGAGTAATACACTACGCCTCCTCGGACTTACCCTGTCCTCAGACCTCAAATGGAAGCACTATATTGAATCCATAGCAAAATCTACTGCTAAGAAGATTGGGTCACTATGTCGATCCAGGATGTTTTTTTCACCTGAATCCATCCTGCATATATACAAGTCAACCATCCGTCCGTGCATGGAGTACTGCTGCCATTTATGGTCAGGTGCCCCTGCCGTTCTCCTCAGTGTTCTTGACAAGCTCCAAAGGAGAGTCTGTAATGTGATAGGTACTGATCTGGCGACTCGTCTGCAGCCACTTTCCCATCGTCGAAATGTGGCCTCCCTCTGTCTCTTCTATAAATACTTTCATGGCTTCTGCTCGGATGAGCTTAAGTCACTGATGCCTCCTCAACAGGTGTTTACCCGTTCAACCAGACTGGCAACTGGGTCCCACCCATTCACAGTCAGGTTAGCCAAACGCAGACGACAATTCTACTCCTGCAGCTTCCTCTCTCGCACTTCCCGCCTGTGGAACTCACTCCCGTATTCTTGCTTTCCTGACGGCTACGACCTCCAGAAATTTAAAAGCAAAGTTAATACTCACCTACTAACCACTGGCCTCTAGCTCTCTCCCCTCCCCTGTATAACCTTCCCTTTCTCTCCGCCCATGTACCTGTCATTGCACCTGCTTTCTCAGTTTTCTATTGTTCCTTTCTAACTAGCTTGTACTCCTCACTCTTTTCTAATTAATCTTTCTACATTTATGTAACCCCCTGCACATCAGTGGCGTTTCGGCCTTGCTCGGGGTGAAATGATTAAAAAAAAAAAAAAAAAAAAATCTCTGTTTGACAATCTCCTTGTTTAAGTTGATAATGCTGCCATTATCCTTGCTTTTAGTTAA
This sequence comes from Ascarosepion bandense, assembly GCA_037127315.1. Taxonomy (NCBI): domain Eukaryota; kingdom Metazoa; phylum Mollusca; class Cephalopoda; order Sepiida; family Sepiidae; genus Ascarosepion; species Ascarosepion bandense. Next base: position 641,875 of record JBBBDQ010000779.1, on the reverse strand, counting down.
TCTTTGGTGTTACAAAATGTTTTTTGGTTTCTCCCACAACTGCGCCCAACACATAATAATCGATGTAATTGAAGTCTGGGTAGTTAAGTAACTAGATAAAGAAAGGTTGTAGTTTCAGAAATTATCTCAATATTTTGACTAAGTTTTTCTGCTTGTTTGGCATGGTGCAGAGTCCTATTGTCAGACATGAAGTCTTCCAGCAACCGCCCTCATCATACGGGACAGCACAACTTCCTCAAGGCGCTTGGCCTAGGTTTGAGTCTGCGACCATGTGAGCAGATTAAGAGATCTAACGTCGCTATCACTTGTGATCGCTGAAAAAAAAAACCATGATGGTTAACTGTATATATGATCGAACTCTTTTCGAATCCTCTACACCGTCCTTCAGATTGATACCCAAACACTTTGAAATGTTCGTATTGGAGGATACAGTGCGAATGTCAAGCCAAACAGCATGGCGTTTCCAATTTTCTGGCAGAATGAATTGCGTCATGGTATACTTTTTTTCTCACAGACCGTGCCCAACTGACTTTACTATCAGTCAGTTAAGTGCCATACGTGATACACGCTTGGGCGATCATGTCTCGAAAGAGACATGACTGACTGGGCAGAAGATTATCCCGCAGTAGGTTGCCATTGCTTTCTGCGGTAGACTGGTTGCCGACCAAGGCTATAGAACCCAGTCTGTCCTGCTATTTAACCCATAACTGGAAGGAAGGGACGGATTAATACCTTTCTCAAGGGTATTTGCACGTAAGTGAATACAATGGATTCAGCTGGAATTCGAACTCGGCTCCCCGGTTTTTCGTTCCGAGCCGATATCCACTGTACGACAACGCACATACTGTGCTGTAATGAAAATCCCAAACAAATAACGCGCATGCGAGAAATTAGATATATAAATTGGCGACAATTTACCAATCGCACTTAAAAAAAAAGAAACACTTCTTACAATAAAGAATGCTATATTTGAAAACTTACAAGGAACTTGACAGTCTTGCAATCGTAAAATCTATTTATATCCATTAAGAAACCACTTAATTTGCTGATTTAATTAACAGCTTTTCCATATTTAATAGGAGATAGCATGTGCATGTAACACATAGGAAATGCGAAAGTAAAGGAATAATTAATTAGAGAAATGGAAAGGTGAAAACATTTCCTTTTTATCTATTACTTTCCTTTCTTGTCGTGCGTTGAGCTTTGCAGTGATATTTTAAAGTAATAATGATAAGTCCAAATTAATCTGATAAAAAGAAAATATGTTACAGATATTATTAATATTTTCTACACTTGTAAATTGCTTGCTGCTCGTGAAATCTCTGTCTTGGTTCGAGAATGTCTATCCACCGGATATTGGGGTGGAAGGGTGAATCGGTGAACAGTTCAAATTACGGTTTAGTCTGTTTCGTTTACAAATATTGAATTTTAGGAGAGTTGTTTAACCATCATTTCCCCCCATCAGCTATAAGTTAGATATCAAGACAGAGTAGACTCTCTAATAAGTCGAGAAGAAGGATCTCAGCAGAAGGTTATTTCACTATCTTTCACAAAAATGCATGGTTATCCATAAGTAAAAGAAAAAAGAAGTTTTGGACAATAATGATATACTTCGTCGTAAATGGATATGACATTAAAAACAAAAAAGACCGCCCTCTAATTACAAAACGCTAATGACTACATCTATCTATCTATCTATCTATCTATCTATCTATCTATCTATCTATCTATCTATCTCGGCCTTTTCATATCTATCTATCTATCTATCTATCTATCTATCTATCTATCTATCTACCTCGGCCTTTTCATATCTATCTATCTATCTATCTATCTATCTATCTATCTCATCTATCTCGGCCTTTTCATATCTATCTATCTATCTATCTATCTATCTATCTATCTATCTATCTATCTATCTATCTATCTAACGCATCCGTGTCATTCGTCTCAAATAGTTTATGACGACATAAATACAGTGGAACCATGCTGCATGCGACCCTCTTCGTCAGCGACTAGCTGCTATTAACGACCGTTTTTCGATGCACAGACGATTCTAATGTAAATTGACACCTAGTGCTCGACCACCTTCAGAACGCGACCATCAAAAAACATCAACGAGTGAAAATCACTCATCAAACGACCGCTTTAAAAAAATCATTTTGGTCGTCCACTCTCACCTTCATCATCAGAAATGCTTGGTATTCATTTTAGCAAAGAGTTAAAATGAAGTGCTACAAATTGGTAACCGTAGTGCTTTCTTTTACCCCTACTTATTCAAATGGATGGCGTTCATGTGCATTAATATGTAAACAAAAGTAATATAAATGTAAGAACTTAGCCTTGATTGACCACAAAATCTTAGGTGATACAAAAATCAAGCGTTCCGTCTCCTCGGTGTCAAATTCTTGATCTCTTAGTTGGGCATAAGTTGAAAGAGTATGCCAAGAATAATAATATATTCTTAACCACACGAAAAACTGGCTCGGAGGCGACGGCTACTAACAGTGACAAAAGCCACACCATTGAACAAGTACGTTTTATAACCCACATCTTAATTCAACAATAGTCTTCTTCTTTTTCTTCTTTTTCTTCTTTTTTTTTCTTCTTCTTTGTGTCGTGTTCTTTCAGGACTCTGGCGATCGTGATTTTCCACATCTACCTATCTCTTGTAGCTCATAACAGCATTTCTCTTGTTATTTCTTCCAAGCACTGATCTTCCATCCATTTTCTCAAGTCTATAAAGTATGTCACATGCTGCTTTTTTTAACACTTCCACCTCTTCACGGGCCTATTTTGGTCAATGTGGACCAGGTCTAACCCTTCCACCCTGGTTTCTCAACCTCCGGCGTCTTCCTCTTCGGGTTGAGGTGTCTATTCGGTTCTAACCGAACAAGGGGTTGGCAGTATGTCTCTTAACCATCCGAGATTATATGATCCGTTCGCTGGCTTACTCCTGCTTCTTGCCCATGTCGTGATTATTTGATCCAGAAAGCAGAAGTGTTGTTTGTTCAGGGCTGACTGAAAATGTAGACATGGCTGGGGATCCTGTGTCAAACATCGTAACGTTGCTTCCCTGTACCTCTTCTATAAATACTTTTACGGCTTTTGCTCCGATGAACTTAGATCACTGGTGCCCCCTAGGTACGAATTTGCACGAGATGCTAGATTAGCAACTATGTCCCACCCTTTTACAGTTAAACCGATAAAATGTAACCACAATTTCTACTCCAAAAGCTTCTTGTTTTGCACTTCCCGCCTGTGGAATTCCCTTCCACATACTTGCTTCCCCGACAGCTTCAATCTCCAGGAGTTTAAATGTAAGGTCAATAGACACCTCCTAACACACTAACTTGCATCTATTCTCTCAGACACTTCCCATGTACATCCTTACTCCTCTATCACCATCCTTCTGACATTTCCTATATATAACCACTCTTTCTCACCCCCTTCCCCTATGTAACCCCCTGCGCAATAGTGGCCAGTGGAATGCCTTGCTTGGGTTGAAATGATTGAAAAAATGTAGTAAAGAGAAATAAAAAGTAAAAAAATAATATCCGCAGAAAGCCGTACAAACAACTGTTTAATGGTTGCACTGATAATGTTTTTATACATAAGAAAAGAATAGTAGAAAAATAAAAGTGTTACAAAAAGTAAATGTTTTTAACATAACAACACGCACTCTGGATTCTAGACAGCCAGACATACAGAGAGAGAGAGAGAGAGAGAGAGAGAGAGAGAGAGAGAGAGAGAGAGCGAGAGAGAGTATGGTTAACTTGTTAAATCATCTCAGAAGATATATAACTCTTTTCGAAAGTGTTCTCTAGAGTCTTTTGACGGAGACAATTCTTCTCAAATAAAAGACTGTTACCACGGTGCCTTTCAAAGGTGCTGGGCGGATGATGCAATTCCGATGTTGTCGGGCTGGTGATGAACCTTAAGTTTCATATACTCAGCGATTTTTCAATGTGACCGCTACGACGACGATATTTCTCAAAGTCCTTGGGCGACTATTAAATTTAAAGATTCCGCAACAATTGCGGGGTGGCGATTAAACTTTTCAAACCACAAATGCCTTTCACTTGAACCAGTCAATCCGACTTCTTTACCAAAAATCAATTTCACATAATCTTTTCATAATCCTCTTCTTTGTTCTTTCGTATTCACCGTCAGCCACAACAAATACAATCCAAAACTAAAGCCTCCGTCGGAAACAATAGACCCAAATGCAAGTAAAATATAAAATATATTTTACTCTCCTTTTTCATACAAAGACGTCTTCGGTTAGGAGGTTGTTTGGCCCGAATTGTCAGCACCCTTACTCCAGCGGTGGGACCCAATCTTACTCAACGGTACGCTCATATGGCTGTGGTCTCACTCAATTTTTTTCAGCATGACTACGCGTTTATATAGGAAATCGGAGGGTTATAGGCTATGATGCGCTAATCACAGAGATCTGGCAAAATTATGTTAACTCCAAAGATATTCTAGTTTACTCAGCTCTATTTCAATATTTTACTTGTTAAAAATTAATTCGTTCATTTCCATTGTCTTCTGATGACCCAGATTCAATAGGCACAACTTATAGCCCAGATCAGATTTCGCCACCGGTAAACAAAATACGCTGGTTTTAATTTCACTATTCCAATTTACCATATTTTTTTATAAAAAAAATATATCGTTTATTTTCATTGTCTTCTGATGACCCAGATTCAATGGGTATAACTTTTGCCTCAGATCAGATATCGCCATCGGCAAACAAAACGTACTGGTTTAATTTCACTGTTCAATTTACTCCTATTTTAATAAAAACAAATAATATTGCCACGTTTACGACGTTTCGGTCTTTTTCAGGTGCTTCGAATTTTGAATCCTTTATACATGTGTACGCGTTTGACACTCTCTCTGTCACACATTCCGCTGTCTATCGTTCTTTCTATCTGACCTGTGAATATCAAATTCTCTAAGCCCTCCTTCCTCATTAAATGTCCCCAAAACTTTAACTGTCTTTTTCTGATGTTAAGGATAATTTTCTGTTTCGTTTGCATCCTCCCCAAAGCATCGTCGTTCCTAGCTTCCATAGTATCCTCACCATCCTTCTGTTGAACGACATTTCGGTTGCTTCAAGTCTTTTCATCATCTTTGATGTCAAAGCTAATATCACACAAAAATATCAACGAACTGTAGAGTTAAAATCCATTCCTAGGAGTTCGAATTTGATGACGAATAAGGGTACAATTATCGACATAATTAAAATGAAATTGCTAACACCGGACTGTTTAAGCTTGCATATGATAAACATGGAATGGTCGAAGATGGGGTAGTCTACGTCTGCCGGTATTCCTCTACGGTAAAGTTATTGTCGTAGGGAGCGATCAGGGCTATTCGTGTTGTTACTTTAGAGGTGAAATTCTTAGACCGTTGAAAAATAAACTGCAGCGATGGCGTATGGTAACACGTTTTCTTTGATCTAGAGCGAAATTTAGAGGTTCGAATATAATCAGATACTCTCTCAGTTCTGACTGTAATAGATGCCGACCGGCGATTCGCCAGCATTTGCTTCTTTGACACGGTGGGTAGACTGCAGGAAACTGGAGTTCGGTTCCGGGGAAAGTATGGTTGCAATTATGAAACTTAAAGGAATTGACGGAAGGATGACACTTATGTCGAAGAGCATTGTCATTGATCTGTAAATATCATCATGAAATCTGATTAGGCGTGTCGTACATTCAGGCAGACAGTAGAGCTCCTGCTTTGGGGATAGAAAATGAGGCTGTAGATCTAGCTTGTAGGCTGTCTGTTGCGCAACGGGTGAGAGCTCTGTCATTTTGTAGGGTGTGTTAACAAGGTCGTTTACTGAAAATTGACACTGTCATAACAGGTGTAGAATACACAGATTTTGTTGGAGAAAATTTGCATTCTTTAATGCTTACCCTGCTTCTACAGTGGCAGCTTGACTCAAGAAAAGAATGTAACTCTGCTAGTTTGGTTCCTGAAACACTTGGTGTAGTATTTTATTGGTCAAAGTACTCACCAAATTTAATCTCCATTGAATATCTACATAATATTATTCATGCCAAATTTAATTCCTGCATCAATACACAAAAAATATTTCTGTTATGAACACATTGAAAATTGTTCGGATAAATGTACCTACAAAACACATCTAGTGGTTTCAAGACACTGTGCAAGTTTTGAATAACATCCGTTATTTAAGGCAAAAGGTTTTCTACTATGATTTGGTAGCTGATATTCTTTTTTCTTTTTTTTTTTTTTTTTTGCATTGCCGTTTGATTCTGATGAAATATACACGCACATTAAATGCAATCTCTAATACTTTGTTCATCAATCAGAACGAACCTAGAAAGAAGATATAGAAAATATTTGACTTGGACAGACATCAAAATTATTCTCACCCACGTATTTTAATGAGATTATCATTTGCTTGAACGATGCAGGGTTTTCTAATCTCTAAATCGTAATCTTTCCAGTATTCCATAATTAGAGAAAATCTATCCATAAATTTTATTTTTGTTTAAACCAATATTAGATATAGCTAAAAAAAACTGTTCGGAAAATGTAGACGCTATATATATATATTTATCCACAGACAGATCTGTTTCGCAGCTCATCAGTACGATTGCTTTTTACCCAGGATTGCAACCCAACCGAATTGGCGTCAGTCGGCGATCTACCTCTGAGCTATCGGCGCTCGGTAAAAGAAGGCAGACTTTTAGCGTATGACGTATCATATGCCAGTAGTTATAGTGCTCTAATTCATTACTGAATGAGCTCTATTCAAGCAAATTATATTGCTGCAACGCATGCCCAACGTCGACCTTTGCTATTTATATTCTATTGGTATAAAGGAGGTTTCACTCAGACGTACTTTTGTCTATATTTTCTCAATAACGTTGGCGATCATGTTTCCCCATAACTTCCTATCCTTTGTAGCTCTAAATAAGATTTCTTTTGCCATTCCTCGCAGTCCTTATTTTGCTACCCATTCACCCATACCCCTTAGGAAGGTTACTCACTAACTTCTCCGTGTACGTTAGGCTTTTAATATGTACGGGGGTGTCGAATTCTCCAAAATGTATTCTTCAGGTTTACGCCACATATACAGTGAAACATGGGTTCCCGCACTATTAACAGAAATAGTTCAGCCCAACTCAACAACATGGGCCGTAGGTTGCGCTTAATATCGAAACAGACTGTCGCCATTAGATGATGACCAAAATGTTCACTTTTATATTTACATATTATTTATCCTTGATAGTGAGTACATTAAACTGTAGATATAAATAACTTAAACCTATATTTTATCATACATATAATTAAATTAGTATTTTATTTAAAATTTATTTATTTTATATTGCGACACAGAAAATTATATGTTTCGAGATTTTACCACATCAGGCAATGTTGAATAATTGTGGTGAAAATGATTTACATTTGAATGTAGAAAATACATTTCTTATTTAAAGAGTGAAATATGGAGGGAAAAGAGAAACATTTTTTGGATTTTATGTGTGTGTTTAATTTAACTAAGCATAATGAAGTTCGATTTTTAAATTTAAAAATATAGATTATATGTTTGGTAAGACGGAGATTTTCCTTTCAATTTTAACGGGGAAGTGTCATCTTCTTCAGCTAGTGTCTAGACTGCTTGTTTCCAGTGCCGTGTATACATTATCGCTAAAAGGTTATTTTCTTAAATTTCTATGTAGTACAGCCATTTTAAAAGCAAAAAAGAACGAAAGAAAACATTTTTTTTATCTGACTTATAGGAATTTTTGTATTATCAAAATATTTTTATTTACTTCAGAATGCATTTTTTCATCAATTCTTCATAGATTCTTAACTTGCATGAATTTATTATCTATTAAAATAATAAAATTTCATAATATAAAACAAAGTACCGGATATATGTAAGTTAGTCGATATTTTTAACCATATTCTAAGGTGAACATTTTGCAATGATTTAATTTAAATTAGTAATACACATTTTTTCATATAGACAGAATATATATATATATATATATATATATATATATATATATATATTCTTCTTTTGAAGTATATAATAAAAACATTTTTTTTCGCTAAACCAAAGCTGTCGTGTTTCGATGCAATATTCAGTACTTCATCAGGCTTTATACGACTGCAGTTAGGAAATTATATATCTATAAAATTTTAACCTATCTTTATCTTATTCTAGTTAGTTAACGAATAATTGTACTGACAAGCGACTTAATTCATTTCGTTTGTTTAGCTGGATTGGTTGAGGAAACTTGATAACGTGTAACTTTTTTTGCACACACAAGAAACATAGCTCGTTTAAATCTGTATAGGTTTGAGCATTTCTATATACACTTGAAAACGCTCGGGCATATAATGAGAAAAGAAGCCTTTGCGAATTTAATAGGTACAGGGCAGAATGAAGACCAGTAAGCCATGCAAAAACAAAGCATGATCTATCCATTGAGCTTGAGTACATAGAGGCGGAGCAAGAGTTAGGAGATATAACAAGAAGACAATGTTATAAAGACTTACAAATAACATAAAATTGTAAAAAGCCATGATCGCCAAAGTTCTGCGGGGAAGAAGAAGAAGAAGAAGAAGAAGAAGAAGAAGCAGAAGAAGAAGAAGAAGAAGAAGAAGAAGAAACTTTGCCAGTTTTTGAATAAAATTTTGCAAATCTCAATGAAATAAGTGGTTAACATCTCCCAATCTCATACTTTATTTTCTTTTTAATGAAGTACATTCGACACTTACTGGCACTATCCACATCTAAGCGATCACAGTATGGCTGAGAAGATTTTACGGGTTACCTTCTTCGTCTCCGCCTGTGGAACTCTCTACCATATTCTTTCTTTCCTGATGGCTACACCCTCCAGGAATTTAAATGCAATGTCAATACCCATTTCTTAACCACTTGACTACAGTTCTTTCTACATCACCCTGCATATATTTTCCTTTCTGTCTACCTCTGCAACTGTCATCACACCGATATTCCCATCCTTTTCTTGCTCCCTTCTCTGACAGCCCCTGTAACTGGTTCGTCTTTCTCTTTACTATCCTCCTAATTATACTTTCTCTCTTATGTAGCACCCTGCGCATCAGTGGAGTTACCGCCTTGATTTGGGGGAAAACGATTAAAAAAAGTATTGTATAATTCAGGTCATAGGAAAAACGGGAAAATATATGAACATATCTTTTTAAAATTCATATTCTTCTCCAAATAACCGATGTTAATCCTGCAAAAAGTTCCGAACATTTCCGAAAACAAATACTACCGTTGTGTTGGCCTACCTCGGCAAATGAGCCACAACTGCGTCACAACGGGTGGTATACTAAGTCCGGTGTAGATTGAAGGAGCTAAAGACACAAGTTGTCAACTAGGAATTAAAATAACTTTTAAAACATTGTGTTAACGAAACACCCCGGTGTGACTAACGTAGGTTTAAGTGAGAAATTGGTGTCAAAACCCAACAGATTGGATTCAAACACAGATAAATGTTAGATATTCAGACATATATAGTTATCTGCAGACAGATCTGATGGTTTCTATCCAGGATTGAAACCAGACCAAACTGATATCAGTCAGCGATTTAACACTGAGCTATGGACGCTCGCTATAGAAAGCTTTGACTATACCGTGTTATATACAATGTAAACACACACCAATAGCCGAGTGTATATATATATATATATATATATATATATATCCGCATGAAAAGAACGAAGAATAAAATTGCAACGTTCAAAACATTAATTTAAAACAGTGCTCAATATAAAAATTGAGCAATGAATATTTATTATTAATTATTACATTAGAACATATAAAAAAAACTATTACATTTATTTTCGACATTGAAAGAACAATGTCTCATCAGGTAGTTAGAAATCATAGTAATAAACACATTCATTTGAAAATATTATTTTCTGAAAATAACATTTCATTTTCATTTTGAAAAAAATTCCGTACAAGGTTAAAGGATTTAATAAAAATAAGAGAAGAAAGGAAGAGAGAAGAAAAAAGAATAAAATAAGATGAGAAATTAAGAAAAAGAAAATAAAAGTAAGAGAAAAGTTACAGAAGAATTAAAAAGTGAAGAAAAAATAAGTGAGAAGATGTTGTGAAGGGAAAGCCAATGAAAATATTTAAGGAGGAGGATTCAAAATTAGAACGGAAATTAGGTGCAGACAGATATTAACACATAGTTACAATATCGAGATTTGGATCTATTGGCATTTAAAAAAAGGAAATCCCATATAAAAACAAATATTATTCATAAAACGTAATATAAAGATTATTTTGACCTAATATTATAAATTAGAATAAAAAATAAAAATTGATGAAGAGCTCGTACTCTTTCACTCACTCTCTCACTCTTTCTCTGTTTCTCTCTCTCTCGCTCTCTCTCTCTATATATAAAAATTAAGATTAGAAACTAAGGAATACTGCAGCAAGAGAAAATTAATAAATACAATAAACTAATTCATAGCTACTGTTGTTATGTTGTTTTCATAAAATCAAATTTTTATATAAAAGTATTTATTACCATCATTGTTAAATGTCCGATGAGATATTTGTTCTTTCAATGTCGAAACAACAAAACGTACAATTCTGTAGTAGTTTTTTACATGTTCTAATGTAATAATTAATATATATATATATATATATATATATATACATATATATATATATATATATATATATATATATATAAAATAAAAAGTGTGAGAAGCCGTGAACGTTTTCTTTAAAATATATAATTACTGTTTGGTATTCATACAAGTTATGGAGTATTAATTTGTCATGATTTGCGCTACACGTGTTTCGAGTCTAAAATTGACTCTCTTCAGGCGAACAAATTCGGTGTTTTACGTTTGGGTTTCTCTGAGTATCTGATCATTCTGTTTAAAGTTAATAGGAAGTATGTGAAAAATAAGAACAGTAAAAAAATACAAAAATAAGAACAGTAAGAACAGTAAAAAATAAAAAAAAGGATATAATAAAATAAATTAGAATAATGTGAGTTCAATGCTGTTTGAATCGGATCTTTTCTCTGTCAGCATGTGTTCTAATGGGTTGACCAGTTAAATAAATAAACAAACAGATGAAAGGGTAAAGTGTTGTGTTAAGGCATATATATATATATAATTCCAGGTGAAGAGGACTCAAGATTTTTTTTTTTTTGAGTGCTCCGGCATTTATTTTATTATAAACAGTGCTCAATATAATGAGTATTATAGAGCTTAATATAATTATATAGTTATGTATCAATTGTACATTGGGACACGGAAATTTCTATGTTTCGAGATAGGTTCTCCTCATCAGGCAATGTTGATGTAGTTGTGCAGATAATTTACATTTAAAAGTCAAAATCTTTTGGTTTGCTGTGAATTTATGTGGGTGTTTTTTGTGGCTAATCAGAATGGAGCCATTTTTTAAACGAGTTATTACGTGACCTAAGTTTCTACAATGAGTGGTGTCTTCAGGCTATGAACCGTTGAATGAAAGAACGGAAATTATGACTAAGTGTATCCTTATTAAGAAATACCTCTTAGGTTCATACAACAATAGATAAAACCGCCATAAGTCGTTTTAATTTAAAAATTGCGCGTTCAAAAATTCCCTGCCAGGTGAGCGTTCACATAAATAATTGTTACACGAGTGTTCTTAAAAAGAACAACGGCAAACGGTAAAATCAGTTATTAAAAATCGACTGAAGACACCACTCATGGTAGAAACCTAGGTCGCATAATAACTCGTTTAAAAATGGAAAATATTCAAAAGTTCTAAAATATAATTGTAGTGAACACTTTTTAATACAAATGTGTACTGGTCTAACTATATTATGACCAAAAACTAAGTATTAAACAATCAATATATATAAGGGTAGGTTGACTTTTCACTTTTCTTAAAATATTAGATCAAACACTGCAACTATTTTTTGAGCGTTTGGGATCAAATATCGCATACAAAAATGTATTGAAAATTCCTAATTTTTGCAAGATTTGGCTTGAATATTAGTGAGAAAACCAAATAATTTTAGTATTTAAATCAGGGAACGTCATTTTATTTTATAAAAACGATATTAATTAAAAAGATGATGACTAATCTTCAAATTGAAAATCTACCCCCCTTTCAGTATCTGCTTTAAAAAATTGCCTTTTAACATTATGAATTAAGCAGTAATATTTGAATACCTTAAATGATTCTTTTTTGTTATAAGTGAAAATATAACAAACAAACAAATAAGGAAAAACCAACATTATTTTAATAGAGCTTAATATATAGAGTCAAATTGCTCCATATAAGAGCCCTTAGACAAAAATACTGGTCTCAATTTCTGACTCAAAACTTTGGGTGTAATATGTTGGTGCCTTGCTTCAAAACCATATACAGTTTGCAAAGCTTCCGTTGTTAACCTAACTGCCCATTCCATGCCTTGGAAATGTGAGGGCAAATTTGGTAAGTCAAGCTTGGTTCCATTTAACAATCACTCCTGAAGTTCAGATTCAGAAAAATCTTCCGTCATTGGTGGTTCAAAAATGCCACATGATGATAAATCTATCAACTCTGTCCTGTGTGTGACATTAAAATTAGTGGTTGGTATTCTTTTTAACCTTTTCTTGGTTGACTCCCCACTCCTGAAAGAATATAAAAATTTGTTTATTCATTCATTTAAAAACTTCTACATTAATAATTATGGTGAAATTAGATAAAATCTTTAAAATGATTCTATAAATTGCAATAAATAATTGAGTCATTGATATATAAATAAATATTTACTTACCTAATGGGCAAACTCTTTTTAAAGCTTCTTCTCTTACTTCAACTTCATCAGATTTGACCATGGAATATAGGTTATCAGAGAGTAAACAAAATGCACTTCCTTGCATATTTCTTAAAGTGATCTGTTGGATTTCGTGAGGCTGCTTCTTGATCTTCTGGACCATATTAAAAATGTGCACTTGCTGATTGTGGAACTTATTACTTCTTTTAATTTCACACCATCAAGTGGCATACACATTTACAATAAAACTTATTAAACCGTGGAATTTTTGTTGTGAGCTTTGTGGGTATGTGCCACGACTCCATAAACGCATCAGCCTGATGGCCAAAGTTAGCCACCTTGCCTGGTTTAAAGGACCAATTTTTCAGGATGCATATCTAGAGTCAACCTTTCCTCTAGAAATATCCACTGTGTATTCATACAGGAGTCTTTGGTCACAACTAAGATCATGTATTTCATCAATTTTCAAAATTGAATGCCGAGGACTGCTAATAGTGGAAAATGATATTTGTGGTAAATTATGACAATCATCTGAGCATAATTTCCCCAGAGGACAACAGAATGCTGTAGGGCCTTTTGTGCAACCATCTATGTTTTTGAAAAGAGCTCAGAAAGGTAATTCATTATGGTGCAAATAGCAACCAATTGCATGAGGATTTAAATTTTGTTTTTCTAAAATTGCAACCATTCCACCTTCACAGCCTGTGTTGACATTACTGTGGTCAGCAAGGATAGCCGTGATAGTGTTCTCACTGTTGAATTCATGCAAGACATTCACTATTTGCTCTGCACGAAGAACACCTGTTGCACGACTATTAGGGATAATTTTATGTATCAGATATTGACTTTCATGTGGTGCCTCCTTTGTAAAAGTTAAATGACATTCTGGTTCCTTAGTTTTTCATAGTTTTCTGTCCATTCCCCCCCACACACACACAATTTTCTCATACAGCAATGTGTCCTTATTCTATCTCCCATCAACTGCAAAATATATAAGGTTTATCACACTTTCATCATGTTTTTGTTGGGCAGTGGTTATCATTTAAACTTTGTCCTATTAACTTTGCATTTATCTATAATATGTTTCATATTAATATTTGTATAAGAAGGCCCATAGTCTTCAAATCCAAGAGCAAGGCATTGACAAGGCTGGCTCAAGGATTAGAAAATATGTCCCTCCTAACCAACTTGAAAGCATATCTTGGAAATTATAAGGGCCTTTTGGATGACTCCTTGGCTGCAAATATTCTTCTTCTGGTGTTTCACTTGGAGAAGATGAGTAGGAGGAGGGAAAAACAGTAGCCTGAACATTTGATGTTGAAACTGTTGGTGAAAAAAACTAAATTTTTTCTTAACCTCTCTCTTTCCCTTTTATTTTTTATAGCACTTTTATCAACAGGTCCAAGCTGGAAGGTGCCCTTGCCCCTCTGAGCCTTTTAGGTATTCACGACCCTGAAATACCTGAAAAAAATATATGTACTATCAGAAATGAAATTCCACAAATATTTTAAAAATAAATTTGATAAAATTTGAAATAAATACATTAAATTAAAAGTAATATTTATTTACCTTAAAGTAAGAGTTACTTCCGAGATTATCTCGTAAACGTGCTTTTTAAGAAATAAATATTAACTAAAGTAAAATCAAACGTTTAGAGGGAGGTAATTTCAACAGGTGAATACCATAAAAAATAACAATAAAACGGCATACGTAAATAGTTATTTGTATATTAAATTAAATATCATAGTGTTTTTATTTCTTTTTTAATTTTGATGTTTTCAATTAATTTCTAAAATCAAAAGAATACTAAACTTAAAAATATCTATTATTAAGCGTATTTTATTTTTTCTTTTAGTTAAAACTCGGTTTTTATTTAAGCGACATATGTTTCCGGTGATACCTATATCGCGATAAAAATCCCAATTTATTTCGTCTTTAAGTTTAAATGCTCAAATAAATACAAAGTTTCCCAGAAAAATATTTCATGTGGCAACTCTTGACATTATTTTGCAACTTTCTTTAAGTGCGATCTTTTACAGTTCTAAAATCGACCTACCCTAATATATATATATATATATATATATATATATATAATCATCAGCAGACAGATCTGTTTCGCTGTATCACAGCTCATCAGTACGGTTAGATTCCGATATATATATATATATATATATATATATATATATATATATATGTATGGTGCGATAAGTAAGTTGTTTGCATTTTTATAATTTTGCGGTCAGTTTGATACTATCTGTGACGATAAAAATCATGCTAACGCAATTCAAAACCCCAGAACTTTGAACGCAGCATGTTGTTTTTCATGGCATTAACACCGGAAGCTCCAATACGAAATTTTCAATGTGTTTGGGTGTCAATTTCTGGACAATGCAGAAAATTCGAAAAGAGTTGGATGAGTCTAATGATGATTACGTAAGCATTACAGCTTGAAAAATTAACCTGTTCGTTCTGATAAGAAAAAAACTCCCAAATTTGTTAGGGAGAGACTCAGACTCAACAAAGAGAAATACATTAAATGCCCTGAAAAGATAATGCTGTCCGGGGGCAAGAGGGTGTCTGTTTGAAGACTATGTGTCTAGCAGCTGGACTCAGCACCATGTCACACAAGCAAGAGAACCCAGTCATGGCTGTCAGAAGATTTTTTCGACCACCCCTACCTACCTAACTCCCCAGACTCTAAACCTCTTAGGTATATGCGAAAAACAGTTGAGCGAGAGACCAACCTTACCTCCTTGTAGTCAATGATTATAGCAGCTTTCAGCAACTAAGACAAGAAGATTGTCAAGAAGGGTTGCAGAAGATTCCGAAGTCATCTAGAGGCTGTGGTGAAGGCAATGGCAATTTTATTGCATAAATATATTCATTAGTATTTCAAAATATCTTTATGTCATTTTGGTTAATATGAGTTAAAATGAAATGGCAGTGTTATTTTCTTTTTTGCATAATTTAGGCGACTATTTATTCATCGCACATTGTCACTTTCTCTCTCTCACTCCCTTTCTCTTTATTTATAATTTAAGTTAATTAGTTAGATTTTTTTATCCTTTGCCTCGGTATTGTTCCTCTCTCCATGAACGTGACAAAATGTATATATATATATATATATATATATATATATATATATATATATATATATGTTACGGAAATCAACGAATTTTAAAGAAACTTGGTTATAAGCAACCGACAATTTGAAATGAATTGTTTGAACATTATTTTTTTATCGATACTCATATTTAAATAGATATTCTGTTTTTAATATAGACAGGGGTCGCAGGTTCGAATCCTGCCGAATGGCACACATTTTCGTAATAAAAAATTTATCGTAAATAATCAGGCCGGTAGATATAAATATATAATACTGTTTCATTAAAAACAGAATATCTACTTAAATATGAGCATCGATAAAAAAATAATGTTCAAACAATTTATTTCATATATATATATATATATATATATATATATATATATATATATATAGGATAAAATCCACTACAAAAGGTGATAACCGCTCAAAGAATAAGGTTACAGTTACGGTTAATGAGTTGTGTTGTGAGTGAAAGAGGCCGTGGTAGGAAGGGAAGATTAGGATAATGAAGGCCGGTAAGAATCGATCCTTGAATTGGAAATGTTAAGATTATAGTCTTCAGAGAATAATCCAAGAAAATAGCAATTATGGGAATGCTCTTTTATTAGAACTTTCTTCTTATATTTAGAATATCGGGGGAAAAAGGAGATTTGATGACGTACATATAATAAGGCGTGTTGAAGCAATAATGTTTGAACAAGTTGAACTACAGAAAGAGACATATCTAAACATTTACTACAAAAATAGTGATAGAATAGCGAAAGGCTTTCTAAGATGCATCCATCCTAAAGAAGCTGCAGATTAGTGAATAGGTATTTTAGCTAAACGATTTATGAAAAGTTAATTCTGAAAGATGAGTAACTTCTGGTCAGTTATGGCAGGAATACAATTGTAGGCCACAATCTTAACAATATAAGTTACGCAGATGATATTGTGCTGGTAGCAGACACAAAAAGGAAACTAATACTTACAACAGGATGAACCAAAAGAAAGCGAGAAGAAAAGACTGAACATAAACTACAAGAAAAAGTGGTCATCAGCCCAAAACGCCAATTACAAGTCGAAGATACTAAAATGAAGCAGGTACATATATTTAAATACCTGGAACGTGTTCTAACATAAGAAAAACGTACCGAGGGTGTTTTGGGATGGCCAAAGAAACATTCCAAAAGCTAAGCAGAGTACTGAACGACAGGAAAATTTAGTTGGAAATACAGGGTTTGGGATAAATAACATGTGAAATGTGTTAAGTGCTACAATGAATAGAGAGATATGGGGAACCATAATCACCTATGTCGTGAAGGGCACATGGAAGAAGAAGCGTTATAGTGGCTGTAGAAAAGAGTGTCCGTTTTCTCTACATAATTATACATAAACTATTTTTAATTTTACCATGATTTGAAGGTTAGAGGAGTTCCGGCTCAGATATGGTAACGATACTCGATTAGCGGTTAAATCCGTTGCTTGTAATGGTAAAACAGAAGGAATTCCTTATTTCTTGATGTGACAGAATGATCCAATATATTTCAAACATATTTTGCAATAGACTGTATATAAAAGTTCCATTTCAGATACGGCACGACGCTGTTACCTTATAGACGTACAAATTATGAGGACTCATTGAATGATTGATATGTTTTATACAGCTCCTCAGAAAGTATTTCTAAATGGTAAGATAATTTTAGAAATAATGATTTACCGATTCAAGTCCTACTAATTAACCCATAGATCGGGTGAGAAGAAATAGATTAATACTTTTCCGAGGTTATTTGAGCGTAAGTGAATATATCGTAACCGACAGGAATTGAACCTCCGCTCTCTGATTTCCTATTCCAAGCCGTTATCCATTACGCAACCCCAACATCGAAGTAACTGGTATTTAATCTATGTACAAACCAGGCTCGACAGTTATCGTAGGATAACCGGTGTTTAACGTGATATATCCATAAGCCTAGCGTCTAATTGAGAATTCAATCGTACATCCTGATTAGTCAGTCAGTCAGTCAGTTAATTGCCAAACCTGGTACACGCTTGGACAATCATATTTCTTTAGAGACATGACTGACTAGGCAGAAGATTATCCCGCAACAGGTTGCCATTACTTAACTTGTTGCCAGCCAAGGCTACAAATCCCAATCTGTCCTGTTATTTAACCCATAACTGGAATGAAAGGGACGGATTAATAACTTTCCCAAGGATATTTGCGCGTAAGGGAATGCAAGGAATTCGACTAGAATTCGAACTCGAGTCCCAATTTCTCGTTCCGAGCCGATATCCACTGCACCACAACGTACAACCTGATTAGAGAAAACTATATTTCTTATTCGACCGTAACTTTCTTCATGCTTCTTGCTTTTTCATGCTGTACAGAAGTTTAACTGAATTGCCTTTCGCATTACTGCCAAACTTAGCTATTTCTTTTTTGCTGAAACTTGAATTTCAGCTCTCCATTATTCATACTTGTCTAGCTGCTTGATAAGCAATAATTTAACTTCGATGTAACAATATCATTCATATCAAAACTATAGCCAGCTGGAAGGGTCCAATTTATTTAAAACATATATTCTAAACAATTCCTGAAAGAATATAAAGCAGTCAGTAAGAAACAGTATATACTTATATAAACCTGTAATATATCAATCTAATACAATGCCTCATACCAACGTACGCACGTTTGCACCTGGAAGCATATGCCCTCACACAGACGTATATTGAATCTATACGAAAAACGTTCTACAGAAAGTGAGTATATTTCTTTTTTCTGTCAACTGACTGTTCATGCATATATCGACACTCTTGCTTACAAATATTTGCCAGCACAAAAGTAATGAAGAAGAGAGTGAACATGTACAGATGTACAGAAATATACATTATATGCTTATACATAAGAAGTGGAGTGCACATATGTAATCAAGATTCAAGTGAGTATTGATTTTGAGCAGCTAATAAATTTTGTATATACTGTTAATGTTTCTTTTTTTTTTTTCAATTTTCTCGCGGCGTTGTATTTCGTTCAGTTAGTAATTAATTTAAAACAAAAGAAAAAGTCAACTTTATTTTCCATTACTTTCTTGATTATTTACACAACATTTCCGATTCGGATCGAATAGATTCGATAATTAGAAATAGTGACCTTTAATTAAGTGTTAATTGATTTTATGTGTGTGCAACATGAAAATTGAAACCTGGCGGTGATAAAAGTCCACCAGAAGGATATCCTGTCAGTGAGTTCGAACCTTAGAAAAAGTCGATAAAAATGGCATAAGCTCTAAAACCTACAGTAACACATTTAATAAAAAGCTAAAGCCTATGTAAGCCTTTACTTCTTGTTTCTTGTATTTTCAACATTTTCTATTGGTTCCTTTCTTCAGAAAGTTTGGCTACTGTGATGTGCCAGAAATCATTTCTAGCCAAAAGTCATCTTGCACAGTTATACATCTACCACCCGTCTGTGCATTTAATGCTGTTGTTATATAGAGTGTCGTGCTCCTATAGTAGATTTCGAAATTCTTGGTAAAAATGGTCTGTAATGTAATCGATCCTGACTTGACCGTCTCGACTTTAGTTATCCTCTCGCCGATGTGACGTAATTTCTCTCAAATGTCAACAGCTCTGACGAGATCTTTCCCTGGTGGCCAGACGACATCAACTTAAGTTGCTAATAGATTATCATCTAGTTCCCATTATTTTACTGAATACAACCACCACTTTTACTCCAACAGTTTCTTTCTAGCACTTACTATTGTAATACGAGTTTAAAAAGACACAAAAAGTTGTTCTTCGGAAGTTTAGCATCAGCTTTGTTGATGACGCTCCGAAATGTCCTTACATAGAAATACAATGAATGCATTTTTGTTTTGGAGGAGTTAAAATTTGAAATCCCTTCCTTTAACCAATGATTGGAGGTCTATTTTTAGAGCAGTTACAAGTTTTATTATGTCATGCATGCGACTAAGACAGGAGTAAATAGTTGTGACTTCAGAATACATAACTAATTGGGATCTGATGACATCAGGAAGGTCATTAATGAAGATAAGAAATAACGTAGGTCAAAGGATAAAGTATGTGAACCCCGTTTGGATAATGAACGGGAAATGTCCATTTTACATGAATTGTTAGGAATGACAGGATTAGGCAAATAAATCACCCAGCTTTGACCTTGTGGAATAAACCAGCATATCAATCCCCGTCAAACACATTTGATATATCTAAACATAGAGCTCGAATTCAGTTGTTTTTGTTTTGTTTTGTTTTTTTTTTTAACCGAAATCTTGATAGACAAATTTAGTGATGGCTGTTTACTTGTCGACAGTGGACCCAAAGAAAAGAAAACCATACGTTTTATTCGAAAAAAAGCCGTTTAAACTGAGACGCTTAACCAATTACATGTTGATGACAGCGTCTAGTTCTTGGAAAAATATAGGTAAAAGAATAAAAGGACGATAATTCTAAAGATCAGAAGATTTTTTTCCAGCGTTTTTAAAGAGAGGGATTCTAAAATATATATTAAAATACTGTGACACAAACTATTAAATATTCATGGCATGAAATGAACCATAACATTAAATTTAGTTTTTGAACATTATGAGAGACTATTACAATTATGTTAATACATTGTACCCGATATAACATTAAAGTATTATAGAAAACATGCACTAATATTAAAACACTGTTACATACTGCCTACAACATTCAGGCACTATATAGCATTGCTTGTAGTGGGGAAACTTTATGAGAATCTAATCTTAATTATGTATAATATAAAATATTATATAACACTTACAAAAATAATATAATTATCCTCAATGTTTTTATATTCTTCTCATAATAGCTGAGGAATAACCTTAAATAAGCAAAAGTGTTAGATAATGTAAATTGCGTTTGTATTATAAATGCCTTACGATTCATATTTTTGATAGAATACTGAATACGTTCTAAAATTATTATTAGCAATATTTCCTCTCTTATAGACGTATTTACGGATTATCTGATAAATTGATGTTGAAAGTTACATTGATAGACAAAGAAACTAATGAAAAAATGCTATATTTGGATATTTGACAAAATTTGAGTAACCTTGTATTAAAGATTTGTTGGTCCAGCTTGCTGACAAATATTTTTCATCAAAGCGTATAGATGCATATAATTATTAACTAACTTTTAATGATAAAAATAAGCCATAGGGAATAAATATGGTTTTTAGACATTTAAATTTTCTTGACAATCAGGCAAAATGAATATTTAAATGTTTTAATATAAAGAAATTACAAAATACTGAAAGGTTTTGAAGAATCTGTACAAAGAGAGCATATAAAATTTATCCCATAAACAATACCGACCTCTTCAACAACCTATAAAGAAATCGGGAATTAATATAATGGGAAGAAAAAACAATATTGGCATAAAATGTATCTGGTCATATATTTGGTAAAGGGATAAAAGCATACATTAATGTAAATGTGAAGTTACTATTTTTGGGAAAAAAATATGAGGATCGATCGAAGCCATTAGCTTAAACACGGGGGAGTATTGTTTGGATAATACATAACATTTGTCATATTGAGAAAAATATAATGCCTTGTGTTTTTATAAAGACATTATGATAGTCAAATAAGAATTAGCTAAAATATGGAGAAAAATATTTGTAAACATAATTAGTACCAAAAATTGTTCTGAGCTAAATTTGTTTTCAACCAGAATTCTTTTAAGAAGAAAATTATATTATACAAAAAGATTATGTTACACAGAATTGTGTCACACACACAAATATATTACGCTCAAATGCAAGTTTAATTGTTGTCAAAAGATTTAATCTACAGCTTGAGAAGTATTAATTTTAAGAACGAATGCTGTGTACATATTTGATTGCGATGATGACCACTGATTTGCTACATTCTCTTCGTTAGAAAATTTGTCATTTAGTTAAGTACCATCACGATACTAACTGGTGTGTACAGATCTTTAATCAGTTTATTTACATTAATTATCATTATTTTGATGTTTGCTTTTTCTATATAATTTCTTTTTTAAATTTTTACACACACAAACTCACACAAACACACACACACACACACAAACACTAACACACACACGCACCCACATATACGTACATACATACGTACATATATATACATATATAAGGTATGATGGATAAACTGCCGTCTAAATTACGCAAAAAGGAAAATAGCATTGACAACCCATTGATCTCTTTCTTTATATTCACACACACACACACACACACACACACACACACACACACACACACACACACACATACATATATAGATATATATATATATATATATACAGGCAAAAAAAAACAGCAGTTTCAGAATTTCAAATTTTCCCTTATTTAATTTTTGTTTAAAGTTGCTGAATACAATATATACTGTAGAGCGAAATATAATTATAATTAATTTTTTTTTTAAATTAATTTAATTTACATTCGAACACTGAACGTTTTATGTTTCGAGATTTTACCTCGTCATCAGACTTATTTTTGTGAAAATGATTTACATTTGAATGCATAAAACAATACATTTGTTATTTAAAGAGGTGTTATGGATTGGAGATTTTATGTGTGTCTCATTTAATTAGTCAGAATTAAGTTCAACCATTAAATATAAAATATAAGTTATATATATTGGGAAATAAAGGTTTTTGTTTTTCATTCTTAGCGAGAAAGTGTCAGTAAATTCAGCTAGACTGTTTTACTTCCGGCGCGATGTATCCATTTTTGCTATATGATTATTGTCTTAGTTTGCTCTGTATTCCAGCATTTTTTTAAAAAAGAAATAAATAATTTTTTTAAAATTTTTAATCTAAATTAAAAGGGACCTTTGAGTAAGATTAGATTCTTTTTATTTCGGTTCGGAGTGCATTTTTTACATTTTTTTCATAATCTCTTAATTTGTAAAACTATTTATATCTATTTAAATAATATTATATCATAATACAAAACACATTTTCGGATATATGCAAATTAATGCATATATATATATATATTGTAATAATTTTATTATAAGTGTGTATAATAAAATATAGTTGCCTGTAACACAAAAGCTGTTAGTTTCGGTACTACTTATTAGCATCTCATCAGGTAGTGAACTATTTTTTGTTAGAAATCGTTATATGTAAAAAATTTAAACCAACACAGTTGTTGCCATATCCAATTAATTAAGGGGCTTGTGAAAATCAAATGGTTTGACTAGCTTGACCAATAGAAAATAAGGTAATGATGGGTAGGGGAATGATTTTATAGTGTAGATGGCGAAGGGAATTAAGATGTCGTAGAAAAGTCGTGTTTTTTCGTATCAGTTATGGAACATTTGCATGTATATAATTGTATCTTGACATGGCAGCTATGATATCGAATGTGTTTGTGAAATGGTTATATATTTATTTTTTTAAAGTTGTTATGACTTAAAGGAATGGAATAATCATAACAATGGAAACGTATTAAAATATAGTAGACGACCGAATAAATGATATATCAGTTAATTGAAACAAACTAACTATCAGAAGATGAGAGAATCAATATATTAATACAAGGGGTTAAGCTATAGATTATCTATTACAGATTATTATATATATATAATATATATTATAGATCTAGTTATATTATAGTAGGAAAAAATTAACTATATTTCAGAGTTTCGCATTAATATATTGATTCTTCCATCTTTATTGACTTGATTAAACGATCAGAATAAAATAAACTTGTGTGTGTGTGTGTGTGTGTGTGTGTGTGTATTTCTTTCTGTGTTACAACATTAAATTGTTATTATTTTTTCGATAAGCTGTCGTCTTGCATTTGGAATGAAAAACAATATTGTGTGACTTTTCTTTAAAACCCGTAAATTAATTTATGCTCTTTTTTCTTTCCAATTTTCTTGTTTTGCCTAATTGTTTTTATAATATTCTCACAGTTCGTCTGCATTTAATTTACTTTCAGCACCTTGTGAAAGACTGGACAGGGATTTATCTTAAATTCAATTTCTACAATGCAAGAGAATTGAAAATGAAAAAAAAAAAGTATACATGAGAAAAATGGCTTCCATACAAACCTCATACGATGTTGTTCTTTCATTCCGAACAAGGTACGGTAGGTTATTAAAAAAGTACCATCGATTTAATAATGAAGCACTCTAATGATTGAGAAACTCTTAATCAATTCAATGAAACAATAGTTACCATTTTATCAGTATAGAGTTAGCGTTGGGTAAATTGTCACATTTTTATATTTCAGTTATGCGCAGGCGTTTGTTTTTCCTTTTATCGATATTACAGTATAGTAGACTCAGTTGAGAAAGAGATGGCCATGACGAAATTCACTACGCCAGAATTTTTGGAATAACATGCCGTACTGCAAAGAAGCAATACAAAAATGTCAGTGATTGGATGTATATATGATGACAGTGCAGAGGATTCGGAAAACGGTGGATAATATATCCATGCAATGATGAACAGAAGGCAAAACTTTTAGTATCATTCATTAACTTAAAAAGATAGACCGTCTAAAAGAGTTGCGGAAGAGTCCGAAATCGTCTTGAGGCCGTGGTTAAAGCCAAAAGCGATTTTATTGAATAAATTTACATTTTAGTATTTCAAGATATTTTTGTGTAATTTTGTTAAATATATCTGTTAAAATGATATGTCAGAATTATTTTAATTTTTGCGTAATTTAGACAAAAATCCATCAATCGCACATACAAATTATATATATGTATGTATGTATGTATGTATGTATGTGTGTGTGTGTGTGTTTGTGTGTAAATATTGGTTCATAAATGAAACGAGGTTCCTAGGTATGACGGTAAACTGCAACCGGCAAAAAGGCCTCTGATTGAGAGGTTGTGTAGATCATGGAAACACCTCCTAATTGCTGTTATTTACAGATCCACCCTGACCAGGAGTGGTAGCACCTATTAGGGTCCCAACTATGGGTAAATAGTTAACCCCGAAACTGGGATCAAATCACTATGAAAATATAAAAATAGTCTTTTAAAGAAATTATACATAAAATTTGTTTTTATGAAAAATACATTTTCTAAGGAAAAATATTACTAGCAAAACATTTTTGAAGGAAAACATATTGCCATAATAGATTTTTGAAGAGAAAAAATATTAACAGCAATACATATTTTTGAATACAAAACTAGAAGAAATCTTCAAGATTCTAAAATAAAAAAAATTCACTTCATCAAAATCTGACTAAATCAACCTTCTAACTATATCCGAAAATTAAAAAAAATACGTGAAAACCCCACCTTTTTGGCATTAAATAACCCACAGAAATTGATATGCCGTTAAACAAAACCCAAACTCAAACTTATGTGACACGAATGTATGTCACGTGAGAAATGGTTTCAAAGTGACAATTTGTTAATGTCCAGAGAAACGTACTTTCTTTACGTTCCGATCTTCGTCCAGAATTTATATAGCAGCCTTTATTGATCGAAATTATTGCTGGACATACTTATTCTGAATAGAAGCTCTTTCCAAAATATTTTTTCAAAGAATATACTTGACTTGTATTTCTCCTCATAAATTCTACTTTGGATGCAATATGTTTCAGTAGTTCAATTCACTAATATTTTTAAGTGATGGTATTCTACGATTTTTGAACTGACCATTGTTTTCGATATTACAAAAAACATATACAAATTAAGCAATGCGAAAAAGTGAAGTGAAAATATCAGCGAACAGAATTTATTTTAATACTGATTGCTCAATAGCTGGCATAATGTCTACACAAGCGCTTCTTCTTCATAATGTGCCGTGTCCCTTCAGGATGGAGGCGATCATAGACTTCCACTTTCCCCTGTCCATTGTCGCACTAAATATTTCTACTTGGTATCACATAACAGTCTAGCACTCTTTGTTTTTAATGAAATCTTCCTGTCTCTCAGTAATTTGGTCAGCTTTTGATATGCGTAAGCATTCTAATTATTTAATAACTACACCTGGCATCACACACACACACACACACACACACACACACATATATATATATATATATGAATATATATATATATATGTATGTTTGTATGTAACTAAATTTGTTTTTAATTAAAATTAATATATTTTACATTGCGACACGAAAATAGTATTGTTTCAGGATTTTTACTTCCTTATCAGGTAATGTTAAATCATTGTTGTGAAACTTTTAGCGGGTTATATATATATATATATATATATATATAACGCGCAAAGGAGATGAGAGAATGTTTTTGGTTTGGCAGTAAAGGTTTTTCTGTTTCACTAAACAACATTTTTTCGATTTCTAGCAATCAGAAAAGTACGTAACCGTTCTCTGATATATTTAAGTACCATCGATACCTACATACTTGTTTGTGGTCACTTTGTTGTCCAGTATGTCCAGTCTGCAAGATACTTTTGAAAGGACATGTGGATTGCGTCTCCTCGGATTAACTCTCACATCATGCCTCAAGTGGAATGACTCTATAGAATCCATAGCTAAATCCGCTGTTAAGAAAGTTTGTTCTTTGTGTAGGGCCAGGAAGTTTTTCCTGTCAGAAACGATTCTAAACATATATAAATCTACCATCCGCCCTTGCATTGAATATTGCTGCCATACCTGGTTGGGTGCTCCTGCTATCCACTTAGGTGTCCTCGACCAAATCCAACGAAGAATCTGTAATGTGATCGATCCCGACTTGGCAGCTAGGATAAAGTCGCTATCTCAC
Organism: Ascarosepion bandense; assembly: GCA_037127315.1. Taxonomy (NCBI): domain Eukaryota; kingdom Metazoa; phylum Mollusca; class Cephalopoda; order Sepiida; family Sepiidae; genus Ascarosepion; species Ascarosepion bandense. The sequence continues at coordinate 615,254 of JBBBDQ010000779.1, read as the reverse complement.
CGACGTAGTGTGGCTTCTCTGTGTCTCTTCTACAAATACTTTCACGGCTTCTACTCCGATGAACTTAGCACACTGGTACCTCCTATATATAAATTTACTCAAGCCATAAGATTAGCAACCCTTTTATTGTGAAACCAATAAATTGTAAACGCAAGTTCTACTCCATCAACTTTTTTCTCGCACTTCACGCCTGTGGAATTTCCATCCGCGTACTTGGTCTCCCGACAGCTATAATCTCCAAATATTTAAATGTAAAGTCAATAGTCATCTCCTGTCTCACTAACTTACATTCTGTCTCTCATGCTCTTTTCTCCGTCCAACCCAAACTCATCAGTTTCTCTTCCTTCTCCTACTTCCTTTCTGGCAACCCCTTCAGCTTCTCATTCCTTCTCATAACATTCCTTCTACGTAACCCCCTGCAAAACAGTGGCAGTAAAATGCTTTGCTTGAGGCGACACGATTATAAAAAGAAAAAATTGAATATCAAGCAATGACTTGAAACGTTTGAGTTGAAAAGAGCCATTGAACTGAGACAATCCCACGTTTTAAAACAAGAACAGCATGTACATTAAAAAAGAATATCTAGTCAAAAGAACCGTATATTGTTTATACGCAGATGTCACATCAGAAGTTTCCTTCTCCTCGTTAGATGTTTTAAAACTAAAAATTCATCATTTCCAGTTGGGTTACCGCGCGCCGGGGCACCACCCAAAGCATTTCTAGTCCCTCCGCATTATATAGGGATGGGAATTTTTAAATTTCCGAAAACGGATGCGTTTCCCTCTTTAAATATATACATATATATTAAAAGATTCAAATCATTATCTCGATATGTAAAGTCAAAAGGTTATTCGCCTGAAGAGTCAAATTTAGACTTAAAACACAACACGTGTAGCGACACAAATACTGTTATGGACACTTGATATATCATATAAAAATCAAGTAATATTAATTATAACAACAATAAATTTACACTTTAAACAAAACGTTCACGGATTCTTGCACTTTTTTTCTATACCAATTCATCTCATTGGAACAACCCCTATTTTTATTTTTAGCATATATATATATATTTTAATTCAGATACTTCAATCCAAGGGAAAAAAGCAGGAAGGTAAATTCCAAAAACCCGATCCGATTTTTATTTTTTTTATTTTTATTTTTATTTTTGTTTTTATTTTTATTTTATTTTCTTTTTTAATTTCTTTGCAATCTATTTAAAAAGGAAAAGTAGACTAATTTTTCTCCAGTTTCTGAAAGGATTTTTCTGTTACTGAGGTGATGTGTTATCCCCCGTGGGGATCTTCATATCGAAATGGCCATTCAACATCTTTGAATTAATCCTTTTTTAATATATATATATATATATATATATATATATATATATATATATATATATATAAAGACGTTATATATATCTATATGACAGATTCTCTGAAGTTAGGTTTCAGAGAACATTGGTCAGCTTTTTGTAAACTCTATATCTAGAAAGAAATGATAAAAAGCATAATTACTGTGCCTTGTCTCTCGTCTTCAATTCAATTTCTATAAATAAATCTTTATGTATATGTGTGTGTGTTTGTATGTATATATGTATGCATATAAATTATTACATATGTGTGTATGCATATATATGATTATATACATATACATTTATGTATACATATATATATATATATATATATATATATATATATATAGATAGATAGATAGATAGATAGATAGATAGCTAGATAGATTGATAGATAGAATGAAGTTCAACGAAACTGGTTATAAACAACCGACAATATGAAATGATTTGTTTGAACATTATTTTTTATCGAAACTTATATTTAATTTGATATTCTGTTCATAATCAAACAGGATTATATACTTATTTTTACCGGCCTGATTATTTACGATAAATTTTTGCTATGAAAATGTGTGTCATTTGGCAGAATTCGAACCTGCGACCCCTATCCTCATAGGGGAGCCACCATGTGATCTGTTGTCATTACGATACCTTTCAGAGCAGAGACGATTATTACGATCAATTCGAATATTGTGTTATAGGCTTAATTTAACTACGTTTAGACTGATCGTCATTCGTGGTGGAGAGGTCTCAGACCCGCTAGATCAAATATATATGTATGTGCGTATGATGTATATATGGGATTAAATAAAAATGTACGCATATATATATATATATATATATATATATATGTATATATATATTTTGCATATATATGATTAACTCTATATGATTACATACATATGTATACGGCAAATTCCAGAGATTGACGAAATGCAATTAACAACAGACACGTTTAATTTATACGTTCAAATATTATTTTTAATCACTATACTTATTTGAGTAGATATTCGGTGTTAATTAAAAGTAGTTTTTCATTCATGTATTTCTAGTGGAAAGATTACTTAGGCGAAATTTTCCTACACAAATGTGTGCCATTCAGCAAGTTTCAATATATATATATACATAGAGAGAGAGAGAGAGCTCAGAGGTAGAATCGCCGACTTACGCCAATTTGGTCAGGTTTCAATCCTGGGTTAAAAACAATCGGATGTCTAACCGTTCTAATGAGCTGTGATACAGTGAAACAGATCTGTCTGCGAATGACTATATATATATGTGTGTGTGTGTGTGTGATTATACAAGAGTACCATAATTGTTAACTACTTTATGATGTGTGTGTGTGTGTGTGTGTGATTATACAAGAGTAGCATAATTGTTAAATACCTTATGAGGCATTGCTTTTTAGTAAATTATAATTTGTACATGTTCTAAACTATAACTTATAATAAATATATATCAGTATATATATATGTATGCATATATATATATATATAGAGAGAGAGAGAGAGAGAAAGAGAGAGATAGCGAGAGAAAAAGAGAGATAGAGAGATAGAGATAAAAGTCTGTAAGAAAATTAAGTGATGTCTACTCTTTTTATTTCTTTCGAATATTTTTTAAAAATATAAATATAATTATTTTCCTCGGTGTATTATTAAAATGACAATTTTTATTGCGTAAAATTCCCATATTATTTTTTCTATTTTCTAATTATTTAAAATTGCTTATTATTTTTATGCACCGAATAATCTTCTATTCTTATCTTCAATTCTACACAGTAACGCCTACGAAATAATACTGTAATCAGAAAATAATAGATTCAAACATCATTGAAGAATAAAAGACCCACAAAACAATTTTTCTCAAATGTTTTATGTAAGAGTCTCTAATTCCTTTTTTAACAATATATTTTTTTATCTGATAGCGGAGAAAAATACCGTAAATAAAAGGTCGATATTATTTTTATGATTAAATTCGTCTTTCACATTGACCAAGTAAAGAGAAAATATTTACATTAAGTCTTAAACATTTAGAAACTATACAATTAGAAAGTTTTAACAAATGGTGTAAAATTTGAGGACAAAGCTTGTACTAAAATCAACAATATTTTTTCTATTAATGTTATCTTTTCTCTAATTTTAATTATTTACATTGATCTGATTGTTGTCGTTATCGTTATTGTCATGTTTTTGACGTTTCGGGCGTTGTATACTACGACTTTTTTCAGGAGACTCGAATTTTTAACTGACCCCTCTATTTTTATTAATGAGGAATATTGTTCCCTCTGACACATGGTCAAAAAGATAAAAACATTGGTTGATCCAGTGACTTGACCCAAAGTTTTGCGTGTCCAGTATTTGGCTATAGCATAAATAATAATAATAATAATAACATAGTTAAGTTAAATGGAGATAAATAAGACATCTAGAAAAGGCATGCCGCAAGGAACAAGAATAATCTACGCCAGTGATCGATATAATGGATTCGGTTTAAAATTAAATGATCTAAAAGTCATCGTGAATATGACAATAATGACGTGGAAAACAATCCAAACAAAGCACTGGATGGCTAGCCGCCCGGATCAGACGGTGTCTGCCTAAAAAGGAGGCTGGCTAATCACAATTGCAGAACCACAGAGCCCACCTTTGGTTCACACTGCAACTATGCTGAACATTCCTTAGTTACAAAGTCTAGGTGCGAGTGCGTTATACGGCGTGAACAAGAATCTGAACAAGCCCAGGATGCCCAAACCTTCAGTCACAATGACACGTGGCTTTCAGATAGCACAACCATCGACGGCTCCTCTAGACTGATAACATCAAAAGTTAGATTCATAACAAATCAATAATGGTGAGATTAGAACTCGGGCTTCACGGTCAGAAATCGAATGTCTAACGACTCGGTCATGCTCTCATAATATACATTATTTACATAATAATTACTATATCTCATCCCAGGAATATAGACAAATTATCTTTCTCAATGGCATTCACTTTAAACATATAAGTTTACCCAGACCCTAAGTGCTTTTTAGTAATATTCACCTTATAAAAGGGTCACGGACTACTCAAGAGAGGAGTGACTGAAGGAGGTTATTGTTTGAGGGGTTAAGAGAAAAGTTCGCTACTTATGCGGATATGTGGGAAAGATAACGATTAACCCTAAACCTGAAGAGATTAAGATTGTATTAATCAGAAAACCATTCTCCTATGATTCTGTTCCACAAAGAAACAGTTTTCAGAAAAGAGCTAAACGAATGGAAGTTACTCCTAACTAAAAGTATAGGAAAGAAACTGGAGTGGTCCAATATAGGCGACGTGGCCGGTCTTAGTTGGGTGTTTTAGAGTTGGGGTTAGTAACAAATATAGATAGTTTTAACACTTTCCATGGAAAGATAGATAGAGTAGCAAGAACACTGCAGTTATTCGTCTTTGTGAGAGAGGTTGTAATGTTTTAATAGTTTATCACTATCAAGATCACTTTTGGACTCAAGACTTGAAAATGACAACAGAGCAACGTCAGCCCAGATAAAGCAGTTGTACTCCATTTTCGGCCTGATTTTGTAAAAGAGAATGATAGGAAGACTCAAATACTTACTAAGCGGTATAGAGAACCAACCATTTTCCAAGCATCTTTATTGATAAATAATATATACAAATTACTTTTGTAGACTAGGGAGAGCTTAACTCATAATATGCTCTGAAGACTATGGCCTCCTTGAGAAAGTATCCGTGCATTGTGTAGACTGAAGATGAAAGAAATATGCTTAGCTGTTTGTACCATTTCAGATAGTACCTCACTACATGCCAATTTCTTTATTAAAACCATATCACAAAAAATGATGTATCGTAGTCATGTATTGACTGCTCAATCTTCACCTTCCTGTCAGATTTAAAAACCGCTTGGGCGGACTTGTGCATGATAGATGCAATGGATGTGTTAAGCCTATACGCCACTTAATACATATTTTAATGGCAAAAATTCAGACAATTTCTTTTCTTTTGTAGCGTCAGCACTGATATTTACACCTAAGAGCTTCCTTGCTACAAACGGGTTGATGCACCTCGATTCTCAACGTAATTCTTTAGTAAGCAGGGCAGGAATACTTCTCTGAACTTTACAATCTGAACCCCTTATCAAATCTAGGGTCAATAGTTATTCGCCAGTTTCTCGTAATTTTCACTTCTTACTTCCTAGTTCTTCCATTTATTTTCATATCCCACATTTCGTTAGGTTACTGTCTTGAGGGATTTCGTTGAAATATAGTAAAACATATTTCTATGATATAAGCGACCATGGGCACCCACAGATTACTTCTCTTAAACTGGATATCACTTTAGAGTAAAGATCAGATTCAACCCTCCTTTTTAACACATTCCTGGATGGGGAGAAGATACTGACTCATACCGCTCCTAATTAGGTTTTGACGAAGTGAATGCAACGGATTAGTCCACAATTTGAACTTAAATCACTGATTCTACATTCACCGTCGATAAGTGCAATGTTCATCTCATATGTAAGAAAAATATAAGGGGACTCAATTTGTGTAATTCGCTTGGAAAAATAACACAATAAGTTCATAAAATGAGTAGAATGTGTTCTTTTGTACACTCGGTAACATTTGTACTTGAAACGAATTGTTCGCATGATCCAGTGCATGTTTTGCTAAAGGTCAAACTGTTATGATGAGGGATTATACATCAGAAAATTTCGTCATAGCTTAGATTTAATTTAGGCTTATGTAGAAATAAGAATACTAAAATATGACAGGGTTATTTTTATTGGAAGAATTCGTTTCATTTTTATTACTAAAGTAAATATAATGTTTTCATTTGTTCGGTGATACATATAATTTTATGTGCAACCTTTCGTCTTTCTCTGCCTGTCTTTAAACACGTGATACTTTATCTCTGTTTAAAATACATTTGTGTTGTTGTTTTTTTTATCTTAGTTTTATCTATATTTTTTAGAATGTATCCTTTTTGCCATTCTTTCAATTTGGGTTTTTTTCACTTTATTCAGGTACGTGTTTTAATCTATTCATTTTTTTTCATTTCGCAATGTCATCTTTCTTTCTTTTTTCTTTGTGAATGTCTTCAATTTGCTTTGTGGGTATTGTGAATTAAACTGAATTTTTCTTTTGTTCGCTTTTTTTTTCTAACGTTGTATCTTTCTTTCTTCTGATCTTCTTCCTCTGACATTTATTATTTCTTTTCATTCAATTTGTCGATTTGCGCAGTTTCATTGAATCATACACTATAAGAAAATCAACATTCTTTCTTTCTTTCTATCTTTCGATATTCTTTCTTTCGCTATTCTTTCTTTCACCATTCTTTCTTTCTTTCTTTCGTTAGTTTTTCTTTCTTTCCTTCCTCCTTTCTTTCATTCGTTATTCTTTCTTTTTTTCTTTCGTCTTTTTCTCTTTCGTTCGTTATTCTTTCTTTTATTCTTCTTTCTTCATTCTTTATTTTTTTCTTTTCTCCTTCTTTCTTTCCTTCTATCTTTCGTTATTCTTTCTTTTTTTCTTTCGTCTTTTTCTCTTTCGTTCGTTATTCTTTATTTTATTCTTCTTTCTTCATTCTTTATTTTTTCTTTTCTCCTTCTTTCTTTCCTTCTATCTTTCGTTATTCTTTCTATTTTTTCTTTCGTCTTTTTCTCTTTCGTTCGTTATTCTTTCTTTCATTCTTCTTTCTTCATTCTTTATTTTTTTCTTTTCTCCTTCTTTCTTTCCTTCTATCTTTCGTTATTCTTTCTTTTTTTTCTTTCGTCTTTTTCTCTTTCGTTCGTTATTCTTTATTTTATTCTTCTTTCTTCATTCTTTATTTTTTTCTTTTCTCCTTCTTTCTTTCCTTCTATCTTTCGTTATTCTTTCTTTTTTTCTTTCGTCTTTTTCTCTTTCGTTCGTTATTCTTTCTTTCATTCTTCTTTCTTCATTCTTTATTTTTTCTTTTCTCCTTCTTTCTTTCCTTCTATCTTTCGTTATTCTTTCTTTGTCAATGATTATTGTTTCCAAACTTATTTATTTTTATCTTTTATTCAATTTATTTATTATTTCGCTTCTTTCTTTCTTTCTCTAAAATGGCATTTCTGTTTTCCATTTTCTTCCAGGCTTGTCCCTTTATTCTGCATTCGCATTCATTCACAAATTTTTTTTTTATTCCTTCAATTATTCAGATAAAATCCTCGTCCTGGTTTCTTTATTTCTTTCTTTAGATATAACATCTTCTATGTGTTTTACTCTTTATCTTGGCCTGAATTACTTTCTTTATACGCGTCTGTCCTTTTCTAAAATTATTTTTCTTTCTTTCTTCATTTTCCTTTCTATACATTTTCATTTACTCTTTCTTTTTATTTTCTTTCTTTTTTTCTTTTTTATTTTTCTTGATTACCACTATTTAATTCAGTAATATTCTTACTTTGCTTTCTTTCCCCTATCCCTCTTCACCGTCATGAACTTGAAATTGAAATTTAATAAAAAAAAAACCCATAACCTATAATGGTTAATCTTGTGCAGAGCAATAACTCTCCAATTTTGACGGTAAATTAATGAGTTCTATTGAAATATAACGAAGCGTGATGAAAATCTGTTAAAATCAGCAAACGCCAACTTGGAGCGAGGCCAAATTCTTCCTATTCGAAAGCGCTTCATATCTTCATATCTACTGATTCATTCACTAACATTTCTTTCACACTATTCTTCAACAACTCAGAATTTTCCTTACTCGAATGTGTTCACCGAACTGATCCACAAGATCGTGACACTCCGACAATGGATCTAACTGCTCCAGATTTTATCCTTAGGAAGAGTCACGCACTAATTCTGTAGATAATTTTTACCTTAAGGCTTCAGTCATTCCGATAAAAGAAGTTGTTACGGTGAGATAATCTATTTATGAAGAAGATTTTATACTTGAATACTCTGTAAATACTGAAATGGTGCGAATTAAGTGTAGCGCATTATCAACTTTCTAAATAATATGATGTATGTTAACCTTATAGACACCCTATGGAGTATACAGCCAGTCATATTACGCTATATGTTGCTGTGGTTTCCGTAGCAAATACGTTTGTAGGAATGCAGGTAGGAGTACTACATCCAACCTAACAAATAGTTAGCCCTTCTCTTAAACTACATTTCAACTAACGCTAGAATGGGCTTTCTACCTTGCCCCTGTATTAATCCTATCTAGGAGTAAAAGAGACGTATTTATAACTGCTGTAACCCTGTTTTAAGGTGTCACAATGAAAACAGTAACACGGGATTAGTGTAAACAATTTGTATGACAAAATACAGTAAAGGTACAAGATACCTGCTTGATCGTCTGGCTGATGAGCAAGCGGTGTAGGATATCTCAAAGTCACTGTACGATTGTCTGACTCGTACCAGACTCGTGCTTCCGATGAATACTAGTCACATGGTATATGGGCAGGTTGGGTTAATCCACTACTATGTTAATGGCTAGGTCCGCTACAAAGATAACTTTTCCAAATGTATTAGAGCCGAGTGGTAAGAATGTTCACTTTCTAACCATGTAGCCGGGGTTCGAATCTCACCACGGTTGTTTTGTCAGAAAGTTGATTCTGGAGGTTATCAGCATGTTTTCCAGCGTTCAGTACCTTTGAAAAGTGCCTGAAAACCCTACCACGGGTTGACCCAAGCCTTATGAGTAAAATTGAGAAGACGGATTCCTTTAAAGCGTCAGAAAGAAGCCAAGACACTACTGGACCATGTGAACTCTATAAGATAATCGATAGAGTTCACAATGTAAAAAGAGAACGACAACGAACAAGCATTACTGGATGTGCTAATATCTCAAACAGAGAAAGGGTCTATGACATCCGTACATCACCAGCCAACATTCACCAGAAAATACCTCAAAGGGATCATCTGCTGCTTGCAATATCGAGCAAAAGTCATAAGCTGTGACTCAAAGATATAGGAATAGGAAATAATCGGTATAAAGAGTACCCTACAACATAACAACTCCCTATCAATGTAAGGTCAATAGACACCTATTATCACACTAACTCGCATCCATTCTCTCTTTCACACTTCCCATCTACCCCACCCCCATCCTCGGTATCCTCATCCGTCTATCACCCTCCTCCCGACATTTCCTATAACTAACTACTCTCTCTCTCTTTCTCTCATCTCTTTCCCCTATGTAACTCCCTGCGCGACAGTGGCAGTGGAATGCCTTGCTTGGGGTGAAATGATAAATAAAAAAATACAACAGCACCAACAAACGTAGAAGGGAGAGAGTATACATGAGGATAACAACTCTTAGAAAACAGCCTAGTGAATGGCATATCGGAGAAAATACAAAGGATCTGTGGTCCATATAGCATCAGGACGACCTTCAAAAATAGTTATACACTTCTCCGATAACTCTCCCGAGTAAGACTACTGATAAATGAGAACATGACTTAGGACTGTTTGTATGCTATTCCATGTAGCTGTCAAAGAGATATAAAGAAGAAACGGCCCCTTGTTAAGGTAAAGCTGCAAGAATATCGCAGGTCCGTAACACGAGGGGAGTTGGAAAAATCAGGCGTAGCTGACAACATATGGAGAGAGAAAAAAAGATCCCGCCCCCTTTTGGGATGAAGTTGAAATTATTAATAGAGAACATCATTGGAAACTACGTAAACTTAAGGAATCAAAGCACATTCTATGCCACAAAAATCTCCTAAGCCGGCCAATCATAGAAATGAATACAATATGTGAACTAGTTATACGGCGTCCTGGACAAAATCATTAGCTTCCAAGATTGCAATATGATGTCTGGTAAAATAAAAAAAAATGATTAGTGAGACTTTACATTTATAAGTCCCAAACATTCACATACTGATGTTTTCATAGACACATGGATCAGTGTTAGTGTATCACGCTGATTAGTGACTTGATACAAAGAGTTGTGAGTTCAATAACTGCCTACAGCAGTGATACACCAATAATTTAGAGAGTTGAGTTAAAGGGGGATAACTACATGACATCCGGAAGTGGCATCGCATATGGAATGAGAATGATATATCCCAGGAATCGAAATAAAAGTTTCGTTTCAAACTACTAGCACGTTAAAAAGGCTACAACAATACAATAAAAACAACAAAAGCATTAAACAGACACTTTCCTAAGAACAGCATATTATCAAAAGTCAACAGGAAAAACACAATCCAAATTAGTTACAGCTGTATGGAAAACGTACACACTTATACATGTGTGAGTATTTACACACACACACAGAGAGAGAGAGAGAGAGAAAGAGAGAGAGAATGAGAGAGAGAGAAGCAAACGCATCTAAACGATTAACTCTACCCCACTAATTATTACCTCAATATAAAACACCAAGGCAAAAACAAATAAATTTATCACCATTAAATAAAAACAAAATATTAGATAAACAATAAAATATGATATAATCAAATACTTACTTTAATATACATACACTATTTACCAATCAGATTACGCGGGTCCTTGCATGTATATATTGTATTAATGTAGAGTATTTTGACATTAAACCCTGAGGAGTGAAGACATCATCCACGAAACTTTGAATTCGCCATGACTCAGTTAAGAAACAAAATTCTTCGCATTAATCCTATTCACGCTCTATCTCTCTCTCAATATCGAGCATTTTACGATAAAAAACGGCTTGCCAAAATGTCTTTCTCTCAAGTAAACTACTGATAAAATAACCTTGGCAGTAAACTTTATTACAACTCACCCACACACACACTTATATATATAATGACGGGCCACTTGTATTCGAGGATACCCGTCTACAGGGGCCGGTAGCTAATCTCCATTGTAGACACCTGCTCAGGCACACTTGTGCTTAACACTTAAAGAGCTAACCTGTAGTTTATACTGACCTTATGCTGAGCGGACCTTAGTTACAGTTTCGAGGAAGAGTTCGTTATCTAGCATGAACAACAGTCTGAACAAAGCCAGGACGTTCAAACCCTCGGTTCCGATGACTTGTTCTTTCGATCTAGCCCAAACATCAACGGTATTTCAAAGAGAGCCGTCCATCTAATTTCACTCACAAGGCTTGGGTAATTCGTGGTTTTCAGGCACTTTCTAAGGGACACTGGAACTGCCTCTTACAAACCGATATCTACAATCACCTTCCTAACAAATCGACCATAGGGAGATTCAAACCCAGGCTTCCTGGTGTGAAAGCTAACGTTCTAACCACTCGGCTACGCGCCCATATACGCACTCACAACCGCACATACAGACACAAAAATAACAGATAAATCATTCTATAAATCCAACCAACCATAAACAATAGCCTAAAAATCTAAAAATATAATTTCCCTTTTCAGAACTAGTTTATTAATAAAAATGCAAAGTCATTGATGTGCATGTGTATGTGTGCGCGCGTTTATATATATATGTATGTGCACGTGCCTATATTTATACGTGCATGCATTAATAGTACGTGTGTGTATGCATGAACCTATAAATACTGACATTAGCAAATAAACTCAAACAATGGGGAATAAAAATTTAATTTATAAATCTAACCTCCTAAAATTAATACTTATGATGGCAGCAAACCAAATAAGAAAACAAAATAATAGTCTCGTAAAGATATAAAACCATGTCTGTATATAAAATAAACACACACACACACACACACACACACACACACACACACATATATATATATATATATATATATATATATATATATAACATTTATCATTTAATCATTAATATAAAACATTAATATAAGAAAGGAAAGACCACATACCTAGCCAATAAATAATAAAAATAGAATGCTCAAAAATAATTTAAAAAATAAAAAAAAAACTGTCACGTCTGGAGAATATAATAAATCGCTTTAAACGTCAGTTATCAAAATTAAAGATCGGGAGCACTGGTTCGAACGCACACATGAACACAAACAATACGGAAAACTCAAACCAATGTTAAGTATATGAAAAAAATAAAATAAAATAAAGCAGAAAAATGTAAGCAGTAAATTGCTGATACCCTCTGAATGGTAGATGAACCTATGAATCTTTGGAGACTGGATGGTAAAGGTAACATCAATCAGCCAAATAAGAAACTTTTACTTATATTAATTTTGTATATATATATATATATATATATATATATATATATATATATATAAAAGAAAACTCAACACGTCATTTAAATTGGTTATAAATTATAATTCATTTCAATGAGGTTACTTAGATTATTTCATCAGACCACACAATATTTCTTCCATCTGGTACAAAAAAAAAAAATTGACGGAATAAGCATTTTCGTTAACTGAAGAGAAGGATAAAAAATATTAAATAAATAAATATAAAAATAAAAATAAATGTAGAAATAAGAAGAAGGAAAAGAGAAAAAGGAAAAGAGAGTCAGGACATAGGCATTGGCTTCAGATCAACAGGGAATGTTCAGACCAGTTGTAAAGGGGTTGACGTCTGAAGAAACTTCTAATTCCATCGATACGTGTGTTTGTGTGACCCCATAAAACTAACCCACCCATTTATATTAATCTATATCGATATATACATATGCGTACATTCCCACATATACTTACAAATATGACTTTGTTTCTGCTTATACATACTTAATTTTTCGTGTCTACATACGGATCCTTGCGTTCGTACACTCACACATATACATTTCATGCAGCCGGGATTTCCGCGTGTATAAATAGTGTTTTTATTTTTGTTTATATTTTTATATTTTTTTATCCTTCTCTTCAGTTAAAGAAAATGCTAATTCTGACAAATCTTTTTGTACCAAATGGAAGGAATATTGTGTTGTCTGATGAAATGAGCTAATAAAACTCATTGAAATGAATTGTAATTTATAAACAATTTAAATGACGTGTTGAGGTTTCCTTTATATATATATATATATATATATATATATATATATATATATATAACACTTGATATTTTATATTAAGTTAATCTTGTTGGATTATCCTCACCGTTTACGGACTGGACATCTATACCTCTATACCTATATATATATATATATATATATATATATATATATATATATATATATGAGATTTTCTAAGTGCCGCTTAAAGCCGAAAGCATGGGGTTCCTAGTGAGGACTGAATGCACTAATCAGTGTTAACAGATTCTAGTAAGACAAGTTTGCAAAAAATAACCCCAGGCTGAGGTGAGATATGAAGAGACAAAAATAGATAGATAGATAGATAGATAGATAGATAGATAGATAGATACATAGATAGATATGAGAAAAACTGAGTAGTTTAGATATATATATATATATATATATATATATATATATAGATAGATAGATAGATAGATAGATAGATAGATAGATAGATATGAAAAACCTAAGATAGATAGATAGATTGATAGATAGATAGATATGAAAAACCTGAGATAGATAGATAGATAGATAGATAGATAGATAGATATGAAAAACCTGAGATAGATAGATAGATAGATAGATAGATAGATAGATATGAAAAACCTGAGATAGATAGATAGATAGATAGATAGATAGATAGATAGATAGATAGATAGATAGATAGATATGAAAAACCTGAGATAGATAGATAGATAGATAGATAGATAGATAGATAGATAGATAGATAGATATGAAAAATCTGAGATAGATAGATATGAACAGTATAATATAGATAAACATAACAAGTAATCAAACGTGATCGGATAAAGACATCGATTGGGACATGTACTTCAAAATTACAATTATATTATTTGAAGTGATCTGAAAATATTTATAAAATTGTTTACAAAATGTGATAAAAAGTAATTTGTCAAGACAAAAATATTTGAAGCACCGTTTTAAAAGCATCTCTTTCTTCTCTTGATTATTTTTATTTTCTTTGTTCTCCTATTCTTATTGTATTCTATGTTGCTCATATTATCAACATATGTTAATTTCATTTGCACCTGCTACTGCCATTCTTATAGCAAAACCTTTCTTTTCTTGCTGCCTTTGATTAATCATCATCAACGACGTGTTTAATTGAATATTCCTTCATTCTTGTCATTTTTCTCTCCCCGCCAATTTTTCTTTTCAGCCTTCCAATCTTTTGATGAATGCAGAGTAAGAGGACATTTCCATTAAATGGTTTTGCAAGAATATTTTGGAATTGTCTTTAAATGACATCGAAATATTCAGCAAAATCAAATTGAAAATAAAACGCAAGGAATAAAACTGCCACATCAAAGCGAGAATAAAAGATTAAAACAAAATAGCAAAACACAAAGAAATAAACTAAACGTTCATTTTAAGAAATTTACTTTGTATATATTTTTTAACTTTCACTCATTTTAATTTCTCATTTTTTTTTTAATCTGCTATGCGCTTTTCTTTATAAGTGCTTGTCGTCCGGTATAAGTTTTTTCTTTATTTTTAAAATGGAACCGACATAACGACGTGTTTTCATAACAATATATTTTCAATTTTAAGCTATTAATATCTGTTATTTAGCAGAAGTAATTTACTTTATTTTTGTTCCTACAAGAGAACTTTTATAGAAAATCATTCAGGATATCTCTTTTATTCCAGTCTTGTATTTTCTCTTTACTGTTCGATAGCGTAACGTTTAGTGGCACACAAGACAAAATTGGCAAGCAGCGTGCGAATTTCGTCTCACAATAACTTTGCTCATTTCGCCCTAATGTCTAAGAAAGTTTTTAGAATAATGGAGTCATAATGGTGCTTAAACGAAAGTATCAAAATCTATTTAAAGACTAATGATGTTTTAAAAGTAATTAAGGACTTTAAGAAAGAATAAAACCGCTTCTTAAGATAGTGAAGATTAGTATCATTCGCCTTTGTCGGTCTCCTGGGGAACACTTAACCGATTTCAAACAAGAAGCGGAAACCTACATGTAAATCGCTCTTAAATTTGGACTCCGTTTAGAAAAACGAGCAATTAAAATGCGAGCTGATTGAGACGTGGCATAAGTAAGAACATTTTCGAAATGACAGATATGAATAAGTTAGCATATACCGATATATATATATATATATATATATATATATATATATATGAACTGGTTGAAATAGATAGATAGATAGATAGATAGATAGATAATCATGCAGCCATACAGACAAACATTCAAACAAACATAAACATTCAGACAAACCTACTGACATACCGGTTGGGATGGATAAATTACGCAAAAATTAAAATAACACTGACATCTCATTTTAACAGATATATTTACCAAAATTACAGAAATTTTTGCTGAAGTAATAAAGAGCTAATTTATTCAATATAATCGTCATTGACTTCAACCACGGCATCAAGACAACTTCGGCAACTCCTGCATCTCTTCAGGATGGTCTTGTTTAAGATGGTAAATGCTGTCATAATTCTTTCCTTCGGTTTTACAAGGATTTTTGTTAGTGTTACAATTATGTTTTTTAGTCTCTCGTTCATCTACTCTCCCCAATTTAATAATCAAGACGGCTAAAATCTTGGCGTTAAGTGGCCATATATAAGAGTTGCTGTTGTGACAGAAATTATCTGACATCCATGACTGGATTCTTTTGTGTGACATCGTAATGGGTTCTGTTGCCAAACATAGGGTTTTCCAGCACTACCTCCTCAAGGAGGTGCGTTGTGGTGCAATGGATATCGGCTCGGAACGAGAAATCAGAAAGCCGAGTTCTAATTCCAGTTGAATTCATTTCATTCACTTACGTGCAAATAACCTTGGGAAAGGTATTAATTCGTCTCTTCCCTCCAGTTATGGGTTAAATATGGACAGACTGGGTTCTATAGCCTTGGCTGGCAACCAGTCTTCCACAGAAAAAAATGACAACCTACTACGTGATAATCTTCTGCCAGGTCAGTTATGTCTATTTCGAGACATGATCGCCCAAGTGTGTTTCACGTACGGGCACTTAACTGACTGACTCCTCAAAGAACTTGGTGAATGCCTCTGTGATGAGTCTGTGAACCTCAACAACAAAGTGGTCTGTTCTTTTCATATCAAAATAATCAGAATGAGTTTTTCTAGCCGCCGTACTTTTTTAATCATCATTACCCTTATCCAACTGTTTCCGAATCTTCTGCACTCTTCTTAGATTGACATTCAAACACGCTGAAACGTTCGTATGAGCGCGAAAGCAAGGCAATACCGTATGGTTCCAAATCTCTGGCGGAGTGAATTACTTTATGGTGCTCATTTTCTCACAGACGTTGCCAAACTGATCCTACTATAGAGTGAAGTCGATAAAATCAAAAAACACGTAATGGTGTCAATTTACCCATCGCAACTTGTGTACGTGCTTTCATGTCTATATATATATATATATATATATATATATATATATATAGTCATCCGCAGACAGATCTGTTTCTCTGTATCACAGCTCTTCTGTACGGTTAGACATCCGATTATTGCTTTTTACCCAGGATTGTAACCCGACCGAATTGGCGTCAGTCGGTGATTCTATAGGCGCTCGGTAGAAGGACGTGAGAGCACGTAATATATATATATATATATATATATATATGCCTCAGACACCATAGTTGAGACTTCCTAATGTTAATTTTTGTATAAAAGCGGAATATCAACTCGAATACGTCTCTATATATATATAGTGTAAAACATATATAGTGTAATATATATATATATATATAGTGTATATATATATATATATATATATATATATAGTGTCAAATAGACAAAATAAGAAAAATACCTAGATCTAACACTCGATTTAGTCAATAATAATTACCAACTATACATAAAACTAAATGAATACCCATTATACATTCACCCAAATCACCCACCAAGCATAATCAAACATATACCCTCCTCCATAGAATATAGAATTAGTAAAATCTCTTCCAGTGAAGAAATATTTAACAAACACAAAAGTCTTTATAATAAGTCCCTAAAAAAAGTGGGTATAAGATTATAACAAAATATAACCATAACGGGGAAAATAGAAATCGAAAAATCATTTGATATACACCTTCTTTTAACCTAATGCTACACACCAAGTTAGGGTAGATGTTCCTCAATGTCACTAAGAAACACTTCCACACCAAAAACACTCTAAGTAAAATCTTTAACAAAAATACACTTAAACTAAATTATAGTTGCATGAACAACCTTGAAAAAATCATAAGAAACCATAACAAATATATCCTAAATCAACACGTAGATCAAAATAAAATTAACTACCAAAATAATAAATACGACAACAGTAAAAGCCTATGTAATTGGAGAAACCCCACCAATTTCCCAATACCGAATAAATGTAAAATAAACTCAATAATCTACCAATGCATCATAACATCAATTGAAAATCCCACTATAAACAAAGTGTCTATTGGATCTACTAAGAATAACTTTAAGCAGCGCTGGTACATGCACTTAACTTCATTCAAAAACAATTTATACCGAAACCAAACGACCCTTTCTGCATATTTTTGGAAATTAAAGGGCTCAAAACAGAAATCCAAAGTAAAATGGAAAATCCTAGAAAAAACTAGAACCTGTAACTAGCTTAGCGACACCTGCCCTTTATGCTTAAGTGAAAAGCTACACATTCTAAAATACCCCAACCATAACTAACTATTGAACCGTAGAGATGAATTAGCAATATTATGTAAACATCGCAAATATTTCACGTTAAAATTTAAATAACCAAAAATATCTCATCCACACGAAACAATCCCCACGAAAAGTACCAAATGCACATAATCAATCCTCAAAATAAAAAGAAAAAATAACGTATAAATAAAAGAAAATAAATCTCACACAACATTAACAGCAAATCCATCCACCTATAAATAGTAGTAAAATCAAAACTAGCTATACTTCCTTAAAAACCTATATATCCCAATATAAGAATTACCTAAACTAAACGAAAAAGTGACCTGTCCAAAACTAAGCTACCCCACACCCTTCTCCTAACCCAAAGCCCTATCTCTATGACTAAAAACTGACGACTAGATCAGACAAAACTCCCAACCCACATTCACTTACATCGTTTTCATTAACAACAGCGCCACTCCAATCAGATAGCAGTAAAATCTACTTTACTTCCTAAAAAAAAAACCCATAAATCCCAATATAAGAAGTACCCAGACAAAATAAATAAGGAACCTGTCTTAAACTAAGCTAGCTCTTCTAACCCAAGCCCACATTCACTTAAACATCATATCGCCATAAATAAACCGTTTTCACCATTTAATTTTCATTTCAACTCTTTTTTTTTAACTCTTCAGAAATGAATTGAATTTTTTGTGAATTGCGTGTGTGTATACAGTGCTTAATTACGACACGTTAAGATTTCTTTACTTTTATTACCGCGATTATGGCTTTAGTGGGTACCGACACCGACTGACACCAAATCGGTCGAATTTCGATCTCGATCCGAGGTAAGTGGATGTGTCTAGTCACACTGAACAGCTATGATACAACGAAACTGTCTTGTATGTGGTTGACTGATATATATATATATATATATATATATATATATATATATATATAGGTGTTATGACTTTTTACAAAATAATTGATGTCCTGTATAATATTTCGGTATTGACGGACGTTTTATTTCTGTTTTTCAAATGTCACTAAACACGAAATTTCTAAAATCGTTTATTAGTATATTAGTACATTGATTTTTTGGACTCTTCTGTGGAACGTTCTAGAACTTGTTTTTGTCTATTAGTAAATTATATTATATTCATAAACTGTAAATGCATTAAAATATATAATATACTATCGAATTACACCATTAGCAATTTGAAAATTAAAAGTTTTCCAAGCTTGCAATTTTTGTTTATTTGTAAGTCTGTATTCTATGCTACATGTATTAACTATTAATCATGCGCTAAAAATACCTAATTAGTATCTAATTGCATCATTATTAGATTGAAAATAAATAATCTGAGATATTTTGAGTTTTTAGTTCTACTATGTATATGGTAAAACTGATTTTTTAGTTTGAGAGTGAACGTTTTCAAGAACTAAAAATTTTATTGCCTTCTTCATTAGTTTTGAACAAACGACATAAGAACATATTATTGCAAAAATGTCAGAACCCTAATATATATATTACAATCGTTTCCCCCCAAGTAAGGCAGGACTAGCGTTGGTGCGCAGGGGTTACAGAAAGAGAGAAATGCAGCGCACAGGAATATCGAAGAAAAGATGGACTTTATGGTTTTGGATGGGGTTTAAGAAGGTATGATTTAGTTATTGACGTTGCATTTAAATTTTTAGAGATTGTAGCTAGTAGCAAAGTACATATACGGAAGGAAGTTTCACAGACGAGATGTGCGAGAAAAGAAACTGAAGGAGTAGAAGCGTAGTTTACATTTGACCATTTGACAGTTTAAAAGTGGGAATCTGATGCAAATCTTGAAATACGAGTAAATTCATGTCATCTTGGCTCCAGGGGAAGAAGCTTGTCAGACTTTTGCAGAAAAGACAAAGGAAACCACACCCCATTTGGTGAGTCAGTGACTGAATGTGAGTTCTGATTACGTTGTAGATATTTCTTTGAGTTTTGTTGTGAATGAATAGCAGTTGCACCCGTTTAATATATGGTAATAGCATACAAATCACGAACGATTAGTAGATTTATAAATGTGGAAGATGGAATCTGATGAGAAAAAACATTCCGGCCCGATAAAATGACCCAAACTTCCTAGCGGTAGATGAAGCTATAGATTCGATGTAGTCTTTACGCTTATGTTCGGTTGGAAGGGTGAGGTCAACGAGGTGTAATGTGTTACTTTTTAGGAGGTAAGTGTCATCCATACTAATGGAAGGTAGGAAAGTTTATCTACGGTAGTTAAAAGAGAAGCGATGTTTACTTTGTTAGCCTTAACATATTTCTTATTGGGATGAAAGTAAATGGTGATATCATCTGCATAAATGCAATCTTGGACACTAATTATATCAGTAAGATCCTTAATGAATATCTCGAAAAGTGTAGAACCCAAGCTAGAGACTTGAAAGAAGATCACGTTCGTATGAATTTTGCTCGTTCAAAACGACCTTCATTTCACGATTTGATAGAAACGATTGGATTAAATCGGGCAACTTGACACAGATACCGTAGCTTTGTAGCTTGCACAAAAGGCTAGCTTGCCAAACCCTATCAAACGTTTTCGAGATATCCAGAGCAACAACTCGAACTTGGAAAATTTTTATGAAGAGACTGGTATATATATTCAGTGATGGCCATTGCACATCAGCGGTAGACATAGTGAAGCGGAAGACATACTGTTTATCAGAGAATAGGTTGTGAGATATGAGTTGATGAACTATTTCAACAGTGATATTATGCCCAAAGAATGTGTCAAAAATTGCTAAGAGGTTAATCAGGCGATAATTAGAGGGGACACTGAGCTGTCCAGTGTTTTTAAAGACAAAAACTACAGGGGAAGATTTTCGACAACCAGGAAAGCAGGAAGTAGTGAGGCAGTAGTTATAGAGTTGGGGGAGGACTCAGTGGCACATTTCTTTAGGATGATAACTGAAATTCATCACCTCTTCTTGTTTTATATATATTTTGTTGAAGATCAGATAAGGGATAATATATAGATTATCCAGATGAGCTTCAGTTTTAGGTTTGAAATCGGTTGTGGGTAGTCTAGACAAGTCAAGTAAAGAGTTGAAAGTGAATTTGCGAGCAATACACTCAACCTTGTCTGCTCTGGATGTGAAAACTTCAAATATATATATATATATATATATATATATACATAGTGTTTGAACTATATAATTGTGTGAAGAAACTTCAGAGATCAGAATAGCTTATCTGATTCATAGAATAACACAAAATAATGTAATATCATGTTTAATTAAGTTGAGTCAAAAATAATTTACGTTTTATTGATCAGTTTTATTAGTGAAAACATTAATTATAGTTGCATTTACTTTAATTATATATTCTTCCATGTTTGAAATAATTCATTGAGACTTATCAGGTAGCTCTTAAATGCCATTTAAAAAGTCCAGCAGATTTTAACGTGAAAAATTATCGACAGTTCATTTATCTAATTTTAATTCGGCAACATCGCCCGGTTCACAGTCTACCCACATCTATTGAACAGGTGTAGAGGCTCATCCCTTGTTCCCTGTTTAGGATGTGGTTTCCGGATTTCTCTTTTCCAATCTTTTCACTATTTTCTTTTTTTTCTTTGCCTCAATTGGAGTAGATAGACTAAACTATCGCCCGGTTCACACTCCACCCACGTCTTTTGAACAGGTGTAGAGGCTCATCCCTTGTTCCCTGTGTAGGATGTGGTTCCCGGCTTTCTCTTTTCCAATCTTTTCATTCTTACGTAGCCCCCTGCGCTCCAGCGGCATTACCGCCTTGCTTGGGGTGATATGATTAAAAAAAAATTTCTTATCACACCGTTTTGCAGTCATCCAAAGAGATAATAATAACTTGGTGCAAGTACAGGGGAATATAGCGTGTGAAGTAGAACATATATATATATATATATATTTTTTTTTTTTTATTTTTAATCATTTCACCCCGAGCAAGGCGGAAACGCCACTGATGTGCAGGGGGTTACATAAATGTAAAAAGATTAGTTAGAAAAGAGTGAGGAGTACAAACTAGTTAGAAAGGAACAACAGAAAGTTGACAAAGCAGAGTCCAGTGGTTAGTAGATGAGTATTGACTTTGCATTTAAATTTCTGGAGGTTGTAGCAGTCAGGAAAGAAAGAATACGAGAGCGAGTTCCACAGGCGGGAAGTGCGAGAGAGGAAGCTGCAGGAGTAGAATTGTCGTCTGCATTTGTCCATGTGTTATTCTTACCGTAAACGACATTGGGTTGTCATGGGGTGAAACAGTATTTTTCTTATTGATGAGCGCAAGTAGCGTTTGAACCAAACAATGACGGACACGCGCTGTTGCTGAGGAGCATAGCAATGTACATTTAGTTTCTCCTTGTTTTTAAGAAGTCCAAATAAATAATACCTCAGCGTTCACACCCTATAATATTATATATCCTTTCTTCCATGAAGCTAATACGGCCATCTCAAGTTTGAAAATCGTTTTCCATAGAATCACCGAAGTTAAGAAACGTCGCAAATCAGTAACTATGTGGACGACAGCTTCGTGATATCTGATGTAATCTTGGATGTGCAAGTGATGTTATGGATAATGGCACAGTTATAGTTAACTAGCAGTATAGCCCGGCGTTCCTCGAGTGTAATGAAGGCTTTAAAACTAATCCATGGTCCTGGAGCTCAAATTCTTTGTACATTGGCACAAAAGACTAAAAAGCAATAGTTGTTTCGAGTTAAAGAAAACCGTAGACTGAAAAAGAAATGAATGGATGTAAGTCAAATTTTGATTTCCTGGTATCGATATCAAATATGTTTTTCCGTCGTAAACTGAATTTTGAAGGCTAGATAAGTCCTCTAAGTAAATGTTACCATGGCTGAGTCTAAGAACTACAATTATACCTACTTAGAGCCAAATCTGAAGCAAAAACTAAATAAAAGGGCTGAAAAAAATACAGACATACAGGCAGATAAACAGACACACACACAAACATCTTGACTTTTATATATATATTATCGATTTTCTGCATTATTGTAAGAACTGCAACCTTGAAACTTCTGAATATCTTTTGTTATGTCTTTGTCTATGAGTGTATCAAATCTGATTAAAATCGGACCAGTTTTTTTCGATTTTCGATTTTTTAATATTTATCGTGGGTACCTCGACACAAAACCTAGCTAAGAAGACTCGCAGACGCTAATAGTACAACTTTGTAAATTTTCAAGAAAATCGGTTCAGCTTTTTCGGAATCTATAGGTAACGGACACACACACACACACACACACACACACACACACACACACACACACACACACACACACACACACACACACACAGACAGGTACACGCACACATACACACACACAACGTTCCATTTATAACTAAGTTTAGATTAGTAACACTTGTATCACTAAATGGTTATTGTCTCAAAAATGTTTTGTTTTCTAAAAAAATGTTTTCTTGGTTAAAATAACCTGCAAAGTTTGATAAGTCGGAAAACACGTCTCAATCGATGGGAAGCATGCAGCTCAGCTTTTGGAGTTGTTTGTGGAAATTCATTTTAATCAACCGTTATTTAGTTCACTGAACGTTGTCGTATGTTAGTGTCCTCTAGATTTATTCTTATCTGCCACATATGATTAGTAGTTAGGATGATATATTTGCCGTTATAAATTTGTTTCCGAAAGAGAGGTTACTTAAGACAAAAACTAATAATAAAAGTTTGAAACCCAAGCTTTAAAATCAGTAATGATTTCGAAAGAAGAGATTAAATAAACTGATGAATTATTCAATAAATAAAACGAAACGAATCCTAACATAAAATAAAAAATACATCGTCGGAAAGTTTGAAGCCAAGAATAAGAGAAAATAGGAAGGAAGTGTCAAGAGTTCGTTGAAGCAAAGCTGAAAATTCTTCAATCGTTCTAAGGCAAATTTTTAAATGCTAAAGCCAGAAGATAATTGTGGCGAACGAACGTGCCCCAAAATAATATAAAATACTTCAAAGAAAGCATCATAAATGTTTAAGATTTGCGACATTTATATCAATGGCAATTAATTGATATTTGATTATCATCTTCTGTAGAAATGATACGTACCCTAATAATCTTCCTTTTCTTCCTGAACAAAAGACAGTTATATATATTTTTTTATTGAATTCGATTATTTTCTTTTTTGTTAAATTTGTGAATCAGCTGAAAGAAATATAAAATCTGTTTCTTTGAATGCCATCTAATAATCTAATTTTCTTTTCTTAATCGTCGATACTTTAGTTGCACTGACATTTGAAACACCGACAATAAAAATCGCCCCTAGATTCTTTTCCATATATCTCATCTGGCTTCGGAAAAAAAAGGTTAATATGGTATTTGCGCGTATTCGGTACACTCTTACGTTTATCTTACAAAGCTTATAAAATCTCAAAATCTTTCAACATATTCTCTCTGTCAGAGATACCCCATTTAAAATAAATGCGTTTAACGCATAAATTCTTGAACGAAAACAATTTTTTTCAAGCATTTCGTTCAATGAATCTGACAGTTTCTGCATAATATGAATAGGAAGCTACTGTCCGCCTAAAATTATTATGCAAATCAGATAACCCTAAATAATTTGCATTTGTTTTGAAACATTTTATCAAATTTGAAATGATCACATCAAAACAAAATTTAAACAATGTTTATAATTTTAGGTAGTGTCATATTTATTATACATTTTTATCAAAGTTATTAGACTTATCATAAAAGCTGCAGTTTGAATTTATTGTGCCGAAACAGAAATCACTATTTAAGTTAAATAACAAAGTAATAAAATAATAAACAATTGATCAACATTATAACATATATGATAATTTTAAGCGTTTCAATGACTTTCTTTAATACTTTATTTCAACAGCGTCAGTTTATGACAGCGTAGTTTTAATTGATTCCCCTATATCAGTTTTGTTGTCAACTGTTTCCACATCCATATAATTTTATCTTCACAACACTATAATACAATATATAACAACATATATGATACATTTTAAGCGTTTCAATGACTTTCTTTAATACTTTACTTCAACAGCGTCAGTTTATGACAGCGTAGTTTTAATTGATTCCCCGATATCAGTTTTGTTGTCAACTGTTTCCACATCCATATAATTTTATCTTCACAACACTATAATACAATATATAACAACATATATGATACATTTTAAGCGTTTCAATGACTTTCGTTAATACTTTATTTCAACAGTGTCAGTTTATGACAGCGTAGTTTTAATTGATTCCCCTATATCAGTTTTGTTGTCAACTTTTTCCACATCCATATAATTTTATCTTCACAACACTATAATACAATATATAACAACATATATGATACATTTTAAGCGTTTCAATGACTTTCTTTAATACTTTATTTCAACAGCGTCAGTTTATGACAGCGTAGTTTTAATTGATTCCTCTATATCAGTTTTGTTGTCAACTGTTTCCACATCCATATAATTTCATCTTCACAATCGACCAATTGACAATTGTGCTGATTCAAACCAGGAGTTAATGATGACCATTTCATTGTCTTCTCTGTGATCAAAAATTCCCGTGTATCCTTAGATAGATGAGACAGAGCATCATGGTGCATGAATACAAAATTCATTATTAAACTGTGAGGCTAGAACTTTTAGCCTGAAACCTCATTAGGTCATACTGATCACTTTAATTTCATGGTCAACTCGGAATGATTCAATAATGTTTTTCTCGATAACCTCAGTCCAAACTATTACACGGCCGCCTCATTCCTAAATTTTTAACAATTTATCCATCTGCATCGGTTACAGTTCATTTTTTAACCAGTCATCCAGTCCATCAAATGTCACACAAGATTTAGAAAAATTAACTTTCATGCATTTATTGGCCCAAATTCTACGGTTTAAAATACTTTATTTGGAGTAGTATGCCTAGGAGATTTCTTGAAAGATCCCAGTTTGCCAAGTATTCTACACATTTTATCTTCTTGAAATCCTCAATTCTAACTTTTTAAATGATTTCTGCACTGGTCATCATTTGTCGTTTATCTGTAAATAGCTTTAGTTTACTTTCCCTCAAGCATACGAGCTCTCAAAATCTTTTCCTTTGATTTTGGATCTTAGTTTTATTTCCAACAGCCCTGTTTTTCAATCGATGATCTTTGCAAAGCTCTTTAGATATTTTTTTACGCCGACATTCCCTCGCTCAATAACTGTTTTTCAGCATTTGTTAGATCGTTTCCATTACCGATGTTCTAACATATATTATAAAAGATGAAAAATGTTTCTATTTTATTTCAGAAATCTTAAACTAATATTAGATTAATCTGTATAAAAACTTCAGACTGCAGCATTTTATGATGAATTCAGTAAGCTAAAATGTAATGAAACTACCTAAAAATTTAAAACACGCTTTGTTTTGACGCATGAATAAAACGTTAAACTGTTGACAAAAACCTTTAAAATCAAATACGAAGATAGGTCTGACCAGTTGACTTCAGTCACTTTCTGACCAACCTGGCGTAGATCTTATCTGTCATTTCTACAAATATTTTCATAGCAAATTCTCTGACGAGTTTATCTGATACCACACATACATGAAATTAAGCGAGCTACTAGATTGTCATTTAGGTTTCACCATTTATGTTTAACTGTCACTTCTACGGTAAGAGTCATCTTCTGGCTTTTCCCACCTGTTGAACGCCTCTTTGTTTTCTATTTCCTTGGTTACTATAATATTTAAAACTTTACATGCTGCGACAATCGCCATCATCTGTTTTCTTCAATACCATTCTTCTTTTCCTCAATCCTCAGGTGATTTGCATAACGACTGTATGTCTCATTGTTCTTAGATCTCACTCGCCAGGCCGACTTTATTTAAAATCTCTCATTCTGTTATTTCTGTTTTGATTAACTTGAAATGATTTTAGTCATCTTTTATTCGATGATTATGTAAAACATAACGCAGTTTCAAATTATAACGCAGTTTCAAATTATAACGCAGTTTCAAATTATAACGCAGTTTTCAAATCTGTCAGGTCAAGTTGTTCAAACAGAATATTGATGGGTATTGTTTCGCTGAAAGAATATTTTTGTAAGAACAACCGCGCAATTAAAAGAAATGCAGATTATTTAAATAAACTGCACTATTTATTTTTGTTTTGTTTTATTTCATTTTACGCTCTTAAATCCCCGTGGCTGAGAAATCGCTTCTTTACAAAATGCCACCCCCGCATTAATTTCCCAGTCGAAGATAATGAAATTGATCATTTTTGTTTTTTGTCTAGAATTCATGTCTAAGGCTTCGCAGAAACTCAAACCAATTTTCATTAATAAAGATCAAGTGAACGTTCCAGATCTGATCCTAAATGTCTTGGATATGGCATAAAATTTAGGGAAATCTGCAACGTGGCCTAAGTGAGGTTAATATGGTTTGTATCCAGTGAGAGTTGGAAATTAATTGACTGACTTCTATAATAGAATTCCTGTAACACGTTGAATGCCCCTATCATACAACGTGTATACATTGTTGAGGAAAGATCAGGTCATAGATTTCTAGTTTTGAGAGCCATTACTGAAATAGCGTTTTTTTCTTTTCGTATTTGGTAGGCACAAGTAATTTTTGTACAGATGGCTTACATAGTACTTAGTCGATCTCTTGTTTACCAAATTCGAAGAAGTGTAAAGATTTCAGGCAGTCTTTAATTCTTTGACTATTAGTGAATAAACTGATTACATTTCTTGTTCGTTTTAATTCATACAAATATTTGGTCATTTTTCATCAAAGCAAAAAAAGAAAAAAGATGTTTTCTATTTTCTTATTCTTAAATATTCTAGGATGGCTTACTAAATTTTGCAAGGTCTACATGCAACATAATATTTCTAATAGCCACTTCCTGCTTAAATACAACAATGATATCCTAAATGAACTTTAGAAATTTACAAGAAAGAAAAGTAAATCAGTAAGTTAATAACTAAACTTTGATAAATCATTTCTTTATGGCCAAATATAATTCTGTTCCATAATAAATGTTACATTTGTACTATGAATCATTATATTAATGTGAAATCTTTTATGGGACAGAAGCTGTCTTTATTTTCCATATTAACCCATTTCATATCAATTCGCTTAAATCTTTGGTGATTGATCGATATCGATCGATATATAGTGAAAAGGTGTTATTAATATTGAATTAATAAATAATTGCAAGTGTACGGACTTATTGATTCATTGTTTTAAACAAATCCAATGTAATATTTAACTAACTGACCTTTAAAAATATATAATTTGACTAGTTTTTTTGAAGTCATATAACCATTTTTTATGAAAATATGAAGATTTAATACTTAAATAAAATAAAATAAATACACAAAAGTTGTTTCATGCATATAACAAATGCAACAAACTATTAAGTAATGAAACAAAATTTGTAACTGAAAACAGAAAGGCATGAGTCCACTCATCCCCTCTCGTTTTCAATTGAAAGAATGACAAAAATAAACACGTTTTTTCTATAATAGCTTTAGAGCTACTGTTCACTTTTGTTATTTGTATAAAACTTTCCCGTGAAACAACGACATTTCTAGAAAATCAGGCTTGATGACAATGAATCCATTGTTTTTTTTTTGTTTGTTTTGTTTGCCATATTGTTTGTTTTGATTTCTGTCATATTAGAGGTTTCATGAGAAATGGAATGACAATGGTCAACAGAGAAAAGAATATTTTAAAGAGAAGCTGTTAAATCAGTACCCGGTAATTTACTTACCTGTTTAGTCAATATCTTTAAAGCTGTTAGGTGAATAAATATAATATACTAAGTGGAATTAATTAAAGAGTTGATATGATTCGGGAAAATACTATTACTAAACGTTATATTAGGGAAGAAATAGTAGTCATCAGTTCCCGACAAGTTATTTGTGCATATAAAATAACAATTTATTCCTGTTTCAATAACAAATCCGCCATAGCAGACATAGAGAAGCTGGCAGCTATTCTTGAAAAGAACATCTAGTTAATGGTTAACTGGAGCAAGAAATGGCATGTAAATTTTAAGCCTCCAAAAATGCTTCAGATTTTAAAATCTCAGTTTGATTTAAAATCAATGCAGAGAAATCGTACTATGTCCTAATAAAAATAACCCCTGGCCTAATATTATGTTTACAAGAAAAAGAAGATATGAATATTTAACTTTCATGTGCCTGCACCTTTTCAACCACCATAGAGTAACATTTTTACCTAAAATAAGCATGAGTGATACTGTACCCAAGGATCCCAGCAAACTTTCTTTGTGTTTCTTTTTTAACTGACTGGAGCACTACATCGAATCAATAGTTACATCTACTGCAAGAAAGGTTGAATTATTGTGTCATGGAAGAAATTTTTATCAAAATCTATATTGCACATTTACATATGTACCATTTGTCTGTGCATTGAAGATCTGATCCGAGATTCCTGCTGTGCAACTAGAGATTCTTGATAAAATACAAAGAAGGATCTGCAATGTTATCAAACCTGACAAGTCGACTTGAGACATTTTAGACCTCTATCGCCCGGTCTCACACTCTACCCACCTTCTTTTGAACAAGAGTAGAGGTGATCGCTTTGTTTATTGTTTAGGAAGGGGTTCCTGGTTTATCCCCACTTCTTCGGTCTTATTGTAATTTCAGCTGGAAGCTCTTTGCAGTTATACAGTATGGTGGCAACGTCTTTTCATTCTGAGGGTACCGGGTTGGGAGCTTCCTGGTTGCTGCTTCCGATTGGTAGTTAGGGACCCGAACTCTTGCGTAGCATCTTGAGAGGTTGCTCTGATCAACAATTGAATAATACCGAGGTTCTTGTAGTGCCATATCGCGCAAGGACGGGCGTCCCTGCATGAACGTTCGGTGGGCAACCCAGAGGCTACATTATGTTGTAGGCCACGCCAGTCTCCACCCTTCACATGCTGCAAACAAGTGACCTACTGATTCTACTCTAGACCTCTCCCTAACTAAATCACCATGAAAAAAAAGCAAACATAATAACAAAACTAAACCAGCTAGTCTGAAAACTCCAAAACCAGTCTGCGTCTCTTTCACTAACATACGTGGTATCCGCACTAACTTTCACAGCGTAGAATCATTCCTTCACACTAACTCACTTTATATCTTAGCCCTATGTGAAACTAATCTTGACCCTTCTATCCCCTCTTCTGAGCTTTACGTTCCTGGTTACCTACCCCTCTTCAGGAAGGACCCCAATGTTCATATGCATGGGCTTGGTGTGTATGTCAGCGAACAACTCTCCCTAGCTAGGGTGACTTCTCTTAAATCCCTGGATCATTCTTTCGTGTGTTTCTGTCTCTCACTCTTTAGCTCTTTCTCTTTCTCTACCGCTCCCCTTCCTCCTCTGACTGTTCGTTACTTGACAGCATCTCTGACAATATCGACAAAGCCATTTCTTCCCATCCTTCTGCCCATATATTTGTGTTTGGTGACTTTAACGCCCACCACACCAAGTGGCTAGAGAACTCTGTCACCGACCTTGCTGGTGTCTACACCATGACTTTTTCAATAACCCAATCCCTTACGCAAGTGGTGGACTTCCCCCCGCGTTTCTCCGACAACCCGAACGGAAGGGACTCACTAGTAGACCTCTGCTTCGCTTCCATCCCAGACTCTTGCACTACCAGACAGCTCTGCCCTCTCGGAAACTCTGACCACACCGTAGTTTTCGTCAACATTTCATTCCACTCCCACCCGACCCAAGAAACCCAGACCAGTAGAATATCCTACTCCTACCAAAGATCAGACTGGGATTCGTTCCGAGACTTCCTCTGTGACGTCCCATGGAACAACGTTTGTAGTCTTCCCGTCGAAGAATGTGCATCCGAGGTCTCCTCCTGGGTTAAGGCTGGCAACGATGCTTTCATCCCTGCCAGAAAATTTCAGCTTAAATCTCATTCGTCTCCATGGCTCTCGCCCGCTTGCTCGGCTGCCATTGTCCACCGGAATAATTTCTTCCGACTCTATCGTAGCTTCGCGTAGGACCAAAACAGGCGCCTTCTCGCTTCAGCTTTTAATAAGTGCATAAAGATATTTAACGAAGCTAAGATGTTGTTTGCTGCCAGAATGAAGCAACGCATAGCATCCACTAAGTTCGGCCAAAAGACTACTGGCGACTCTGTAAAAGAGTGCTTAACAAGAGCAAGTCCACAATACCCCCACTAATCAATAAATTTGAGGTCCTCACCTCCTCGGCGGACAAGGCTGAATGCTTTGCTCGCAAATTCTCGACTAATTTGAGACTGGACTAGTCTGGAGTTTCTACATCGGACTTCCCACCTAGAACTGAGGCTAAACTGAATGACGGCCACATTACACCATCGCTGGTCTCTAACATAATCTTAAATCTTGACCCTCACAAAGCGAGCGGAGGGGACGGAATCCCAATCATAGTTTTAAAGAAATGTGCTCCTGAACTCTCCTCTGTCCTTTCTAAGCTCTACAACTTCTGCCTATCTGCTTCCTGCTTTCCTGCCTGTTGGCATTTTAGACCGACATGGCATGTTTTTATCTGTCTTTTCTACATATATTTTCAAAGAATATTCTCTGACGAGTTCTTTTTTTTTTTTTTTTGCTGATACCTCAAATGCATGAATTTGAGCGAGCTACTAGATTGTCATCTAGTTCTCAAATTTTATGGTTGAAATATCTAAATGCAGCAGCCACTTCTACCGCAACAGTGTACCTTCCCGCAATTCCTACCTATGGAACTCTTTTCCGTTTTCTATTTATCTGGAAATGCTGAGTCAATCACCATCTTCTGTTTTCTTGAATAGCGTTCATCCTTTCATCAGTCCTCAGTATTCTTAGTTTTCTCTATCACATTCATTTCCTGTAAGCCCCTGTGTACAGGTTTCAGTATAGCCTTGATTTTGCAGAAACAACAAAAAAATCAATGTTTTGTTTTTTAAGGTTGTTCATGGATTTTCATGCATATTTTATAGATTTGCAGAATTTATTTCTTTAAAAATAAGTTATGTCTAGTGACAATAAAAATACACTTTAGCTCTCAAATTTTATGGTTGAAATATTGTTATGTAGTATTTTTTCGCACTGAAGGTTATAATCGGGCTATGTCGGTTGCTAATCGACTTAACATATCCAAAATGTTAGGAACTTGGTAATCTTCCACTGAAGCTGACTCCTTAGTATTTGGCTAACTGTCGACTAATATCAACTGCATAGTATATCTACTGAACTCTAACTCCTATGAACTTCCCAAGAAATTCTCAAGAACTTCTATTAATATAGGAGAGAGAGTCCATTATCTGAGAAACAGGTGTGTTTCCCCATAACAAATATCTAAATGCATTTATGGTTAAAATATATAAATTCATCTTAAAAATAAGTAATTATGTAAATTTTCTGTATACTATTTTTTACTTAATAAATCTCCTTCTGCAATTTTTATAATTCCGAAAGATATATACATTTCCATTGTTCTTGCATGTGTCTGTTTTCGTAAACTTATTGAAATTTAAAACAATTTACTCGAACTCATTTATGCTTTGGGTATATTTCATATATATATTAATCATCAACGCCATAAAAGAAACAAACGTCTGTTTGTTTCTTTTATTGAAGATGGGCATCTATTTTGACAGCAATATCAAGACCAAAAACTGAACCCACAACGGAGAGGGAAATAAATATTTATAAATCAACGCGTTTTATCCCCGGGGCAATTTCTTTCATAAACAAAATGGCTGAAATTAATTTACCTTAAATTTAATATGTGAACATAGAATGCAAAACTGTTTGCGTGTACTGACTCGGATCGTGGGACCTTTTAATATGTTCTTTCTACTTCAACTGTCAGTCTTGCTTATGAATAAATCATACAGAATTCTGTAGATAAGCATTAAATATTTGTCCTGGCATTTTCAGCAGTGTGCCACGGGAATTTTCACAGGATAGAATTAATGATTTAGTGTGAGATCTGTTTCCTTACACTCGCTGAAGAGAACTAGGTGTTCAGATTATAAGTAAAACAAATTATGTTTAAGAATAATTTTTGCTCGAAATGGACGAAAATATTTTGAACCCTTTTTCGAAAAAATATGTATCATTGATTTATTGCTCTATTGTTAATCTTATGGTGTATGGATGCGACATATATTACAACGTAGACGAATGAAGTTTCATCTAAAAGAAATTGTTACTTATTCATAATATGAAGTGATAAAAACATAAAAAAAGTGATAAAATATTCATAATATGAAGTGATAAAAACATTCTGATTACATTTTCTTCTCTTGCAAATGCAGTAATAGTTTCCTCCGTATACTGAAACAATTGCATGAATTCCATTTTGTGAAATTGTAAAATCAGCTCTAATATATAAAAATGTACTTTCTGCTCTCTTTTATCTTCTGCCACTAACAATTTTCAAAAAGGTAAGCACATCGTCAGTCACCATCTTCTGTTTAAGTGAACACTTTTACATGACTGTTCTTTTGCTCACTTCTACACACTAAAATCTCCTCATTATTTTTCACTCCTATATAACATCATGCGTCTCGTCTTAGTAGAATTATCTTGTTGCCTGTGGGGAATATTAAAAACGATACATAGACTTACCTGAAATAACCAAAACGTGATTTAAGATGATATTTATAAAATGTAGTTGATGTAAGTTTATTTCAATTTCAAAAACAAAAGTATAAATAAGGCATTTAGTCTTAAATTCTGTGCATCATTTTGCATCATTAATCACAGATTTTAAAATACCAGTTTGATTTGAAATCAATACAGAGAAATCGTACTACATCCTAATAAAATAACCCCTAGCCCAATATCATGTTTACACGAAGTTTACATGAATCTTCAACTTTCATGTGCCGAACCCCTTCAAAACATGGACCATCCAAAACTCTCTATCTCTTGTAGGCTTTAGCAGATTTTCTCCTTTTGAGAAGGACCACCAATAGCGAATATTATATAGCATTTTTAGTGTGTTTGAAGTAAGAATTCGCCAAAACGGTCACAAATGAAGAAGAAAAAAGTGAACTTTTACCAAGACAGCGCACTGTATCACAAGTCGATTGAAACGATGGCAAAACGACACGAATTTCACTTTGAATTGCTTCCGCATTCAACCTGTTCTCCAGAGCTAACCCCCAGTGACTACTGGCTGCTTGAGAGACCTCCAAAGAATGCTCCAGGTAAAGAGATTTCGCTCAAACAAAGAAGTAATATCGGAAACGTATTTTGATATCGGAGGCGTATTTTAAGTCCAAAGACAAATCGTTCTATAAAAAAACTCGAATTTTTAGAGAAGTGTTGAAATCAGTGTATCACCCTAAAAGAAGATTGTGTTGATGAATAAAGTCTAATATTGCCTAAAAGTTGTTGTTTCATTAATTAGACCTAGGACATGATGTGTGATGTGTTATGGTAACTGCTAAATTTTGCCATTTGCTTTAAGACTTCTTCGTTGGTAAAATTTATGCCGCTTCTAGTTTTCCCCTCATTGCTGAAGAGATTGTACAGCATTCACTATGATATAAGAGGATTGCAAGAAAGAAATATTGGCATAAATATTTGATAGTGGATGCGGAAAAAGAGGGTGAAAGATTTGACATTGGGGTGAGGCCACTTAGTTTTGGTCGGGTTAGTGAAAACTATTTTCTTCCGTCAAATGAAATAGGAAGTCTCTAAAAACGAGGCTTTTCTGATAGCTTAATGGCGAATTACGTTCGTTTTGCAAATGACAGTAACTAGTTGTCCGCAACTGATTTTTTCCTGCATTTTGTGTTCACTTGGCAAGTAACAAAATGCTTGTTTTGTATTTTTCTTCCATTTTAAAATTCACCGCTTTTTGTTTTTGCTCTCTGGTGACATCAGAATTAATCTCTACTTTCTTCTTTTTATCCATCAACACTTCGCATTAAATTATTTCCGTAATGTCATTCTATAATCCTCTTCAATTTCAGCATTCCTTTTAAAGAAATAGTTAAAGATAATAAAAGGAAAGCATAATGTGAAACTGTGGCTTTAGTAATAAAATAAATAATAATGAATCTTTCATTTAACATTTCAAAACTAGTTAAACGTATTTCTAGAGAAAAAAAAGAATACTATTAAGGTGTGCCAGAGAGAATCGCAAGTATATGAGATTCGAGTTTCGATTTTGTTGAAAACTAAATCTTTATTTATTGAATCTTAAAAGGACTCGAATGTAATATTCCATAACATTGGAAAAAATCTAGACCAAAAGAAAATATAATTATAAATTCGAACGGAGACTAATTCATCTCTTCCCCAGGGATCAGAGAGCTAACCAGACTGACATCTACACTTATGCAGCTACTATTTTCTCAAATTTCAACCCCTGTCTATTGTTGATTTTTTTCTAAAATATGGTTTGAAGTAATAATCGACATTTTAATTAAGAAAATTAAATTGAAAAATAATGAATAAATACCATATTGAAAACTATTAATTTACAAATGTCAAACAACTTACATCTTTTTTATTTTTTGTTTTTGTTTTTTTATTTTATTTTTTATTTTTTGTATGAAGAATCTCACTCTGTAAAAGGCAATGGAGCTACTCTAAAGAGATTTTATAGAGTAAGAGGTACCATTCTAAGAAATGTGATAATGTCAGCAATGTGCAAAGGGCAGCCTGAATTAAAAAATAAGGAAATGTCCTTTGAAGAAGCAGAAAATCCAATCCTAAATAGGAAACAATGGATAAACTTCTACTAGATCCTATATGAAATATATTACACCATGAAAATAAAATTGAAATGAATAGCAAATAGTAGTAAAAATGCTATTAACACTTACTCTATACATCTCACTAACATAACACTACTTCGGATATATCACGACAACCCTTATCTAATTACATCTTTTACATTTTATAATGTAAAATATAAACTGAAATATGGTATTGCCTCAATAAAACATTCTATAACATCAATAAACCAATATTTTTCGATATTTATGAGGTGAGGTGTTGTAATTACTAACATTGTTTACATTGTTCGGACACTTGTCCTCATCTTTATCTGTTCCACAAAAATCCATTAAGCTGATGAAGCTTGGAAATTAATACAATATTGCAATCAACAATATAGAATGCTATAGAAAACCAATTACAATCATAAAGATTGTAATATGAGCTCTGGTAAAAAATTGTTACCGAGTCATTAAGTTTATAAGTGCCAAAAATTCATACACATGGCCTCGTGGTTAATGTCATCGGCTTGATCCATTGACTTGAAACAAAGTGTTCTGAGTTCAATGCAGCGGTAAAAACGCCGTCAATATGACAGCAAAGGTGGTTGAACAATGTAAATAATCAATAAATCATTTTATGTACATTTTTAATCAAAACTTAAAAGAAATCAGCTTCTTAATAATGTTTTCCTCGTGCAACTACTGTTTGCACTGCCATGTATATTTACTATGAACTCCATTTAAATAATTGAACATTGCTATTTTCTGAAATGTTTCAATCCAAGATTTGACAATATAAGCTGAGAAGTTATAGAGTTTAAATATTCATACAATTAAATAAAGATAATATTTACATCGGTATTTCAGAAATACCGTAAAATGAGAACGAAGCCATTCTAATGAGAGCGAAAAGTGGAATGTTTCTACTCTTAAAAATTCTACTGCTTTTACAAGACATAACTTCTGAACATTGCAAGTAGCTATCATAGACGCTATTTGACCCGAATCCATTCTCGTTAGTGAATTGTCATTCAAAAGAAAACGTCAACTTATTCTTTATGGTGATTGGCAGTGAACTCAAGTATTGTCTCCATGCTATTACCGAAAGTTGTCTTTCATTTCTCATTAGTTTGTATATTATTATTATTTTAATTTCTTAACCTTGGTTTTATTTAATATTTGCGTGTTTCTTCTTTACATATTTCTCTGCTATTTACTTCTTTATTTTATAAAGTGTAATCTTGCTTGCTAGGATGTGCGTTGTGGTACAGTGGATATCGACTTTTTTTTTTAATCATCTCACCCCAAGCAAGGCATTCCACTGCCACTATTGCGCATGGGGCTACATAGGGGAAGGTAAAGAGAAGGAGTGGTTAGACATAGGGAATGTCAGGAGGAAGGTGACAGATGAGTAAGGATACCGAGGATGAGGGTTGGGCAGATGGGAAGAGTGTTTGATAGAATGGGAGGAGGATAGTGTGTTAGAAGGTGTCTATTAACCTTACATTTAAACTCCTGGAGATTGTAGCCGTCGGGGAAGCAATCGTTTGGAAGAGAATTCCACAGTCGGGAAGTGCGAGGAAAGAAACTGTTGGAGTAGAAGTTACGGCTGCATTTTATCGGTTTCACTGTAAAAGGGTGGTTGCTAATCTAGTATCTCGTTCAAATTCGTATTTAGGGGGCACCAGTGATCTAAGTTCATCGGAGCAGAAGCCGTGAAAGTATTTATAGAAGAGACACAGGGAAGCCACGTCTTGCCGGTGGGAGAGAGACTGCAGGCGGTCTGCCAAGTCGGTATCTATCACATTACAGACCCTCCTCTGAACCTTATCGAGAAGCCCGAGGAGAACAGCAGGGGCACCCGACCAGATATGGCAGCAGTATTCAATGCACGGGCGGATGGTAGATTTATAAATGTGCAGGATAGATTCAGACGGAAAAAACTTCAGAGAACCGACTTTCATAGCAGCGGATTTAGCAATGGATTCGATATAGTCATTCCATTTGAGGTCCGCTGAAAGTGTGAGACCAAGGAGGCACAGTGTTTTACTCTCTGGGAGGCAAGCCTGGTCCATGCTAATGGGAGGTAGGTGAGATTGTCGATGATGGTTAATTGAGAGTAGCTTCGTTTTAGAAGCATTAAAATTTACTAACCATTTCTTACCCCAGTCCAATATGGATTGGAGGTCTTTTTCAATCTCGGCTGCGAGGTTAGCTTTGACGCCTACACCAGATTTTTGTAGGAGGCGAGAATAAACTGTGGTGTCATCGACGTACAAACATATTTGGGCTCTTATGGAATCAGGGAGTTCATTAATTTATATCAGGAAGAGTGTAGGACCTAAGATGGAGCCTTGGGGGACACGTGCGTTTGTATGGTAGTTCTGAGAGGCATGTCCGTTTAATACCACCTTCATTGTGCGGTTAGAGAGGAATGACTTGATTAGTTGAAACAAATGTCCAGTTATACCATAGCTCCGCAGTTTACATAGAAGGCCAGCATGCCAAACTCTGTCGAACGCCTTAGATATATCCAATGCAACGGTTCGGGCTTCGCCATTCCTGTCGAGTGCCTGGTATATGTACTCGGTGATGGTCGTTAGCATATCAGCATTAGACCTGGTGAAGCAGAAACCATATTGCTTGTCCGAGAGGAGCCTGTGTGCTGTGAGATGCTGAACCACCACGGCATTGATAATGGCTTCGAACACTTTGCCAAAGATCGGAAGAAGGCTGATAGGGCGGTAATTTGCAGGGTCAGAGGGTTCTCCAGTGTTTTTAAATATAGGAACTACAGAGGAAGATTTCCAACAGGCAGGAAAGCAGGAAGCAGATAGGCAGAGGTTGTCGAGCTTAGAAAGGACAGAGGAGAGTTCAGGGGCACATTTCTTTAAGACTATGGTTGGGATTCCGTCACCACCGCTCGCTTTGTGAGGGTCAAGTTTTAAGATTATCTTAGAGACAAGCGAAGATGTAATGTGGGCATCATTCAGTTGTGCCTCGGTTCTAGGTGAGAAGTCGGGTGTCAAAACTCCAGACGAGTCCAGACTCGAATTAGTCGAGAATCTGCGGGCAAAGCATTCAGCCTTATCTGTTGGGGAAGTGAGGACCTCAAATTTGTTGATTAGCGGGGGTATTGTTGACTTGCTCTTGTTAAGTACTCTTTTACAGAGTCGCCAGTAGTCTTTAGAGCCGAATTTAGAGCATGCTAATCGTTGCTTCATTCTGGCAGCAAACAACATCTTAGCTTCGTTAAGTATCCTTTTACATTTATTACGAGCTGAAGTGAAAAGGCGCCTGTTTTGGTCCGACGCGTAGTTACGATAGAGTCGGAAGAAATGATTCCGGTGGGCAATGGCAGCCGAGCAAGCGGGTGAGAACCATGGAGACGAATGAGATTTAAGCTGGAATTTCCTAGCAGGGATGAAGGCATCGATGCCAGCCTTAACCCTGCTGAGGTACGTGTCGGCTTTTTCTTTTTCCTTTCCTTTCTTTTTTTGTTAGGGTGGAGATAAATATTGTTACGTTAGTTTAGTTCAGTTATCCTATTTAGACTGTTTGGTGTAAGAAAGAAAGAAAATTAGATTCAAACCCACTGCTCAATCATTTACTTTTAAAAGAGTGCTCGATATAAGAGAAAGCTTAATATTGTATTTTTTATTTCAGTAGTTTATAAAGGCATTATATCTCTACAGAAATGATTTCATGTTTCAGAACAATACTATTCTTCTTCAGGTGATTGTTTAAAATACATTGTAAAAATTATTTATTTAGAAAATATAAGATGAATTGATGGTTTTGTAGAAACTGAAGAGGTATTAGGAAAAGGGTAAAATATGCTTGTAGGTGTGTCAATATTGCTCAATCAAAAATAAGAATTAAATAACTATTGAGTTGAAGATTTGGGTCGGGAAAGTTAACATATTTGTCTGCTCTCAAGGCATGTCTCTTTTTAATTTTGTCTCGGTAAGAGGCATAGTGGAACTCTACATAATTTATAAAGGTAGATAATAATTTTTAACAGCAGGCTAGGTTTTTAAATAATTTTTTAACTACCTCATGAGTTAAATTAGACTTATAATTAAATAATTATGATATACTAAGATATACTATAACTATAAAAACCAAATATGTACTGTGTGGATTATTTATTTTAGTGAA
Organism: Ascarosepion bandense; assembly: GCA_037127315.1. NCBI lineage: Eukaryota > Metazoa > Mollusca > Cephalopoda > Sepiida > Sepiidae > Ascarosepion > Ascarosepion bandense. Next base: position 575,457 of record JBBBDQ010000779.1, on the reverse strand, counting down.
ATAATTTTTAATTTAGAGGTCATATTGGAGCGTAAATTATAAATGGAATATTGTATTTACTTAAATTTTAAAGAAAATCTTTTTCTGGGTAAGATACCTAATGGGACAGTGTATTATATAAATAGGTAGACAATAATCTTTGACACGAGATTTTAGATTTTAGTTCTTTCTTTTTAAATTAGGTTTTTTTACTATCTCATGAGTAAAGGGGCCGGAATGTTTAGGTTAGATTTAGAACTATATATAAGTGTGGCACGCTAAAGCACATTGTAGTTATGAAAAACAAATATGTAATGTTTGTGTGGATCGTTTATTTTAGTAAAATGATTTTGAATTTATAAGTTATATTGGAGCATAAGTTATAAATGAAACATTGTAAGTAATGAAATTTTAAAGAAAAACATTATCGATGTTTATTTAAAAATGTCAGTTAATTTCTACGATTCAATAGTTCCTATTTTATGAAACCTTAAAATCTACATCTTTTCATTCAGGTACAGAGGGCAGATGTTCTAAAAAGAAATACAGATTCTTGCTTTTTCAAGAATTTTCCATTTTACTTTAGGAGATTTGTCTGTATCTTTAACTTCTAAAAATACGAGGAAAGGGATGTCTGTACGTCTAGTTTTTGAAGGAAGTTAAATGCAAATACCAACGCTGTTTAAATATTTTTTAGTAGATCCCATGTAAACTTTTTTAATAGTTGGGCTTTCATTTGATGATATATTACATTGATACACAATAGAATTTGTCAGATAACTATATTCCAGTTGGCAATTAATTTGTATTTATTCATTATTTGAATAGTTATTGATACTTTGTTTTACGCACTGATTTAAGATTTTATTATGATTTCTAATAATTTTTCCAGATTATTTGAACAAGTATAACTTAATTTAAGGGTATTTTCTATGAAAAAATTACTTACACTTTTATTATTTGGGAAATGTTTTTTAATTAAATTGAAGAACTTCAGCCCTAACTTGGTGCTAACCCATTGGTTAAAAGGATTGGTATACCAAAAAATTCATCACTTCGCTCTCCCAGCAAATGCTAAATAATGTCAGACTGTGCTCTTCAGCCCTGGTTAGTAACGAGTCAATGAGAAGTAAAATTGTAAGTTCAAGTCTAAAAAGAGGGATTTGAGCAATTCTTAAATATTTTACACAATCATTAGCCAAATATTTGCGGCACTCTGATAAACTGGGATGGCATTCTACTAAGATATGAGTTGATAAAAAGTCTGAGGGCTGGGAAGATTGTCTTGGGTAAAGATAGCAACACCTGGGATGCGATCAGCAAATATGATCTTAGTAAAATGAACAGTAACGGTTTTCGCCTTCTTCAAATATGAACTGAATTTAACCGGATGCCATTCCTTTTATCAATTTATATATATATATATATATATATATATGTGTGTGTGTGTGTGTGTGTGTGTGTGTGTGTGTGTGTGTGTGTGTGTGTGTGTGCGTGCGTGTGTGTGTGTGTGTTTAAATGTATAATCTTACAGGAAATCTTTTTCAAATTTCACGTACAATGATTTTAATTAAAAATAATTACTAAGATAAAGAAAATACAAATTCATGTAAAATGAATACATATATATATATATATATATATATATATATATATATATATATACATTTATTTGTCAAAATCACTTAAACTACATTATATCATTGTTTTAATCGAGTACGCCACAACCAAGCAGTAAACACAATGTGATACTATGTGTGCAACAGTAACAAACAGGAACTTTGTAAGGAGCGAGAACAGATGGAAAAATAACCAACTGTAAAATGATGGGCTTTCAACACCAGTCGAGTACTGCGCTTAAATTCAGAGATTTTAGGCACAGTAGCGAAGGGCTGTCCGAAAAATTACCATGAAAGTACTCGTAGAAAAGGCGAGAGGCAACGTTACAACTGTATGAAGGTGACTAAAGCCGAGAACACAGATTGGGGGCCATACTATTGTTGATTCTTCTTTGGACTTTTTTAATGTTCTAGAAATATAACAGAATAGATCATATGTAGCTGCAATGTTCTAAGCATAGACGAATGGTAGACTTAGAAATATGTAAGATAGTCTCAGAACAGAAAAATAATCTAACACGGTACAGTGAACCAACCTTCATAACAACTGACCTAGCAATGAATGTAATATAATATTTCAACTTCATTTCTGCCAAGAAGGTTAACGTAAGAATGCAGTATGATAGAGAGAGTCACTCTCATGAAGTTGATCATGGCAGAGAAAGAAGATTCAGTCATATGATTGATAGAAAACAGTTTAGTTTTGGAGGTGTTACAATTATGATGCTATCCTTTAACTTTCGGTCATATTGACCTCATCAAACTGATCTGACTAATTACTGTGGCAGGGGCAGGAGTCAATGAGTGTGTCATCAGCGTAGATACTAAGTTCATAGTTGGTGACACCGGGAAGTTTATTAATGAAAATTAAAAGGTTAGACCAAGAATAGTGCCCTGAAGAACATCTGCATTAGTAAGAAAGAAACGTGTAGAATGGCTGTTTAGGATTAATTTTAATCTACGATTCGATAATTAAGATTAGATCCCTTCAATCGTTTGTCCAGAAACATCGTAACCTTGCAGGTTGTGAAGAAGTCGTGCACGTCAAACACTGTCAAATGCTTTCGAGATGTTCTAAACTAAAATAGATAGATAGATAGATAGATAGATAGATAGATAGATAGATAGATAGATAGATAGATTATATAAACTCACGTCAACTTTAATTATTTGCAAATTAATTTAATATTAATTCTCAATGTCGTTACATTTAATGGAAGTTTTTTTTTCTCATGGTGAACTGATTCTGCGTTCATTGGACGCTTTCCCAAAGTGTTAGTATTCGGACGTACAGCTTATAAAAATGTAAAACATTCCTAGAAAACAAAAAAATATAAATGACAGGAATGTCCCCATGGCGATTCACACCCATACCGGGGTTTGAAACACCTCTTCTTCGTAGACTTTCAAATTAACTCAAGCCTCTTATCACATTCGGGGAAGATCCTATCAACTTACCCCGTTTCAATGTGGGTCATTGTTAATTTTGAAATAATAACTTTTACTGGTTCCAATAGATCAGAGCAAATGACCAGGTAATAAACAACACCTGTTTCCAAGAGCATCGGAAACAATTATGAACGTGGAGAACTAAACGAAGAGAAACGAAGAAGCAAATTGGTTATATAACTATCAACAACAGATTTAGGAATTCAGTAGTTTATAGCGAAACCTATCCAAGTGTTGACTGCGAAAGTGATCACCTGTAGGTTATGCACAAACTAAGGATGAAACTACTTCTTGTGTTCCCTGTCCCTTCAGGACGCAGGCGGTCATGGCTTTCCACATCTTCCTATCCCTGATGGCTCTTAGCACGCCTTCTCTTGTTACTCCATGCAACCCTCGTTCCATCATCCACTTAATTAGGTCCTTCAAATATGTTATCCGTTGCTTTCCCCTGTCTCTTTTTCCCTCTATCTGGCCTGTTAGTATCAGGTTCTCCAAGCCCTCCTTCCTCATTGCAGGTCCCAGGAACTTCAGCTGTCTCTTCCTGATGTTCAGTATTAATTTCCTTTTTGTTTCCATCATTGCTCACATGCTCGATCCATGATATTCGCAGCATCTTTTTGTAGAACCACATTTCAGTTGCTTCAAGTTTCTCCTTCATCTTTGATGATATTGTCCAGAATTCACTGCCATATTGAAGGACGGACAGCACGTAGCAATCCAGCACTCTTTTCTTTGTTTCTAGCGAAATTGTTCTGTTTCTTAATACTTTACACAACTTCTGGAATGCTTCCTTCGCCATGTCAATTCGTCTTCGGATCTCTGAAATTTTTGTATCTGCTTGATTCCCCACCACCCTTTAGACCACGTGCTATTGCAAAATATGCATTGGCCGGAATCCAAATGAAACAGCCGGATGAAACTACGAAGATTAAAAGAAATCTAACGCAGTTCTTCCAGACTGCAATACAAAAGACTCGTGAACAATCAGAACCAGCAGATACACGGAAACGAAAAAAAGAAATATTAAGAACAAATTGGAAACGAAAGCTGAAAATTAGAAACCATGAGTGAAGTTTTAGTGACATTAGTAAACGACATGCTCTCAAAAGAAAAGGCATGTCGAACGAAAAATGAGATTGAAGAGATTCTTGGCATAATGCGAAAAAGACAGAAAACAATGCCAAGACATGAAACAGAATAAAGGAAACTACACAATAAAATAAGGAGCAAATGCAGAAAGGCTAAAGAAAGATGGCGCAACAACAAATTTGCAGAAATAAAGAGACTGAGTACGATAAATAAAGGAGATATGCATAAAAAATATAAAAACACTCAGAACAAATGACACGCTCAGAAAGAGGATGTAAAAATCAACGAACGGAACGCTCGTATTAGAGAAGAAGAATATTTCAGCGGTAAGACATATATATATAGGAGACCTATTCCATGACAAAAGACAGCAATCAGCAATACACAGATATACGGACGAACCAGAAATATTAAAAACAGAAGTAAAGGCTTCACTAGAAACAAAGCAGCAGGATCAAACGGTATTGTAATAGAGATGTTAACAACTTTTTGGCGTAGGCAGGGTCACAGAAATCTACAACAGCAGCAACATATTTCATGACTTAAGCAGATCAATTCTCATAGCACTACCTGAGAAGCTACGAGAAATTTTGTTATATGGATCAGTAAGCGTATTGTTCAGTGGAGTTTACATTCAGCTTACTGAGCCATATAGCAAAACACATCGTATGGATTTAGATGAATACAGTGCGCAGCTGTTTCGGCCCAGAGATAGGACAAGAACAGTGCAGGTTCGTTTATGAAACCGGAACAAGGAACCTGATATTTATGCTGATAATGCTATCAGAAAGAGCAATACAAATGCAGAAGGACCTGCATCTGTGCTTTATAGACCACGCAAGGGCATTTAATAAAAGACGCCACAAAAAGAGAGTCTCGTTAAACTCGACAATTTCGGAAAATACATAAGTATAATCAAGAACCTATACTGGCAAAAATCCGCTTGCATACGGACAGAAAATGAATTCAGCATGTATATAAAAATAGAAAGAAACGTAAAACAAGGATGTGTTTTTTCACCGTATTCAACCTGTACAACGAAACACTTCTGAGTGTGATAAAATCTATGCGAGGATTCGTCATTTTCAGTTACAATCTCAGCAATATATGATACGCAGATGACACAGTGCTGATAGTAAGCACAGAAAGAAAAATGCAGGACCCCCTACAGAATTTAGCAAGAGAAAGCGAGAAAAAAGGATTTAGAATAAAGTTCAAGAATACTGAATATATATTCATCAGCAAAAGGAATACCACAAAATGGTAACTACAGCTCAGAGGAACTAAAATAAAACAAGTACGAATATTTAAACACCTAGTAAGCATTCTGACGTAGGATGGAAAGTGCGACACTGAGATACAAAGACGCATTGCCATAGCTAGATGCGCATTTCAAAAGTCAACTAGATTACTCCGAGACAGGAAAATCTCACTGGAAAACAAAGAGTACTGGACTGCTATGTTTTTTTGTATTGCACCGAATATTTGACGATCTCTTCAAGATTGAAGGAGAGGCTCGAGGTAATAGGAATGTATTTCTAAAGAAGGATGCTGAGGATACCATAGACCTAGCACGGGAGCAACGACGAGATGTTGAAAAGGATGCAAACGAGAAGAAAACTCATACTTAACATCAGAAAGAGAAAGCCGAGGTTCCTGAGACACGTAATGTGGAAGGAATGTTTAGAGAACTTAAACTCACAGGATTGATAGAGGCAAAGAGACATATTTAATAGACTTGGGAAAATGGATGGCAGAGCTTTGGAACTGATACCAAGAGGAAAAATATTAAGAGCAACAAGATACAGGGGCAAGTAGAAGTCCATGATCGCCTGAAGGGACACGGCACATAAAGAAGAAGAAGACTGGTTTCCTTTGTTCCGATTTCTGCTTCTGCTTCGGCATAAATTTTTACCTCTTTTGTTTGTTTTTTTTTTCTTCTTTCCCATTAATGCTTATCTTTTATTCCTTGATTCAACACGTATTTCTGTACATAGGAATTTTTTCATTTGTTTTTCTATATTATGGACCATTTATATACTATTTTTCAAGTATTTGGGCATAATCGGCTTTCATATGTTAGCAAATTTTTTTTATGTTACCTAAGTTTCGTCACTTTACGAAAATCGCCTCTTTGGGTCGGATCTTTAAAAGATATCGCATTCTTACGCTCCTGTTTGTTTTTTAATTTATAAAAAATAATTTAATTTCTTTAGCATTTCTAGTACTTATTAGTCTTATTCATATAGTATATGTTCTATACTATATGCATATCAGTGTGTTTTGCATGCGTAGTACTATATTGTATTGTAATATTTATATAAATGCTTATTTAGTAGTATCTATAAGTTTCTTCGTACGTTGGTCCTAAATTTACTAAATAAGAGTTGCATTAAGTATAACAAATACAAGCAACTAAACAGCAACAAAATATCATAATAAAAGTAACAAATGTACTAAATATAATTCATAAATAAAAGAGACGAGACAATAACATGAACTTTCACGTGAAGTTGGACGTCTATTAATGATGGACGTGACACGTGAAGATGCGATCTAAGAAAAATGTTGAAACGGGAATAGCACAAAAACGTAAAACATCTTTGATAATATCTGATGAATGTCGGCCATATAAAACTTACATTTAAATATGCAACGGAAACGACAGAAGCATTTCAAAATATAGATAAATAAATAAATACAGTTAATGTCCTTCCTCTTTAATTAAACTTGTATACACGTAAAATTGCTATTCAAATGCACCTAATCCATTTAGTACTTCCGTTTTTTCTGAAATCATTAGAAAAAAAACCTGATACTTGTCTTTCATTTCTTCTAAGTTTTCTAGATAATAAATTACCGCCGTAAGGGAAGAAAGCAGCAAGATTATATAACTATATGCACAGTTTACATACTGTTATTCCCAGATCTCTCTTATCAACAAATGTTTAGTCATACTGATGAATATTTAGAAACGGACTTTTGCCTCCATAGTATCCTGTTTTTCTCCACTGGGTTACTTTGGAAGCTGGGCTTAGCTATATTTTAAACTACGAAACATCGAAAATATGGTTCTATGATTTTCTTACGTGAAAATTTCAGTTTTTAATTTTGTGCTAGAATCGACTTCATAAAAAGTAAAAACAAGGCAGTACATTTACTAAATTCATGATATGTTGTTTTATTTTAAAGAGGTTACAAATAGACAAGGTGACACTCGAGTGCGAACTACACAGAACTATCAGCTTAATGAGTCACATTACAAAACTGATTGTCAGAATCCTGATGAATAGAGCGAGAAGCAGAATCAGGCCAGAGATAGGGCAGGAACAGTGCGGGTTCGTCAAAGACACTGGAACAAGGAACGCCATATTCATGATTAGGATGCTCTCTGAAAGGGCATTACAAATGAAGAAAGACTTGTACCTATGCTTCATTGATTACGCGAAAGCATTCGACAAAATACGACACAAAGAATTGATGGAAATGCTAGGCAACCTCGACATTTTCGGCAAAGACATAAGAATAATCAAGAATCTCTACTGGCAGCAAACGGCCTGCATACGGACAGGTAACGACCTCAGTAGATACACAAAGATAGAAAAAGGCGTAAGACAAGGATGTGTCTTTTCAGCGGATTTGTTCAACCTATACAGCGAGAATATTTTGAGGACCCTAGATGACACACCAGGATTTGTTATTGCAGGCCACAACCTGAACAACATAAGATATGCGGACGATACAGTACTGATTGCGGATACGGAAAGGAAACTGCAAGATCTCATACAGAAAGTAGCAATGGAGAGTGAAAAGAAAGGACTACAAATCAACTTTAAGAAAACTGAGTGCATGGTCATCAGCAAAAGATACAACCCAAAATGCCAAATACAGGTAGGGGATAACAGAATCAAACAAGTCCAAGAATTTAAGTACCTAGGAAGTGTTCTAACAGGAGATGGAAAGTGCGACACGGAGATCCGAAGGCGAATTGGCATGGCAAACGACGCGTTCCAGAAGATGAGCAAAATACTAACACACAGGAAAATTTCAATAGAAACGAAGAAAAGAGTGCTAGACTGCTACGTGATGTCAGTTCTTCAATACGGCTGTGAATGCTGGACAATATCATCGAAAATGAGGACAAAACTGGAAGCGGCCGAAATGTGGTTCTACAGAAGGATGCTACGGATATCGTGGACTGAGCATACAAGCAACGACGAAGTGTTAGAAAGAATGGCAACAAAAAGGAAATTGATGCTGAGCATCAGGAAGAGACAACTGAAGTTCCTGGGACATGCAATGAGGAAGGAGAGCTTGGAGAACCTGATACTGACTGGACAGATAGAAGGAAGGAGAGACAGAGGAAGGCAGCGGATAACATATTTGCAGGGCCTGATCAGGTGGATGACGGAACGGGGGTTGCCAGTAGCAACAGGAACAAACATACTAAGAGCCACAAGAGATAGGGAGACGTGGAGATCCATGATCGCCTACGTCCGTAAGGGACAGGGCACATAGAAGAAGAAGAAGATACTCGAGTGAAAGAACAGCAGCGTGTGCGTAGATGAAAGAAGAAAGGTTTATTGTAAATACAATACACTCCGGCAGGACAGGGAATCTGATAGCAGGCTAATAATTGTCGAGGCTAATCATATGTATCTCCTGTGATCACTATATATGGCTACTAATATAGTCAGTCCACATAGGTGATAGGAAATGTGGGGTATTCCATTACAACAGAATATAACATTTAAAATTATAATTCTGGTACAAATACTAAACATATGCAGAAGAAATATTTCAAGTATTCATATAACCAAAACTTTATTCTATATAATTTGTATTTAAAAAGAAATAGCAAAAATAAATGATTTTTACGCAAAATAAAGTTATTAAGCATAAAATAACCTGGAAGTGATTACTTTCAGTTTACTAATATATATGCAGAATATAACTAAATTCATAAAAATGAACTAATTCATAAAAGTAAACAAATAAATTAATTAAACAGCATTCCAACTAAAAGATGACTACGTAACATTGAACATAACGCGTGCCATAATCCATGAATAAATTTAAAATTAAACGTATTTTTGCAGGAAAAATATAACACCTAGCCTACTTTAACAGTTTAATTTTGATATAATCATGATAAAATATTTTTTGAGTTCCTGATTTAATGTTCAACACTTATTCAGATTAATCTTAAGTAAATTTAAATGAATGTTAAATGTAATTCCATGGCAACACTCGTATTACTGACGAAAGCCATAATTAAAATATGAATATTTCCCTCAGCGTCACAAGAATTCTGTAGTCATGTAGTCATGGCAGCTACAAGGCTTTCATTACAGGCCCCGGGCCGAAATAATTGTTTCGAGACAAGAAATATAATCACCGATGAGAAACTCACCTGTATAGGTGGGGAATATAGTTATTTGTTGTATGTAACCTCTTGAGAAGTGCTCTCTTTCTGATGAAAGAGTTTTAAATCAATAAACTTAAAAACTTACGTCACGAGAAACATTCGTTAATAAGAAAGATAATCTTATTCATTTCTGTTTTGATTTTCTGTTTGTTTTTTTATTTTATTTTATTTCTTAAAAATGAAACAAGAAACTCCTGATACGTATGACAACATTCCCGGAAAAAAACATCCGCTCGTAAATCTTTCAAGCTCGTTCTATAAACAGTCCAACATGCTAACGTCGGTTTTGTTCAAAAATATTTTCTATTTTTTAGCTTGCTGATTTAGCGCATGCGCAAATATTTCCAATCAGAAATCACCTCAACACAGCGGTGGCTTCTAACCGGAACTATTTTAATAATTCAACTTAGCATTTTTCCAGGAATATATATCTTGAGATAAAATTTTCGTTTCAGCATCTAGTCTCTAATTGTGGGTTCGGTAAATAGAAACTCACTAACTCGGGAAACATCAGTAAAATAAACTTGAAATTATATGAATATCATACTAGTTCACTGACTACGTATAGCTGACAAAATTAGAATGACTGTAATTCAAGCTATAAAATAGTTTGAAGTTTTGAGAAGAATCAGATTACCATTCGTTTCTGAAAATACACCAAATATAATTAAAATATTTAGTTTCCCAAATACTATTAAACGAACATAACTTTTCAAAATAGCTTTTTTAGTTGTCACAAATGGAATTGACTAACGCTGACATTATTTAATCTACTAACACAATTACTACACAAGCTTCTTTATTTTTAGACTTCCCATACACACAAGCCATAATATAACAGATATAATTCAATAAATGTTTAAACTTTAATTCATTTTAATCGCTATATATACAGGATTGGACCAATAAGTCTGTCACCTGATATATACTTATGAGTTCAATGGTGATCTAAAAAAATATCACTGTATAAGGCTTTGTCTATGGGATTAATAGTTACTATTTGATTGCGTGTGTAATGAATTTACGTTTAAAAGTATAATATTTGTGTTGAATAGTAAACGGTTTTTAAGCACTTCCGTAGATATTAATAGATATATAAGCGTATAATAACGCTGCAAAATATGGCGGAGTTAAGAACATGAAATTATTGTCATCATTTAGATTTAGTAATGATTTCATATGTATCCGATAGAGGGAGTAAAAATCTCGGTGTACTTTATCGCTTAGCTCTGTGTTTATTGCTACTTACCCCGAAAAAAGTTACCACAATTCCTACATAAGGTAATGAATGAAATCCAGATAAAGGATTAAACATGCGCGAAGATAGAATGCAGAGTTTTTCGCAAGATCATCCCAGATTATGAATGTCAAATCAGAGATACCAAAATGAATCAAGTACAAAAATTCAAACATATGGGAAATGTTTTAACAGTGATCAAAAAATGTGACTCTAAAATATGAAGATACATTGGGATAGCTAAATATGTATTTCAAAAGCTAAGCCTAGAATTCAGGAATAGAAAAATCTCGCTAGAAACAAAGAAAATAGTACTAAGCTATTACGTAATATATGTTTTCCTGTATGGAAGTGATTACTGGACAGTCTCCCCAAATATCTGTTTTCCTGTATGGAAGTGATTACTGGACAGTCTCCCCAAATATCTGTTTTCCTGTATGGAAGTGATTACTGGACAGTCTCCCCAAATATCTGTTTTCCTGTATTGGAAGTATTACCTGGACAGTCTCCCCAAATATCTGGTAATTCCTGTGGAAGTTGATTACTGGACAGTCTCTCCAAATATCTGTTTTCCTGTATGGAAGTGATTACTGGACAGTCTCCCCAAATATCTGTTTTCCTGTATGGAAGTGATTACTGGACAGTCTCCCCAAATATCTGTTTTCCTGTATGGAAGTGATTACTGGACAGTCTCCCCCCAAATATGATATGGAAAGACTTGAAATAACAGAAATGTGATTTTACCGTGGATACCATGGACCGATTATGGAAGCAATCAAAAATTTTAGAGAAAGCGAAAACAAAACGGACAGTTATACTTAACATCAAGAAGAGTTTAAATATCTACAGCATATAGCAAGGAAAGGAAGATTGGAAAATTTAATACGCACAGGACAGATTTAACTCGAGAAAGACAGAGTAAAATAAAGTATAACATAGTAAATTATTTGCGCAACAGGATTTAGGAGAAATAGAACAGGGATAAAATTTGTTAAGATCTACAAAGAACAGGAAATGATGGAGAGCCATGATCGGCTATGTCTTAAGGGGACACAGCACATAAAGAAGATATACTTCATTAATTAACTTCTCTTGATTTTATGCACAGACAAACTAAATTTGTAAAGTTATGAAAAATTAGCATCGAATAATGCGATTTTTACTTTCTTTTTTCAAACTTGAACTGTTATATTGGGCTATAAATCTCAATGGGTAGTTTAGTAACGACATTTAACGTGTTATTGTCAATCTCATGTTTGTAATTTTATGTCGAACCTCTTTTTACTCATACTTAAATCCATAGTAATATATAGGCCATATTTTTACTTGAGTCTGTAGGCAGACACATGTAATATGTTTATATTTGATGCCATAGGTAGACACTTTTCGTCTTTTTACTTCGGTCTGTAGAATATATATCTTATCTTTCACCTGTTAGGAGTACTTCCAAAGTAAAATTTAACATCATTAATATCCGAATGTATTATGGCTCTATAAACAAATCCTCCAGATATACATTGGCTATTGAATGAGCAGGTTTTATTTTTATAATAATCTTTGCGAAAAAAGTAAACACAACACTAGTTTTTAATACTCGATTAAAATCAAGGTAGGCAAAAATAAGCAGAAATCACTTAAACGTAATATTATTTGGTTTAACCCACCATTTAGTCGTAACATCCCAACTAACAATGGTAAACTACTCCTTAACTTAATTCTGAACATTTCTTCCATTCACCCACACTAAAATATATCTTCAGCAAAAATAATGTCAAAGTCAGTTATAGTTGCATTAAAAACACAGATAAATATATTTCACATAATGCTATGATATAAAATAAATATTTGGCCCATACAAACAACATAAGTCACCCAATTAATAGCAAAATGACCCTTCTTAAAATAATTGCAAGTGCCGAAAAATAAAACCTGCCCATTGAAAGGCCAATGTATGTCCGAAAGTTTTGTTAATAGAGCACGAATTTATTCGGATTATAATTGGATTAATTTTTTTAAAGTACTTCTAACAGGTGAAAGATAAGATTTCACAATCACATGTTGTCTTTAAACAAGAGTAAATTCAGCAAAAGTACTGCTTTATGCATGCATTATTGGAAATTAAAAAACAACAGCAACAACCCAATTCTTACTTGGAATATCATAGCTAAATCCAAACATTACAATGAAAATAAAGATAAATGTAATCCATGCATTTTAGAAAAACTTGTCATGTTAACCGTATAAATAATCCAAATTTACTTAATAAAAGAAGTGATTTAATGACCACATTCTGTCATAGAAAAACACTTTCTTAAATTCTAAGACCCAAATTGATATATAGGTTTGCCTATTTCTTTTTTCTTTCTTTCTTCCTCCCCCCGCAATATTATTTATAAATTAAACCTATTTTATTTTTGCTTCTTACATTGTTTAATTTTTAATTCTTAATTCTAAATTTTACTGCGTAATTTTACTCTTCATTTTTATTTTAAGTTAACATATTTTATTTTAGCTTATTGTGACACCTTCGCCCAGGCTGGCTCATTAATTGTGACGGTTGTTCTCATCGACGGTCGTGACGACACCAGTTGTGACACTGCCACACGGCTGGCCGGTTGGTTCGGTCGCTGTAGCTGGTCGTGATAATCTCGTCACAAAAGCTGATTTTCAAGACGTCTATTGCAACAACGGACCACTGTCCACGTTGTGAATTGATCTCAGAAAGTCGCGTTGTGCAATTTCAGTAGCTGTTTTTCCACCAGAACCAGACCCGACACTGGTGTAGACTTGTGGTTAAAAAATAAACACAGCACCAAATAAAAAAAAAATTAAATAACTGAACAAGGTCGAAGATGCCCGAAGAGTTACGAATAAAGTCTTGATAATAAATAAAACAATGAGCAGACAATGCAGTTTTCAGAATGATAAAACAGTTGACGGAATGCCAGTTTACAACGGAGCAGAGAGAGTTCGGTTAAAAATATCAGAGCTTTCAATCTTCAAATACAAGTGTCTTCTCTAAGCTTCGATAAAAATATCAGAGCTTTCAATCTTCAAATACAAGTGTCTTCTCTAAGCTTCGATAAAAATATCAGAGCTTTCAATCTTCAAATATAAGTGTCTTCTCTAAGTTTCGATAAAAATATCACAGCTTTCAATCTTCAAATACAAGTGTCTTCTCTAAGTTTCGATAAAAATATCAGAGCTTTCAATCTTCAAATACAAGTGTCTTCTCTAAGCTTCGATAAAAATATCAGAGCTTTCAATCTTCAAATACAAGTGTCTTCTTCTCAAAGCTTCGATAAAAATATCAGAGCTTTCAATCTTCAAATACAAGTGTCTTCTCTAAGTTTCGATAAAAATATCAGAGCTTTCAATCTTCAAATACAAGTGTCTTCTCTAAGCTTCGATAAAAATATCAGAGCTGTTCAATTTCTTTTTGAAGTTTTTTCCAAGTTTCGTTAAAATATCAGAGCTTTTCAATTTCCTTTTAAAATCTTTTCACATATTTTCTCTATGCAACTTTTAAAACAACAAATTTCTTTAGGGTCCTTATCGGAGCTTAACGGAATTCACCGAATCAGAAGCGGATAATGGCGGTGTTGGGGGTTGGTTTATCCTTGTCGCCTGAAAGCTCTCTCCTAACTCAACTTCTAAAAATTATTTTCATAGCAGTGAGGGATTTTTGTCAAGACTAATCAGAAACTCAATTCTCCCAAATAAGTTTTAAAGCAATAACGTTCTTTCGGGATTCCTATCAAGGGCGCATTATTCAACATTAAGTTAATCGGCGGAAAGCTTTATTCGACATTAACTCTTTCAGTTAATCAGCGGCAGGCTTCACTCGAAATTAACTATTTAAGTTAATCGCCGGCAGGCTTCATTTGGCATTAACTCTTTAGCCATAAGTTCTATGGTAGGCGACCAACCGTGGGTCAAGGCTCCCCAGGTAGGAACCTTTTTCCACAGTCGTTACATTTCAACTCACCAACAACTAAACTCAAACTGAGTTTTCTCGCCGAGACCGGATTTTTATAACCAACCCCATTCCTCTCGGCGGAATCAGCCCACTCAAAGCTTTTGACCAATGAGACCATTTCCCACCCACATGATTTTCGGGTGGTGGGCGAAGCTCGACGAATGAAATATCAACAGCTCACTTCCTTTCGATTACATCACATTTAGATTTTTCAATTCCTACAGATTTCTGTTCTCAAGGAACATCTTTTGAGGGATCTAACCTTACTTGACCTCATCAAGTAAATCTGACATTTTATTATGACTGCGACCATTTTGTCGAATTTCACCTAGCGCAAAATAATGCGTATCGTATATGAAAAAGAAAGCAAACTATAATGAAAAAGAAAGAAACTTATATCATTCACTTTCTCTAAAATTGTCAGCTAATTTATCTATTCTCCAGATTTTACATGTACATGATAGTATCAAAATAGCTAATTTTTCTATTTCCCGGATATTACAGGTATATGTAAATAGTTTTTTTTGTTACATAAGCTCACATTGCGAATTACAATAAAACACAACTAACAATACCACTAATATTAAGTTCTCTCTCTCCGTTGTATTAAACCAAACAAAAGAAAATATACCCGCGGGAGATAGTGTAATTATTTTTATTCAAAAATTTTATAAATTTTAAACATTTTAATTCTTCCTACATTTTTATGTACATGAAATATTTGAATATTTACATTTTTAAAAGTTATGATTTACGCCTCCTAGACGTCTTCTCCCTGCTTTTTTATTATTTTTTAATTTTTCAATTTTAAATTTAAATTTTAAAATTTTATCTATATGTAACCGTAGAATATATAAATATTAATCTTGTTATTAAAAAAAGCAGTTACTTAATTTTATGAAATTTAATTCCCATGAACATTCAAATTTATTAAACTGTCAGTTTGAAATATGTACCAGATGATTGAATAATGCATGAAACTCCGAACCATGCCATGGACATAGAATAATGTATTTTTGTAGCACTGTTTTATTTACACCTAAATAATACTATATATATGTGCACCACGTCATTATATGTATTTTTTAAAATTTACGTCACTATAGACACACACAGACACACACACACAGACACACACACACACTGACACACACAGACACATATATATATATATATATATGAGGGTGTATATTTTATATATATATATATATATATATATATATATATATATATATATATATATATATAATAGAATAAGTACAATATTGAACCCTTCTTGGAAATTGTACTGCTTTCCTCATCGATGATGTATAGAGGCTCAAAATGAGAACTCAGAAAGTAGAGTTTTAATTCCACTTGAGTTCTTTGCATATATACATGCCCATCTCTTTGGAAACGGTATATATTCATAGCCTTACTATGTGTTAAATAGTAAGGCCTTTATATGAAAAGATATTGGCTATTTTTTTTAAAAATTGCACATGCAAAATTTTACTTGCATATAAAGAAAGAATTATTCTTCCAATGCGCAATATGTTTCGTCTTTAGAATGACTAATTTAGATTTGATAAGTCGTAACAAAGCAGGAAGACTTCAACTGAGCTATCTATCCTTTCCACAGAAGATACCTCTGGAGTGATATTAGTCTAACGAATGACTGATATTCTAAGACTTTTCCAAGCAAGCTTACTACTTGCATTGTTATGATGACGATAGGTCTTGTAATGCCGTGTATATCTACTGGCTAATCAGCACTCATTGTTGTATGTTGCAGCTGAAATCAGGATTGATATTGTAGTTATATACTCTGCTGTTGTTGTGTCATGTATGCCTTTCAAAAGCCGTTTATATATATATATATATATATATATATATATATATATATATATATCGAGAGAGAGAGAGAGAGAGGGTGCATAATTACTTTTACAACATTTGGAGACATTTTCTCACACGAAAACAAGAACTAAAGCTCATATAAGCCCATTGTCGTTTTTGAGTAATTAAGTTTAAAGAAAGTTAATGATAGTTGGTGATGTGTTGCTATTTAATTAGGTTAAATTTTTTATTCGTGTACATCTGTGGTTAGTATGTATTCAGCATTTAACGTGTGTAGTAGTTAGTTAACAGACAGGTATTCCGTATAACAATGTCAGTATATTCATGACGTGAGCAGGTTTATATTTTTACTGACGGTTTTGTGAATGGTAATGAGGGCTAGTCCGCACGTCTGTATCAGATAGCGTTTACAGGCTGAAGGCAGCCAATTCATCCAACCTTTTCTGCTGTTTATCGTCGCGTTGCTAGAGCAGGATCCATGGTACCACAAACTATGTATTGCGGAAGACCGAGACCCGGTCGTTCGCCAGACCACGAATAGCACAATCTAGAGCTGTAGGAGACAATCCAATTAAGTATATGTAATTTTGCTCTTGTTTTGGTGCGAGGAACCGCCCACAGAGTTTGTAAAAGTATTTTTGATGCATCCTGTATATAGAGAAGATATTTACTGCTCTGAGAGTGACGTGTTTAATGAGATTAAACATATTTTGGTGCCTTACTACTGTGATTTTGTACTAAGCAAAATCAATATTAGTAAATAACTATTTCGGAGAGATGCATAAAATGTAATGTTGTACGCCTACACATTATTTTATGCAATCATTTCTTCCCGAAACGAAGTCCGTGTATCCGGAATTTCAATATTTCGACATGACAAATTCCTGGTGTTCCCAGCGCCATTTACTTTGAACAGATGTCAGTTCAAATAAGACTGTCTCTCGCAATAGAGATTAATCTGGCCAGTGCTTTAAAATGTTTAACCAAATGCCCATAAACAAATTGCGCACTGAAATCCTACCCGATGACCGTGCATCAATATTTCGCTTAAATGACGGCCGACTTCGTTCACATTCTGGCGACTTTAAGAAATCAGATTGCGATTTCATTCTTTTTCCGTAAATCTTTTGATGTAGTCGCATTCTTTTTCTTTCAAATGAATCCGACTCTATTACCCGTTACCCACCCCGTTTTGATTTCTTTCTTCATCATCTATCGTTCACAGCAAATCAATATACGAGTCTACCAGTCGTTGGCTGTAGAATACGGTCATAATGCTTGGACAAGTAAGATGACATAATTTCTTTTTTTAAATATTTAAAATTTCACAAGCGACATAAAGTGGAATTACGTTTTGCAAGGTAAGTCATCAGAACAAGAAATAAACAAACCGCGTTTAAGTACGTGATAGGTCGACTAGAGACGAACATTAATGGATAGAAAATCTATTTCTAATGATTATGACATTTGCTAAGAATGTAGTTTTATATTCGTCAGAGTAAGAAATTAGAAAAAAATAAGTAAACTTTAAAAGACATTCAAAACCCAGAAATATTTATATTGTCACCTTGTGTTTTCAAAGATTAGATTTTTATAGGACATAAAAATAGTGTAAAGTAGATGCTAAAGAGTACAAGAGATTTTTAGACACTGCATTTAACCAAGAGCAAGGAGTACACTAAAAATATTGTTAGCAATAAAGGTATATTTCTTATTCCACTAAAACGAATGTAAATAGTTTTAACGCATTTTTTCAACTGTGCCTGTTTTTGACGTTTCTGCAAATATCCATTTCAAACAAAATTCACAGACTTCTTCAAATAGATAGATAGATAGATAGATAGATAGATAGATAGAAACTCATGTGATGCTTGCAAAACTTTAAATTGAACGGCAATTGAACATAACAGAGAACTTAAATGGTGATGGTTAAAGTTAAATGAAGTTAAATTCAGCGTTTGATTGCAGATATACTTGGTCCGCAACGTCAATAACAGCTTTTACTGCAGTTTCTGTTCAAGGTGGGGTGATTGTTACTCAACACAACTTCCTCTGAATTAAAGCTCTAAGCGATCATCTGTTAAATAAATGATTAATCAAATTTTTGTAACTTTGTATGATATTTATGCATTACACCCTAATCTTTATTCGGTAAAAATGTCATTGCTATTCATGCATTACTTTTTAAGTAATACACATATTTATGTCTTTGTTCTTTCCGTTCCTTATATTTTGGCTGCTACTGTATTTCTACTCTCTTGCTACTTTCATAGTAAATGTTCAAATGAGCTCCATTCGTTTGTTATAACCTTATTGCTAATGCACGACATACTACTTACTAATGTAAGGAGAAATTTATATCCACACAGCTTTTTTTCCCAAGAACTGCTACCTTGTGGAACAGACTCTTGAGTAAATCCTTCCCTTGACGCGACAAATGTAAACTACCCTCCTTATCCTCATAACCTCCACAATCGTCTATTTCATTCATACCTCTCACCTCATTTCCCATAATCCTTTTATTACTATGCTTCCACATTTAACGGCTCTGTACTCCTTTAAAATTTAAATCAATACAATTTAGTTGACGTGGAGAAGAATGGGCTTCACCATATTAAATTTACACAGGAAATACTATGTATGAATAAATGCCTAATGAAATATATGGTGAGAGTTGTTGAAGTGCTCAGATGCACAGCGAACGTACCACTTAACATGATCGTGGAAGTAATGACGATGACTATGTTGATGATAAAATTTATATGATTTTGGTGTATCTGACTGCTTATAAGTTTTATCTACTTTTGTGTGTATCAGTATTAGCTTGTGTCTGATTGTCTCTGTGAGTGGTTCTACTCTATGTTTTCTTGAGAGTGTATGCGTGCGCCCATTTTCGGAACGAGGTTTGTACCTATGCGCACACAATGCTTCAAGATTTCTTTGTTGTCTTGGCCAACATAAGGTTACCGAGAGATGCGTTTGCGAAACTCTGTCTTCTCTGCCGTTTCAAAAACAAGCAAAACGTTGAAAAAATCGATAAAATCCATCCAAATCAATCAACCTGACATGGCACCGACTTTTGGATTCTTGCAAACAGAACGTCAATACCAGCCACAAATTGGCCCAAAAAACATTCTGTACTCAAGTATCGAATATGGAATTAAATAAAGATATTGCTAAAATTCAATATTATAAAAATGCGTACAAAAATATTAGATTATTTTAAATTAAATATACATGTGGTAAAATTTGAATAAATTGTTTTAAATGTTTTTTTTATGCATTGTGCGTTTATATACAGCTGGATACAGAAATAACTATATAGTGATAATTGTAGTTGTGTTGTTGTTGTTCTTGTTGTTGTTGATGATGATGATGATGATGATGATGATGATGATTGTTTTTCTCGCTGAAATCATTTTCTGGGTGATATTTCTTCTTCGGTTTGCTGTGCACTTTAGGGACCTGGGTGATCATGGCTCCCCACAATTTTTTGGTGTTTTTAGCCCTTAGTAAACTATGTCTTTTTTACTTTCAATTTCAATCCATGTGCTACCAGAAATTTACACAAGCTTGTCAAGATCGCTTCTCCGCGAAGGCTGAGTGAATCAAATGAGAAGATACAATTCCTGCTTGAGTTCTGTAAACGACAGTTGAACCAAACGTTAAACATTGTCTAGATAATGAATATTAGAGAATTTAGATTGAAGGTATTTGCTCGCATCTCCTACACATATATCATATTTTTCTTGCAACAAAATTACATTTTTCTGTTAAGTAATGTGTGTTTAGGTGCAGTGAATATCGGCTACAGTTAAATTCCTTGCATTCACTTACGAGCAAATAACTTTGGGAAAGATCTTATCCGTCTCATTCATCCAGGTATGGGTTAAATAACAGAACAGATTGAGTTCTATAGTCTTAGCTGGCAACCAAGCCACCACAGAAAGTAATGGCAAACTACTGCGGGATAATCTTCTTCCCAGTCAGTTATGTCTCTTTCGAGACATGATCGCCTAAGCGTATGGCATTTAACGTATGGCACTTAACTGACTGACTGATTCAGCAACAAGTACATCCCTCATTTTTCATATAATTCATGGTTCTTATTGTTTTAAGAAAGGAAAGAAAATAATTTAATTTCTTCTTGATTATTTTCTTCTAATTGTTTTTACTATTATGCTGAAGTAATTATATGATGTATTTTCTTTGGTAATCATTGATATTTCCCTTTTAAATTAAGGTGAGAAAACATTTAGAAATTAGTCGTCTCTTGGAATGTGAGCAAGAAATGAGTCTATACGAATTTTGGTTATTAGTGTCTCACAGAAGCAGCCAGTAAAATGTTCCATATTCTTATATTTAATATTTCTTTATTAGGTCCATTTATCAAAAATCTCTTTTTTCTTTCCCACGACATGATTTACGCAACGAAGAGACAAGGTTGCCATTATTCGTGGAAGTTCTAATTCCTTGACATCCAACAGACAGCCGTAAATATGCTGAACGATGTTCAATTCTCGGACCTAAATTTTTTGGTTTATTTTTAAATAGACACGTAATTCAGTAGGAATTGCATTACTCGCCTAGGCTAAGCTAATAAAAGATTAAATAAATACATGTATACATATGTGGTGGTGGGGGGCATCCGTTTATCTTAAGAGATTAAGGTCAAAATTTAGTCTTACCAAAATTCAGTCCGTTGTGGGGAAACTGGATTGAACTATCCATACGTGCGTGCGGGGTGCAAGTGATTAATGGCTCAAAACTAAGGGTCTGTGTGGCAAATTCGATTTCTACACTTCCGCACAAACACAATTGGCAGAGGTATGAATTCCTGTCGTCCCCCACCAGCTGGGCGTCCTAGGCTGTGGTTAGCAATCATTCTGTGAGATAGAAAACTCAATTAAAAAATGGATGTAGCAGTGGAGTGGCACAAACTATCCAGCCATCAAGAAAATCATTGATTTCATAATGACACTATAATCTTTACTGAGGTCGACCTACGAATGAATTTCAATAACTCTCACTCTCTCTTTCACTCTCTTTTTGTTTCACTCTCTCTCTCTCTCTCTCTCTCTCTCTCTCTCTATATATATATATATATATATATATGCATATATATATAAATATAAGGATGAATAAAAAATATACAAATAATACATTTTAATTAATTGGTATTGTATAGATAGATAGATAGATAGATAGATAGATAGATAGATAAAACAAATGCGTTGTTTATATATTTTTGTTCTGGTATTTAGTTGTTGTACAGAGGCGGAGAACAATTTTTGTGGGAAATTAAAATATTTTCTGCTACTTTTTTTTTTTTTTACATCGTGTCACCCCAATCAAGGCATTCCACTGCCAATATAGCGCAGGGGGTTACATAGAGGGATTTGGTATGGGAAATGTCAGGAGGAGGGTGATAGACGACTTAGGATGTACATAGGGACAGAGTTGGAGAGAGTAGGTGTGAGTTAGTGTGTTAGGAGGTGTCTATTGACCTTACATTTAAACTCCTGGACGTTGTAGCCGTCGGGGAAGCAAGCATGCGGTAGGGAATTCCACAGGCGGGAAGTGTGAGAAAAGAAGCTGTTGGAGTAGAAATTGCGGTTACATTTCATCGGTTTCACTGTAAAAGGGTGGGACCTAGTTGCCAATCTAGTATCTCGTGCAAATTCACATCTAGGGGTCACCAGTCATTAAAGTTCGTCAGAGCAGAAGCCATGAAAGTATTTATAGAAGAGGCACAGGGAAGCCACGTCACGCCGGTGAGAGAGATACTGCAGGCGGTCAGCCAAGTCAGTATCAATCACATTACAGATTCTTCGCTGTATTTTATCAAGAACCCCGAGAATAGAAGGGGCACCCGACCAGATGTGGCAGCAGTACTCAATACACGGCCGGATGGTGGATTTATATAATTGCAGGATAAATTCAGGCGGAAAGAATTTCCGGGCCCTGCACAGAGAGCCGACTTTCATAGCTGCAAATTTAGCAATGGATTCGACGTAGTCATTCCACTTGAGGTCCGCTGAGAATATGAGACCAAACAGGCGTAGTGATTTACTCTCTGGGAGGCAAGCCTGTTCCATGTTAATGGGAGGGAAGTGCGGTTGGTTGTCTGTTGTGATTAATTGACAGCAGCTTCGTTTTGGAAGAATTGAATTTTACGAGCCATTTCTTACCCCAATCCACCACTGATTGGAGGTACTTCTCAAGCTCGGCAGCGAGGTTCGCCTTGTCACCAACACCAGATTTTTGATCGTGGCGAGAGTACACTGTGGTATCATCGGCGTACATGCCTACTTGTTATCTTATGGCATCGGGGAGATCATTGATATAGATTAGAAAGAGCGTAGGACCTAAGTTAGAGCCTTTGGGTACACCCCTATTTGTAGGGTAGTTCTGGGAGGCATGTCCGTTTAATACCACCTTCAGTGTTCGGTTAGAGAGGAATGACCGGATTAAGTCTAGCAAAAGTCCAGTTATGCCATAGCTTCGCAGGTTCCGTAGAAGGCCGGCATGCCATACTCTGTCGAATGCTTTAGAGATATCCAAGACGATAGCTCGGGCTTCATCATTCTTGTCGAGAGCCTGGTATATATATTCGGTGATGGTCGTTAGCATATCAGCAGTGGACCTGGTGAAGCGGAAGCCATACTGTTTGTCCTAGAGGAGCCCGTGGGCTATGAGATACTGAACGACCTCGGCATTGACAATGGCTTCGAACACTTTGCCGAAGATCGGAAGAATGCTGATGGTGCGGTAATTTGTGGGGTCCGATAGTTCACTAGTGTTCTTGAATATTGGAACCACAGAAGAAGACTTCCAACCAGTCTTCGTCAGTGCATGATATTGAATATTTATTTTTTAATTACTAAATTTAAAAAATAATCCCAAGAAGAATACAAAGAATATTTTGTCAGGACTCTCTATACAGTATACGTGGATATTTACTATCAGCATATATATATATATATATATATATATGTGTGTGTGTGTGTGTGTGTGTGTGTGTGTGTGTGTGTGTGTGTGTTAAATATTTACGAGTATGCATCTAATTTTTTAAGTTTTATTCCAACATCATGTCGCATTGCTTCGACATTTAAGTCAAAATCTCTCTTTAAAATCATATCTTCTTACAAGCAAATTAATTCCAGGCATAAAACAGATCTTTGTAGTACTCAAATTTGGTACTTGGTCTGCTTCTGTATACAAGCGGATTGTCTGAATAATTATTTTTTCAGAGATATAAATTTTCTAACATTTCCAGTTCTTTCTGTAGTTCAATAGGTAATGCCTTTGGCTCATTTGTAAAATAATATAGAGATATTCCTTTCTTTTTTATTCGTTCTGACATTATTTAATGAACGTTACTTTCCTTGTTCTATTGAGGTGATCACATCCAAACAATTTGAATGCTATCCCTGCTAATTACCTTAGGTAGATGATTAAATTTATAATTATTATTTTCGATCTGTGGCTCATCAAGTTCGTTAACTAATGGATTTCGTAATTTCTAGCATCTGGTTTGTTTAGCAGAGCCACGAAGAAGGATCTGCAGAGGTCTTTTGGTATTTCACCGTTGTCTTATATTTGATTTATTACTTTGGCAATTTTATCAACTACTAAATCATCTACGTCTATCAGCAGTTGTATTCGATAAAGTGGTTGAATTAAATACATATATAAAAAAAGAAGAGTTTCAATTGTTGGTTTTCAAAAGAAACCACTTACAGAATGGAAAAATGATCAAAATCTAAAAATACATTCCGATAAAAATAACTGTTCACTTATCTTGTACATTTAAGAGTTACGCAGGTGTTACTTCCACTCGTCAGATTTTTTTTATAAAATTCAATTTATTTAGTGAATTCTTGTATTTTCTTAAATACCTTCAGTCAGTTAAGTGCCATACGTGAAACACGCTTGGGCGATCATGTCTCGAAAGAGACATGACTGACTGGGCAGAAGATTATCCCGCAGTAGGTTGTCATTGCTTTCTACGGTAGACTGGTTGCCGACCAAGGCTATAGACCCTAATCAGTCCTGTTATTTGTCTCATAGCTAGCGGGGGAATAGATGTATTATATTATTAATTAGTAATTAGCGGGGGATCAGTTTATTACTTCATAACAATAGAAAACCGATCCTCCACTTTACGACCACTAGAAGTTAAAATTATGTTTCCAACTATTATATTCAGTCAGTCAGTTAAGTGCCATACGTGATACACGCTTGGGCGATCATGAAAGAGACATGACTGACTGGGCAGATGATTATCCCGCAGTAGGTTGCCATTGCTTTCTGCGGTAGACTGGTTGCCGACCAAGGCTATAGAACCCAATCTGTCCTGTTATTTAACCCATAACTGGAAGGAAGAGACTGATTAATACCTTTCCCAAGGGCATTTGCGCGTAAGTGAATACAATGGATTCAACTGGAATTCGAACACGGCTCCCCGGTTTCTCGTTCCGAGCCGATATCCACTGTACCACAACGCACATCCTTAAATACCTTAATTTTCCTTAAAAGAAAAAAAAATTAAATATAAAAAATTCTTGAGATAATTCACTTTTATAATGCATTCTTCTGAGGAGTGAATGTAATTACCGTGAGACTCACAGGAGAAAAAAGCTAACTGTTCATTTCACTTAATTTTTGAAAAGTACGGTTTTCTTATTAATATCAAACCCCATAATTATTAAGCCTTGCCTTAAAGACGATATCTTCTAAAAATTTAGTGGTAGGCTTTTTTTATTCTTTTTTATTCTTTTGTTGTTAACATTTTTTTATTCTTTTATGTTAATATATACGATAATGGCGCAGTATGTATATCGTGTTTGATCGACGGGATTAGTATTAATGCATGTGAGTAAGGAAGTCATTAAACGACTGAACTGGTCTCCAAGGCAGACTTCCTAAAGAATACAATACTGAAGGCGGCTATAAATATGCGGGTAATCAAATTCTGACTTTTCTTACGCACCATTGAACTATATAGTCACTTTAAAGAAAGCCATATTTACAGCAAGTTTTGAAAAAATCATTCACTGTTCACCGTATGATTTAGAACACAAATTTTATATCATTTATAACATCAGGATAAACTATTTGAAGGCTAACCAAAACTCATAAAAACTGACATCTTGCTTACGATTTATAGTAAATTACTGAAGATGCACATCATTTTGCAGCACACAATTTCCTCATCTCAAAACGATACAAACAATTTTCATTTTTAAACATTGATAGTAAGTTGAGGTTTATTTATAAGTTCCGATATGAGTCAGCTATGAGATAAATAACAAGGTGAGGCTTTTGGTTCCAGTTTTACAAAGTATCTAGGTACATCCACTTATTTTCGATAACTAACATTTTAAACGACTTTTCTTTTAAATTTAAACAAATTTCTTGAAATTTTTACTTTAGTTTTAATTGAAGCTAAATGATTAAATTTACTATTTCCAGTAAGCAAAATACTCTGTTGTATTTAAAAAATATATATATATTAATAGGATTATAAAAGTTTTACATTCTTCTTTAATTTTTCAATTTTTCGACCATTTTTGAGCGATCGGTACATTTATAAAGAAAAGTTAATTCTCGATTTTAAAAATCTTGCAAAAAATAAAATATACATCTGCGATACATTGTATTAGGTAAATTAGCAAATTTAATGTAAAATTAATCTGATTTACAAAAGTATCACTTATTTAAACCATGAAACACAGAATAAAACTATTTTTAAACACAGAGTTGACCATTTTAACCTTTTCGCCGTAATTGAAATGTGTTGACAGAGGCGAGATAAGACAATTCAGGGTTAACCTTCTCCTAGACCGGTTTCAACACGAGGCTATAATACACATTCGGTACTGATATTTAGATATATCTAACTATCGCCCGGTTCACAACTCCACCCACGTCTATTGAACAGGTGAAGAGGCTCATCCCTTGTTCCCTGTTTATTATGTGGTTTCCGGCTTTTTCTTTTCCAATCTTTTCACTATTACGTAGCCCCCTGCACATCAGTAGCGTTACCGCATTGCTCGGGGTGATACGATTAAAAAAAAAACTCGGAGAAAAAAGTTGGATTCTCACATTTCGAAAATTTATTTGCCCATAAGTGAATCTAACAAACTCGACTGGAATTCGAATATGGCTTCGAGTTTCTCAATCCGATCCACTATCGATTACCCCATCGTGACTCCACCGAAAACGATTGCAATTAACTGACAATAAAGCCGTAAACTCTGCCTACCCATATTTGTATGCTATATACTTATTTTCACTGTAATGCTAAGTATCTGCATGACTCGTTAACCATATTTCCCCTTGCTTCCGTTGTTCTTTCGATGATCTTTCCTATCACATAACTGGTGGGTGAGACTGTGGCTGGTATCATTTTATACCTCCAAAATTAAATTAGTAATATTATATTACAACCGAGCAAGACCAAAATTTGCTACTATCCTGATGAGGTTCCTTACCTTAACTCATATTGAGATAAAACCTCACTCCAGACCTCAAATAGTGGCCGTATATTGCTGAAGATAATGGAAGAATGTTCAGTTGTTTGTATCATGCCGGACAGCCGATGTCATGATATTATCTTTACAAGTGTCACATCAAACCGAGAATAGAGTATCGGTGCCATATTTGGGCTGGGGCTGATTAATCATTTTCCACCCTCCAACATGTATCTCACGGATGAAGCCTGTCACAAGCATATCACTATTAATATTCCCCTCATCTCCACACTATGACGTGGATCTGACACAGGCTTGAGGTTTAATGTGGGGCGAGCTCAAACGCATGCGAATGGGCAAGGTACAATAATTGCCTAGTCTCCGCAATCGTAGGGTGTGCTGGCCTCGATAGCAACCACCGATCCACCCCTTTATTGCAATGGACTGGTACAGCCTTGAAACACTGTTCCTCGAGACCGGGAATCTCTCAGTGTAATTTCTTTCAGAGGCATGTATGTCCGCGGACAGAGATGAAACAGATGCCCAAGGACAGAGACGCAACTGATGGATGGTGATCCCCAGCAGCCAAAAGATGTCAGGCGAGAATATCTAAATCTAAACTTATTTATAAATGGAACTTTGTCTGTGTGTGTGTGTGTGTGTGTATGTGTGTGTGTGTGTGTGTGTGTGTGTGTGTGTGTGTGTGTGTGTGTGTGTGTGTGTCCGTTACCTATAGACTCCAAAACGGCTGAACCGATTTTTTTGAAAATTTACGCAGCTGTACTATAAGAGTCTGCGAGTGTTCTTAGCTAGGTTTTGTGTCGAGGTAAGCCCGGTAAATATCGAAAATCGATAATCGAAAAAATCGGGTTATAGAAGGAGTTGTTCGATTTTAATCAAATTTGATACACTCATAGACAAAGACATAAGAAACGATATTCAGGAGTTTCAAGGTTGCAGTTCTTACAATAGGGCAGAAAATCGATAATATATATATATATATATATAAGGTAAGATATTTGTGTGTGTGTGTGTGTGTGTGTGTGTGAGTGTTTATCTATCTGTATGTCCTTTATACAAATTCACAATTTTTATCCGATTCTCACCAAACTTCACACAAATATTCTTTAGGCTGAGTCTGAGCTCCAGGCCCATGGATTAGTTTTAAAGCTTTCATTACACCCGAACAATGCCGGGCTATACTGCTAGTCGTATATAATATATTGCTATTAAAATGACACATATTCAGACAAGTTACATTTCTTATGTTCACTTGCTCAGACATTCACATTTTCGAATCGCCTTGTTTTATGAACGATCGTAAATCAGCCTCATTCTGTTCCAACCTTCTTTGATAATGAAGTATATTTAACTCAGACAACTTCTTGCTCAGAAATGCTATTTGGGAACCAATCTCCCTAGAGAATATTTCGTTAATAAATATAATATTGGTCTCATGAAGTCTAGAGCCAGCCGATATCTATGTTTATGACTTCGCAATTCCTACTTTTTTTATCCCTTATGTCGCTAAGTAACCCCCAACCGAAAGTGGCCTTTTGGCTTTGTAGTGTTTTAACTAAGAGAAAACAAAAACTGCGATTAAATAGGTTCACCATGCAATACAACTAACCAACTTTTATTACACATGTGGAACAATATAGAGGGTTAAAATTCTCAGTTATTCATTATAATACACACACACGTACATGTGTGTGTGTGTGTGTGTGTGTGTGTGTGTGTGTGTGTGTGTGTGTGTGTGTGTGTAAGGAAGTAATTATATATGTTTATACGCG
This sequence comes from Ascarosepion bandense, assembly GCA_037127315.1. Taxonomy (NCBI): domain Eukaryota; kingdom Metazoa; phylum Mollusca; class Cephalopoda; order Sepiida; family Sepiidae; genus Ascarosepion; species Ascarosepion bandense. Next base: position 546,567 of record JBBBDQ010000779.1, on the reverse strand, counting down.
CAGATACGCATCACTATATAAATACGTAAAATATATAAATCGAGAAAAGCTCATTTAAATATGCACCTGATGATTTCATAACGCATGAATCTCTGAGTCGTGCCTAATATGAAGGATTATACATGCATACATATATATATATATATATATATATAGAGAGAGAGAGAGAGAGAGAGAGAGAGAGGGGGGAGAAAGAGAAGTAGCAAAGGAAGAGACAAAGAGAGATTGATGTAGGAAGTGTTCCGAACAATTCTCCATGTGACCCACTTATCTGACCTGTATTTTGGGAAGTGGAAGGGATCCTTTTCAGTATTTTCCCGAATACTCTCGCAGCACACATATACCAATGTTTGTGTATGTGCCTGTAAAACAGATCCACAATCAATAGCAAACTTTCAAAAAAGTTATTTTGTCTCACCGCTTGTCATGTTAGTCCTAGAATTTCAGGTGTTTTAGTTTTCTGTCAAGTTCTGCTAATGGAGGATTGTCGATGAGTACTAAGACACGCATAGAAGCAATGCCATTTCAAATAGTAACGGCTCAGGCTTTCTTTAAAAGGAAAAAAAACTATCCATTCATCTTACTACCTGATGATGGCGGTTGTGGTGGTGCTGTGGTTTTGATGATGAATCTTTGCAGATTTGCTTTTGACCTTTCTTCAATTCTCCTGACAACCGCTCACCTTTGTAGGAACTACAGCAAAGTCTTAGGCAACGGAAACATCTAAAACATATCAGAAAGTTTACCGTTTTCATAACTGAGCAGTAACCCCCTTCCTGCAATTGTCAGATAAAAATTTTCACCGTAAAGGGAGGACGCAGTATATTTTTAGTTTTCTATTACAAGACAGCGACCATTACTCTTCGGTGGTTTTCTAGAGACGCTAAGTTGGAATATTTGACTAAATCTGTGTATCCATTCGAGTACTCCATTACTAATTTACATGTACTCACAAACTTAAATCTCGCGTATGTATAAACAAAGTCTCTTCTGTTAACTTAATGTACGCATTATATACAATTTAATTATCAGTTAAGAAAAAAGTAAGCAAACAACTGCGTACAATTGCGAATATAGAAATGTATTATAAATATTTATATAGAAAATTGTTATTTTACAAATATAACATTATTTTTCAAATTGGAACAAAAATATTTAAACTGTAATATGTTGACATAATACTACTCATCGTACACACGTATAAGGAATTATTTTGAACATTATTTTTACCGATACTCGTATTTAAGTAGATATTCTGTTTTTAATTAAACAGTATTTTATATTTATATCTACCGGCCTGATTTTTTCACGAAATTTTTATGACGAATATGTGTGCTACCCAGCAGGATTCGAACCTGCGACCCCTATTACATAGGGGAAGCATACCATTCGATCTGGTACCGTCTTGACCACTCGACCATGGATAGCCTCTTGATCTGACGAGGATTTTATCATGCTTATATAACACAATTTTCGATCTATCGTAAACAAATCATATCTGCTCTGTAATGTATCGTAATGTCAAACAATAATCAGGCCGGTAGATATAAATATAAAATACTGTTTAATTAAAAACAGAATATTTACTTAAATACGAGTATCGGTAAAAATAATGTTCAAAATAATTCATTACAAATTTTCGGTTGCTTATAACCAAGTTTCGTTAAATTTCGTTAATTTCCGTAATATATATATATATATATATATATATATATATATATATATAATTAAATATATATGCATTTATATATATATATATATATTAATTTACATGTGTCATCACAGTAGTAAATTTAAACTTCATTAATTATCTCCTTCTATCACTTATTCATGTTTTGCCTCTTACAAAATTTAGAATTTAACTTTGGTAAAGGCAAGAAGTTTTGTCCACTCTATGACTGGGGTTGACAGTGCATGCCTCGAACTGACATGTTGAAATAGGAATCCCCACTAAATGCGATCTGAATTTGCATATATATATATATATATATATATATATATATATATATATATATATATTGTTTAATTGTGATAATGTTTACCGCAAAGGTTGTTTTCAGTGGTTTTACTGATAAAATGTAGTTTGGCGAGCAGTTTCTTTATCGTAAAGTGCTCGATACCGGGGTGGAGGTAGAACATTGATAAGTAAAAAGAGTTTGTCTCTTTAACAGTTTCGATTCATAACGACTTCAAAGTTTCGGAATATATATATATATATATATATATATATATATTATTATTATTATTATTATTATTATTATTATTAGTATTAATAATAATAATAATAATAATAATAATAATAATTAATCGAAACAGAGCATCTAGTGAAATATGAGTATCTATTATAAATAATGTTATAGAAATAAATTAAGTGATTTATATGGCAGCAATCTTTCTTTTATGCAAGTTTTATTAAAATGACAGACAAGGTGTGATGGGCAAGTTTTTTACGTAATTTTTCATGTGATTTTATTATTTCTTTCTTTTGGGTACATAAATTATATAAAAATGTTCCTAATATTTATTTGGTTCACTAAGTCATACTTTTTTCTTGAAAATCTGACTAATAACAAGCGCAAACGCACTGATAATAAAAATAATAACATTTATATCTTCTACGAAAACCAAATTCTTAGTAATTATAAATAGGACGAATCATCACTCCGAAACATTATTCCAAAATACGCAACTCCTGTCGACGTAAACAAAAAAATTAAATTAATTATCTATTATGCTAGATTTAAAACGGCTAACCTCATTATGAAAAACAAAAATTCACCCACGAGATACAAACTAAAACAAACCAAAATTATTTATGAATTCACATGTCTCTTGAAGTACTGAGTTCTTTATTCTAATTAGGTAAATAATTATATCGGCCATAACACTACGAAACTGACTCGAATACTCACGCTGCATCTCTCTCAACAAAGCTCATTTCGATCTCATTTAAACACACACGGAAACCTATCAATCCCTATCCGGAACTTTCTCGTTGACAACACAAGTATCATAGCATCATCTACATGCAAAAAAAAAAAAAAAGAGAATAAAACTAATGGAGGCCTTAATAATAAAAACGAATGACCCTAAATTTAATATCATGAATTACGAACACGCTAACAATTTGCTTATCGTGTTCGATACATAACAAATACCGCTACTCCACATTATACATAAGTCTACTTACATTCTGGTACACCTAAAATAATATTCATCATCGAAAATGGCAAAAAGTATAGCTTAAAGTGCTCGGATAAACAAAACATTTGAACAATTTTTATATAGTTTTTGTCCTCAAAAAAAAAAAAGAAAAAAAAGGAAACATCACATGAAAAATTATATAAAAACTTAACTATCGCACCTTGACTGTCCTTTTTAATAAAACTTGCATATATTTATATGAGTGTGTGTCTGTGTTCGTTTAAGCGCAGGTGCTGATGTGTATCTGTGTTTTACCCTTCTAACTAAAATATAGGTATAAATCTTACATAAGGAATATTTGTATTAAAAAGTAATATTCTCGAAAGTGTTGCGCGTTTGTGTGGTTCTAAATTTACATGTATGCCACTTGGCCGACGAATATTAAATGTAATTTTCTTCTAGAATTCTCCACAAAAATGTCTTATTATATTTATGCAATAAAATTTATTCTTCTTTTTACTGACAAATTTAGTTGCAACTGATAAAAAATAACAACTCCGAATCAATAAATTGTGCATGATGGACATTTTCGATGACAGGCAGACGAATTCTGAGTCAATTTGGTTCGGTGTTCTCTGGAAGTGAAACATAACGCAATAAGAAACAAAATAAAAATGAAAATGAAAAGAAAAAATGCTGTTGAAATTGAAAAATAGAAAAAGCGAATATTGAAAGATAAATTTTTTCTTGTAGAAATTATATGTTAATGATAATGGTAATATTTTCCGTTTCCTTATTAGGAAACATTAGGCCTTCTTTGACCGAGTAGCCAGTACAACTGTCGGTTAAAAATTATGAACTATTTCTTTTTAAAATAAATTTCCAGAAGATAGATTTCTCACGTCCAGTAGCTGTTACCATTTTTTTCATAACTGATGGTGTGTTTCCTTCCTAATTGAAGTGATGTGGAACATAAACATTTTCATTAAGTCTTTGTTTTCACTTTCAGTTACATGTTGTATCTATTTTTAGTTACTGCACTTGTTGAAATCTTTCAAACTATGTGACTTCTGTTATTTGGTACAGGTCTTTTTTCTGAATCTGTAGCACCAGTCGACAAGTCTTAAAGGAGGATGATGCTAGCTAAGAGTTACAAGCTTAGAGTAAATCAAAACTTGATACTTTACTCTGTAGTAGTGTTTAGCAAGCAAGTTTTACGTCGTTAGGGAGTTCTAGCTTCTGTCGCTAAAACACAGATCTAGCTTTGGGCCAGATTACATCAAGCTCAGTAGATACTCTTTTAAGTTTACAGAAAAGAGATAAGGAGATGAAAAGCAAAGGAAAGATAGTGAAAATCAGCCGTCTGTCTTTCTATCCCGTGTTTAGCAAATATCAATATTTTGGTTATGTTAATCATGACAGTACAAATGGGAATTATGAATTACTAAGCCCTATTACTAAGCCCTATTAATAAGCCCTATTAATAAGCCCTATCTAATTTAAGGACTCCGCATAATGGATGACAGCATGTTCTGGGGAAAAAGAGAAAATACAATAATCATGAATTATGTCTGGGATTGTCTATCGATATTTCCATTGTAAATGTAGTCCTAAATATGACAATAAAATACATCCGCTGATCGGGAAATTGGAGAATTTGAAAACGTGGAAGAAACCCTTAATTACTCTTGTTCCCAGGTTCACTCTGACCCGGGATGGTAGCACCTGCAACAAATTGAAAACACCAAAACAAAAACGAAACACAATGAAACTCTAAAAATATGATTCTATAATATACAAGAATGGAATCGCCTATTGTGCCGATACAGAGATAGGAAGTTGTAAACCGGTTGGCATTTGCCTCTGCTGTTGCGACTATGACACTGTCAGATCTCTGCCTTTGGGTAGAGATCGCTCTCTGCTTCCCAGCAGAGAACACTAACCTAGTCGTGGTTCCGCTGAAGGGTAGAATCAAGACTCGGTAAAAATAGACAGACATTTTTGGCCCGGCTATATGGCTGGGAAGACCAACTATAAAATGTCCTTGTTTCACATCTAGCCTTGCGTGGAAAGATTGGTAAATACCGTTGTAAAAGTAGTTGGCATTTGACTCTGTGTCATAGTAGAGCAAATACCGTTGTGAAGCAGCTGGCATTTGTCTATGTCATTATGACTATGACACTGTCAGCTCTCTGACTTCGGGTGGAGAGCGCTCTCTGCTTTCGAGCAGAGTGCACTAACCCAGTCGTGGTTCCGCCGAAGAGAAGAATCATGACTGCGGAAAGATAGACAAATAATTTTGGCCTGGCTATATGGCCAGGAAGACCCAAATTAAATAGACTTTGTGTGACATTTAGCCTTGCGTGGGAAGGTGGGTAAATACGGTTGTAAACAGTTGACATTTGCATCTGCAACTATGATACTGTCAGCCCTCTGCCTTCGGGTGGAGAGCGCTCCTCTGCTTTCGAGCAGCGAGCACTAACCCAGTCGTGGATTCGCCGAAGGATAGAATCACGACTGCGGAAAGATAAATATTTTTGACCTGGCTATATAACCGGGAAAACCCACAATAAAATGACCTTGTTCGTAAATACCGTTGTAAAGCAGTTGCTTTTTTCGTCAGTTAGTTGGTGCAAAGTTAGTTGGAGTTTTTTGGATAGACTCATTACCCGGACATACTATTTCACTGCAAGACTGTATATATTGATTTCTACTTATAGTATTCCTCAATTGACGAACCCGTGTTCCAGTTTGTATATTTTGTTCAATGTAACTTACATTTTCTATCTCCATATCTGTTTTTTAATTATTATTTTGTGTGGTTTCTGACCTGGAATCCACAAGACTTCTCTAGCTCAATATTAATATTTCAGTTTTAACACTAACACACTCTGTACCTCTTTGTGTCTTAGTGGCTTTACTGCCTTGCATGGGATAATTAGAATTAAATGACGCATAAAACTGAGTATTATCCGTTGTGTATTTAATTGTGAAAGCAGAATAACATATTTTTAATATTGAAAGCTTTTAAGAAAATTATATTTCAGCATTAGATGATCCAAAAAGTGTTAATATACCGTTAAACAAACAAATCAAATCAAATTAATCCGTGGCACGCACCAGGTTCAGTTCAATTTAATACAATAATTTATAGGTAAGACACGTCATATGCCTTCCACAGCGTCAGTGTATTGTGGCCTGTTAGAGCCAGAAAGAAAGACACGGAAACAAGAAGGTAGGTTTAACCAGTTTATTAGTATAACAACATATTTACAAATACCAGTGTAAGTAGTTAGCAAGATTGAAGTGTAAGTCCGAACCGTAAATTTACAGTGCGTCTTGACTGCCTCTAGACTGCCTCTAGACTGCCTCTGGACTGTCACTTGACTGTCTCAAGAATGCCTTCCAGAAAGTCACCCAGTTTAGTATTTATTGAAAGAGGAAGAGTCCATTCCCTGTAGATAGGACAACATAACACAATGACACACATTTTTCGGAACTCCAAATGTTAGAAGAAAGTTTTGCAAAACATCCCTTTTGTGGCACAGATTAAATATTTTCAAGAAAACTTCATTATCGACCTCTCCTAGTTACTGAATCAGGTGAGCAAAACTAGTGTAAAAAGACGTAAATTAAGTGAAGATTATAAAGATGAGGAGAATTAATGAGAATTGACTCCTGACTTGAAGATGTAAAGATTCAAGTGTTCCGAGATTCTGTTCCACAATATACCAGTTCTTTAGTGGAAAAAAAAAAACTTAAGAGCAACGTCTAATTCTTATTATTGAATGTACCGTCTACCATCAGAACGTAGGCAATCATGTCCCTCTCCATCAAGTATGTCAAGCGTTGCCTTAACTTCCATCTATCTCTCCCTCGAGCATCAAATTGTCGAAGAACCCATTTCTTGCTACATGTCGCAGAAACTTCAGCTGTTATTTCCTGATGTTATGTATCAGTTTCTTGGTCTTTATTTAGATGTTCTGTTCATCAGCATCCCTCTATAGAACCACATTTCGCTTGGTTCCAGTCTTTTCGTCATCTCTGATGATACAATTGGAATAATAATTAATGAAGATGATTTGACTCTGTGAATGTGGCATAGAAAGTTAGCTGTAAAGGTTAGAAACTAACTAAACAATGGCTCTCATCTGAACATTTCTATGAAGATTCTCTTTTGCTAACGGGAGAAAATTTGTTTTATTCAAGCAGTTATATAAACAGGCGATTCAGAAAAGTGTTGGTCACTTTTTCAAAACACATCAATGACATAATATCAGACCCACATGTCAAACAATGACATCGTGTAGGCCCTACCACATACGAGCCTGGATAACTGCCGAAGGACTGAATAGATATAAACGGTAAAGTTAAATAGAAAAAAATAAAGTCACGTGTTATTTCTCAATCTGCATGTTATCATTAACTGATACCACAACTCATTTGCATTATAAATAAAGCGGGCATTGACGAGCATAGTGTCATACATGCACATGATGGCTCCAATCATGTACTTATAAAATCAAATTAAAGTTGCATAGTAGGAAATAATCTGACGCAAAGAAATGGAGAAATATGATGTTAAAATGTTAAACAAAAATCTGATGGAAAATTTAATTGTAGCAAAGATGCAAAGCTAAATTGTTGTATATTTTTAAATTTTTTATATGCCAATCTTTGCTGGAAAAGATCTTTACAGATGAAAAAGAGATTTGAGGTAACCAAAATGCGATTCTACTGAAGGATGACGTGAATACCATGAACTGAACATGTGAGTAACGCGGAAGTTTAAAAGAAAATCACGACTAATAAGGCATGTGTTCACATTCAGAAACAGAGAGTTAAAATTTCTGGTTCACATAAGGAAAGAAAGTTTATAAAAATTAAATTCTCTAAACAGATTAATGCTAAGAGTGACAGAAAGAAACTGGCATTAATATACTTAACAACCATGTGTAAATGTATGCCGGGATATGAGGTGGAACACTTTCTTTCAGAAATGAGAGGACGGTAAACCGCATTTAAAAGAAAAATGCTTAGAAACAAAGAATGGTTCATTATTTTGCGTAACTGGAAAAATTTTACTAATGTTTTTTTATGAAAGATTGACTGACTTATTTTTACTGGTTATCAAACCATTAGAAGTTATTTATTGCCGAAATATATTTAGGAGTGTAAGAGTTTGCTTACAGTATTTGTTATTAAGAATAAAATACACATTCATGTCAATACATTACAGATAAATTTTACAACTGTTCCTAAAATTTGTGATTATATCATGCGAATTCGTTTTCCTACCCCCCACTATTTTTTATATCTCTCTCTAGAAATATAAGCTTACTAATATATCGATTCGGTAGTACATATACTAAGATTGGAACGATACAGAGAAGATTAGCATGGCTCCTGCGCAAGGATGACACGCAAATTCGTGAAGCGTTCCATATTTTTTGGATGTGCAGTGGATATCGACCCAGGACTAGAAATCGGAGAGACGAGTTGGAATTCCAGTTGAATTCATTGCATTCACTTACGCGCAAATACCCTTGGGAAAGGTATTAATCCGTCTCTTCCTTCCAGTTATGGGTTAAATAACGGGATAGATTGGGTTCTATAGCCTTGGCTAGCAACCAGTCTACCACAGAAAGCAATGGCAACCTACTGCGGGATAATCTTATTCCCAGTCTTTCGAGACATGATCGGCTAAGCTTGTTTCACGTATGGCACTTAACTGACTGAATATATTAAATGATTTTATGTGGACGTATTTCACAATCACTCCTGGGGTTTTCTTGTAATTTACAACAGAATAGAAGCAATTCTTTTTTCTTTCCAACACTGGTTTCTCTTTATGACCTTTCTACGCACTTTCTATTTCTTATTCTATGCCTCTCCATAATCTGGAATCTTTATTCCCTATGGCCACAATTGCAACTGACGGATGTCGTTCTGCGAGAACCGGGGAAGTTTCTCCGATTATTGCCAGGAGAAAAGAAGTCATACGGGCAAAATCTAGAGGGGCGGAACTAATTGAAATGGGAATCCTCTTGTACTGATGTCTTCACAGCGTGGTGTCGTGGAATAATTATAAGCGTTTGACCTATCAGCCTAAGATCCATTTGTTCGCAAACAGAAGCAAAGAATTTTTTGAAATCATTCTTGCGTGGAACTTACTGAAAATTGACAGGGTGGGTATTCATCAATTCAATAGCCAACCTTTAACGATTTTCCTATTGTCCACTCCACTTATTCTCTAAGCTTCGTCTGGCAACGTTTCTTTAGCGTCGAACTACTCGCCATTATTTCGAGATGAGAGACACGGTTTGTATATAAAAGTGTTCTGGTACGAATTCAGTAAACGAGTGAAGACATTTGTTCTCCAGGCGTCAGTGTAGGCTGCGGGCAGAATGAAGAGCGCATGCTGTTTTCAGGTTTTGGTGACAGGATCCAAAGAAGATCAATACTTCTATGAAATTCAATTCGACAAACCGAAAAATGGTAGAATAATGCTTGAAGGCAATTCGAATAGCTAGGAGCGTCGTTACAGCTTTTAAGATTTACCGTAAATTTACATATTGGAAAAGTTATGAAAGAAAAATTTGACAAAAGATAGAACATCCCTGCTGATAATCAAATGCTCATAATCCTTTTACTTGTTTGAATATTTCAAAAACTAGAAAATAATAATATCGATTAACACGGACATGTTTAAACAACAATGGAAAAATAAACAAAAATGTAAGTAAAAAAGATTAACCGATTGATTTTATGCTAAAATAAAAATCCCAAATAGAAATTTATATAATAAAAGAATTTAATTCTCGTCACAGTCAATTCTTTTTAAGTTTATTTCTTTTTCAATTAACCATTTTAAACCAGATGATATATAATCTAAACTTATTTATAAATGGAACTTTGTCTGTGTATATATATATATATTTGTGTGTGTGTGTGTGTGTGTGTGTGCGTGCGTGCGTGCGTGTGCGTGTGCGTGTCCGTTATCTATACATTCCTAAACGGCTGAACCGATTTTCTTGAAAATTTATACAGTTGTACTATAAGCGTCTGCGAGTGTTCTTAGCTAGGTTTTGTGTCGAGGTACCCCCGATAAATATCGAAAATCGATAATCGAAAAAATCAGGTTATAGAGGGGGTAGTCCGATTTAATCAAATTTGATACGCTCATAGACAAAGACATAGGAAACGATATTCAGAAGTTTCAAGGTTGCAGTTCTTATGGAAGTGCAAAAATCGATAATATATATATAAAAGGTAAGATATTTGTGTGTGTGTCTGTTTATCTGTTTGTATGTCCTTTATACAAATCCACAATTTTTATCCGATTCTCACCAAACTTCACACAAATATTCTTTAGGCTGAGTCTAAGCTCCAGGACCATGGATTAATTTTAAAGCTTTCATTACACCCGAGCAACGCCGGGCTACACTACTTGTAAATATATAAACATAAAAGACTGATTATATTTAAGCTTAACAAACATTTTTTCTGATTACAGAAGGATCGCTAGAACTTAATGTGAATTGTACTCTAAAACCTTTAGGTTAGAATATAAGTGGTCTTTCCTCTATAATGTGAATTTTTCCTGGTTTTAGAAACTGGATCATTGTCGGTGCTTTAATAAATATTCATCTATCGCCAAATCAGTTGTTTTAACGCACCCTTTCAAATGGTTCTTCCCAATATTGGTTGTTACATGACGAATTATTTTTACTTTCAAACACTGAACAGTTATGTGTGTGTAGTTAGATATTGCCTTCAATACATTACCAAAGTGATATATTGAGGAACTGGAGGATTCTCGCGGATCCATAGCGTGGACAATGGATTAGCAGAGAGATAAGACCTTTTCACGCCCACCGAAGTCTGTCTCATTAATCTGGTACTGAAATCACCAGTTCACGATCTACGCATAGAGACACGCCATTTCTGGGGACTATACTCTTGGGATTTACAAACTGTAAAATTTTTGCACGAATGCGAATCTCTAAAACACCTTTCGGATATCAATTTTCGCACAAAACGTACTGGGAGATTAACTGTTTTATTCTGGTACACTATGAAATGGCAATTCAGTTAACCTACAAGGAATTTAGAATTGAACCCTATATTAAATTTGCGGGGAAATAGAAACGAAAAAAGTCTACCTCCGTAGATTACATAAAAAGTTCAGTTTCTAATTCCCTGTAGATTACCCGGATGGACAAATACCTGATGAAGGCAGGACAAACAACCAAAACGTTGTAATAACAACAACCAATATATGAGACAATAGAATGCATGAAAATAGTATAAATAAATAAAATAACATTTCTGAAACGTTACATTTTTTTAGGAAGCTTAGGATATGGTCTCCGAACGATAAATTCGTAAGATAATTTTTTGAAATCAGTTCTAATTGTTTTAAACATCCGACCGTGTCATCCAACGGGAGAGTGCCTGTTCACACATGCACATCGAGTTCTTATCATCTATAGTATCAAGTTATATCATTTCTGTTCAACCGGACATTCAAAATACACTGGATCTTTTCCGAACATCTTGTATAACCTAAAGTCTTCAACTCAATTAAATAAATACTTTCTCGCTTGAGTAGGATACGTTTAAAATGATCGTGACTATTTCTGACCCTCAAATATATAATTTTGCTTCTTAAGATGAATATACATTTCATTTTCCTCTTTTTGTCAGAAAAGAAATACTGGCGTAATGTGAACCGTCACTTAGACTGATTGCTGAATGCTTGAGCGGATCTTTTCTTGATACAAGATTTTAACTTTGAATGATCAGATGCACGTCGATACAAGACTAACTCTAAATGAGATCACGCTCCATCAACAACTGCATCGTTATTTTCAATGGCACATCAATTTGCGGAAAAAGTTAGTGAAGGTTGGATTAAAAGAATGAAAATGTTTAAGGAAAAGAACAAGAGAGGTGAGATGGAAAAGCTGACGTGTAAAAAAAAGGACCAGGTGTAATGAATGTAAGATCGATGAAAGAAAGAGAGGAGAAAAAAAAAGAAAAGAAAAAAAAGCAATGCAAAAGAAATAGTAAAACGGACTGGTTAACAAAAGCAAGACAAATGAAAGAGATAAAAGTGAAATTGATGAACAGAAAGAAAGAAAAACAGAAAATAATAAATGAACGAGAAAACAGGAGAAGCAAAGCAAACGAAACGAGAAAAGAGAGCAGAATTCGTATAGATGAGAAGAAATGATGGAAGAAGGAAAGAATGAATGAACAAAATAAAAAGAAAAGAAAAAGAAAGACATTAGAATTAAATAGAAAGAAAAATCGTATAAACGCATAAAAGACAAAAAGAAATAAAGAATTATAATTGGAGTAGATAGATCTATCTATCGCCCGGTTCACACTCCACCCACGTCTATTGAACAGGTTAAGAGGCTCATCTCTTGTTCCCTGTTTAGGATGTGGTTTCCGACTTTCTCTTTTCCAATCTTTTCACTATTACGTAGACCCCTGCACATCAGTGGCGTTACCGCCTTGCTCGGGGTGATACGATTAAAAGAAAATATAAATGTTTAGAAAACAGAAGTAAAGTCAACGAAATAAAACGAAGTAGCAAAAGAAAACAAATAAACGACGAAAGAAAGGGAGAACAAATTACTCACGAGTAGAAGGAACTAAAAATGGCAACAGCAAGTCAGAATTTATGAGAACAGAATTTTAAAAAATGGATGGTGATAACGAAAAATGAAAATAATAAATTGTGAATATTGAAAGCATCGAACAAAAGAAAAGGACGACAGAAAGAATGAAAACAGCACGAAAAGAAATACTGAAAGAAATAGAATAAGATCAGGAGTATAATGAAGGAAAAGGTCACAATAAAAATACAATAAAATAAGAGCGAATCAAAGCAAAATGAGTGAATAGAAGAAAAATGTTGAAACCTCAGTGGAGTCAAAAATTAAGGGAACCGAAGAAAGAAAACTAAATACGACATATTGACGACAAATATAAGATCTGGAGAAAAAGCAGAGAAAGTAAAGTGAAGTGAAACCTAATTGTATTTTTATACGTCAAAGTGAAAAAGGGATGTTTTAGACAAAAAACTACAATGAAATTACGTTGGAGGAAAAAAGTCAACAGAAATAAAACAAAAACAAACAATATCCAAGTAAAGAAAGATAGTGACAATTGCTAGTTTTTGTATCAATTATTGCATTAAAGCAGAAAGGAAAATGATGAATAAAAAAAGACGAAAATAATATGAACAGGAGATATAATGCAAAAAAGAGCTGGGTTTTTCTCGAGATTCGGGTAACATTTAAAAAAGGCGGCGAATAAAAAAGATGCCACTCTAATTGGATCTCTTATTAATGAAGTAAAATATTTAAAAAAGCATTGGCAATAAAAACCGAGCAGAGGATGGGATCGAAGATTATAAGTTGGGATTGAGGAAGTGTTTTAAAAAAAATCTGTCAAAGCATGAGAACACGGTCTGTTTCACATAAGTAATACTTGGAAAAAAACGAAAAAAAAAAAAAAAACGACGGCAAATAAATGAAAATGACAATGCACAAAAAATTTAGAAAGAGATGTCCTAAACAGGAAATCTGTGCACACAATCCTGGAAAATGTAATATAGAATATATACTGAATATGTCCTTTTAAATATTTATTCTGTATTTTTTTAAACGCATTCGATATGTTTGGAATAAGATCATTTTTTAAAAAGAATGTATGCATTATTCTTTCAACGACAACAGAGAGAGAGAGAGAGAAAGAGAGAGAGAGAGAGAGCAATCAACAATACACAGAAATACCGACGGACCAGAAATATTGAAAACCGAAGTGGAAGCTACATTGACCAAAGTGAACAGAAACAAAGCAGCAGGACCAGACGTTAGTGTAATAGAGATGCTGACACTCTTAGACAGCTTCGGCGTAAACATGATCACAGAAATAATAAATCTATAAAAGTGTCGACATACCGGACAGCGTAAACAGATCAACTGACAAAACTCATCGTCCGGATCCTGAGGAACAGAGCATGAAGTAGAATCGAGCCTGAGATAAGACACGAACAATGCTGTTTCGTTAAAGATACCAGAACAAGGGATGCGACATTCATGCTCAGAATGCTATCTGACAGAAAAATACAAATTCAGAAAGACCTTCATCTATGCTTTATAGACTACACAAATGCATTTGACAAAGTACACCACAAAACTCGTTCGAGCTTCTCGGCAACCAACCTCTATATATTCGGGAAACTCATAAAGATAACCAAAAATATACATTAGTAGTAAATCACCCGCATATTGGCGGGAAATGAATGGAGATGTATACAAAAAAGAAAAGGGTCTAAGACAAGAATATGTTTTCTCACCGGATCTATTCAAGCTGTACAGAGAAACAATTATGAGAGAGATAAAGTCCTTGTCAGATAAAGTCATTATCGGCCACAATCTCAATATAAGAATGATATGAATCAGTGCCGATAGCAGACACGGAAAAAATGCAGGAACTCCAACAGAAGGTAGAAAGAGAAAGCAAAAATGAAGAACTGGGCATAAATTTCAAGAAAACTGAATGTATGATCATCAGCAAAAAAAAAGACCCCCAAATACTATCTAAAGGTCGGGTAAACTAAAATCAAACAAGTAAAGAAACTTAAATACCTGGGAAGCGTGATGACAGAGAATGGAAAGTGCGACACTGAGATCCAGATATGCATTTGCATGGCTCTAGGCGCATTTCAAAAGCTAACCAGAGTACTGAAAGACAAATTTCTAATTACAACCAAAGAAAAGAGTGCTGGAGTGCTATGCGATATCTGTCCTTCTGTATGGCAGTGAATGTTAGACGATACAGAGGAGGATTGAAGCAGTAGAAAAGTGCTTATACAAAAGGAGGTTGAGGATACCATGGACTGATCACGGAAACAACTACAGTGTAGGAGAATATGCAAACAAGAAGAAAACTCATATTAACATCAATATGACACAGATGAGGTTCCAGGGCCAAAAATGAGGAAGGAGGGTCTAGAGAATTTAATATATACAAGACGAATAAAGGGAAAAATAGAGTGAGGAAAGGAGATATTTTTCATGGGCTTGGGCAAATGTATGACGGGGATAGATTTGGGAGAGATTCGAAGAGAAAGAATATTAAGAGCGAGAAAGGACAGGGGCAAGTGGAAGTCCATGATTACCTTCCTTCTGAAGGGACACGGCACATAAAGAGGTCTCTCTATTAATCTCCTATTATAAAATAACAGAAATAGGCTAACTGGATGTGTACACACACACACACACACACACACACACACACACACACATACGTATATATATATATATATATATATATTTGCGCACCAATCATTCATTTAGACATGTTTCGTTAAAAACGACCGACAAGAAAGATTTTATTAATTTTTTATTTAATTTTTAGAGTATTCTTGCATGTTTTCTTTTTGCTGGAGATAATGAATGCAAAAATATTCCATATTTTTTTTACTTTCCAAGCGCTTTCATTCTCTTCACAGGCTATTTTGTAGGAGGTTATTTTTCCGGTGTTTTCGTCTAAAAAATTCGTCTTGTTTTTAATTAAGATAAATTTGGCTAAAATAAAATATGTTGATGATTCCTGGTGTCTTATTTTTAATATCGGAGCCAGCTGTTGCATGGTTGTTGGCTTTTTGATGTTTGTTATATCCAATGACTTGAATCAAACAGTTTTGCGTTCGATACCTGGTTACAGCAGTGGTGAACAAAAACTTTGAGAGCTGAATTAAAGGAATAAATAAGGTATTCAGAATTGACATGACTTACAGAACAAGAACAGTCTTCTCCAGAGATTGAAATAAAAGTTCAGCACAAATTTGCAATAACCTGAAGATGGTCGCAGCGAACAACGGCCGAAACATTGTGAATATGGCAATATAAATGAGGACAACAGTCCGAACAATGTAAATAATCAAATATTTTTATAGATTCCCTTATCCCCACGTTAAATATTTGAGCTAAACAACTTATATTGCAATAACAATTATAAATATGCATCCTGCTGGTTATTTTAAGAAGATATGAAAAAATAATGAATTTGATAACTTTTTCCATTTCACTGTAACAAAAGTTAAACACTTTTATCTTTGCTTCATTTTTTCATTCTTTTTTTTTCCTGAAATCAGTTTGTGTTCTTATATATCTTTTCCGCCTTCCGCGCGATCAAACCGTAGTTGACTATTCTTTTTGTGGTATTCACATGGTGTAACGGTCGGGCTAAGAAACTATCATGCAGGATTATAATAACATAGTATATATATATATATATATATATATATATATATATATATATATAAACGATTCGTGTGTAAAATTTTGTAACATACATGAGCTGATTCATGCCGACTTCGGGTTTGATGAAAGTACCGTTATGATGCCCATAACCCACAGGGATTAATTTCAATCTGCTTGGCAAAATATCTTTTCATCAGTAAATCACTGAAAAAGCAACAATAAGCATTATCAAAACTCAGCACTCCCTCTCTCTCTCCCTCTCTCTCTCTCTCTCTCTCTATATATATATATATATACACACACACATATATATATTCATCTTATTATTCTTCATGTGTTGTGTCCCTTCATGACGTAGGCGATTATGAATTTTCATTGAGCTCTGTCGCTTGTCGCTTTCAAAATTCTTCCTCTTAATATTTCTCCCAAACTCAGGCCTGTCATCCGTTTGCTCAGGCGTATCACGTAGCCCACGCGCTTACTTTCCTTTGTCTCTCTTTCCATCTATCCATCCTGGGAGTATTCAATTTTCCCGGATCTCCTTTTTCATTACATGACCCAGACGCCTCATCCGCCTCTTCAATATATTAAGTATGTGTTTTCTTCTCGTTTCCATCCTATCCAACACCTCGTTGTTAGTCACGTACTCATTCCATGGTATCCCAGCATCCTTCTAGAAAACTAAATTTCTGCTGCATGAAGCCTCTTTGTCATCCTTAAGGAGATCGTCCAACATTCACTACCATCCAGAAGGACAGATATCACATAGCATTTCTTCTTTGTTTTCAATAGGATTTTCCTGTCTCTCTGTACTCTGGATAGCCTTTGAAATGCGTTCTTGGCCATACCAACGTGTCTTTGGGTCTCAATATTGCACTTTCCATCCTCTATCAGCACGCTTCCCAGGTATTTAAATTACTTGTTTTATTCTAGTTTCTTTGTCGGGGTTTTTGTCAAATGCCTTTGCGCAGTCTATGAAGCAAAGATAGAGGTACGTCTGCATTTTGATTGCTCTTTCAGATAGCATTCTGAGCATGAATATCGCATTTTTTGCTCCGGTATTTAAAAAAAACACTCTGTTCTTGTCCTATCCGTGGGTCAATTCTGCTGCACGCTTTGTTAATCAAAATCCGGATGATGAGTTTTGTTATGTGGCTCATTAGGCTGATTGTCCGGTGGAGTTCACATTCTTTGAACCTTGGCTTTTTAGGTAGTGCTATGAAAATTTATCTCCGGTATATCGCCGCTTTTTTAGATTTCGTTATTGAGTAGATCTTTTGTCCTGTTAATTCCCTTATTTGTTCATGCATATTAATCTTATTTATTTTAATAATCTATAATCTACTTTTGCATTGAGATCTCCCATGATGATTCTGATACGTTGTGATTTGCACTGTTCCTTGGCATAATCAAGCATGGAGTAGAAAGACACGAATTCTTTTTCTCTACTTTGGGTTACATATACCATTAATATCGATATACTGAGAAGGCTTCTCTTTCAGTTTAACTACTACAATTCTTTCAGATATCTGGCAGTATCCCATAATGCATTTCCTTGTGTCTTTATCCAGTATAATGCCGACTCCTTTTTCTTTTCATTATTTTCACCTCCTGCGTACATAATTCTGGGGTCCTCACTGATGAAATCTCCATTGTTTGGTCATCTCTTTTCACATATGCTTAAAATATTTATGTTTAATCTAGTCATTTCTTGCTTCCCATTTTCTAGCTGTCCACTGTTGTTCATGGTTCTGACATTCCACGTCCTAAGAGTTACTATTTTTTTGTTTTAAACAGTCACAGGATAACGATCAAGTGACACCTGTCGCTCATGCCTTACATTTCGGGTGAGAGATAAATTCTGGAGAAATTTGTGCCGTTAATGCTAATGCTATGGTATTCTATTAAGATGGATCGAAGTTAGCAATAAATAAAACAGAGTTATTGGTGAAATTTTATTGAGTTCCCTATTGATTCATTTATTTTAGTCATGCCAGTTATGTATAAAAAATGATATCGCCCAAATGGCCGCTAAAACTCTATCGGTACACCGCCACTCAATGGGCAATTTTTTTTTGACGTCTCTGCGTAGTTGCTCCTCGGTCTCACCAGTATGCCTTATTATCTCATCCTTCAGCTGTTGAATTGTTGTTGACTTGTTTGCATAGACCTTACGTTCGAAATGACCGAAAAGGAAGAAGTCTAAAGGCGTCAAGTCGCTCGGTAGTGGTGCCCAAATGACATCATTTTTTTGAAAGATGATGTGACCTGGGATCTTCTTTTTCAATAAAGCCATTGTTGCATTGGCTATGTGGCACCCACCTCTTGGAACCACGAAACTTCGACATCCATAGCATTCAAGTCAGGCCATAATTGCCATGACTCAACACCATCCAGTAGTGAAAGCAATAAAATTTCAGTAATAACATTTTAATTTACTGCTAACCTAGATCTGTCTAAATAGAAGACCTTATATATATATATATATATATATATATATATATACTAGCAGCATAGCCCGGCATTGTACGGGTGCAATGTAAGCTTATATATATATATATATATATATATATATATATATATATATATTATCAATTTTCTACACTATTGTAAGAACTGCAACCTTGAAACTTCTGAATATCGTTTCTTATGTCTTTGTCTATGAGTGTATCAAATTTGATTAAAATCGGACCACTCCTTCTATAACCCGATTTTTTCGATTACTGATTTTCGATATTTATTGGGTGTAAACCTAGCTAAGGACACTAACAGACGCTTATAGTGCAACTGTGTAAATTTTCAAGCAAATCGGTTCAGCCGTTTCGGAGTCTATACGTAACGGACACACACACACAGACACACACACATACACACACAGACACACCCACATCCACACACACAGACAAAGGTCCATTTATAATAAAGTTTATATATATATATATATATATATATATATATATATATATATATATTCTCCTGTTATACATGTTTTGCTGAATACGCTTATTCCTCAAAAAGTAAACTGCTAAGTACTTTTAAAGGAACGTTTAGGAATACTAAACTGAATAAAAGTTTTAGCAAATATTCAATGGTAATTTAATTCGATAGTTATATATATATATATGTGTGTGTGTGTGTGTGTGTGTGTGTGTGTGTGTGTAAAGGGGACGTGCGCGTTTGCATTCATGTAGATAAAAACGATAAGATGAAAGTGCAGATATTTTGTGATTCATAAAATTATCAAAGACGAAAGGCCTTTAAACTTGCTGAATTCATCTTCAGAACTGCAGTTTGAGATTAATATATATCCTTCTAAAGCAATATCCAAAATCATTTAATCATGATTCTTCCAACAATATTAAATACTTTTCATGTCCGAGAAAAGAAGAAAACGTTATTATCTGACGAGCTACGTTCTTGTTATTAATTCGATCCTGCAGTGAAGGCGTCAAGTGGAATCTTGGGATAGGATGCGATATTTTGATCTGTTAATCTCTGACCCTCGAGTTTAGCTCCATTGTCTGCTGATCGATCAAGAAGAATGTCGAATTTCATACATGAGTGATCTTCTGTTGTTATTATCTACTCGATTTTCCTCAGAAATGATGACGTCCCACGAGGGCTCATATTTGCGTCTTTATACGCAGACATAATCAAAAGAATAAAGATATCGCCTTCACATAACGGAGAAGCCCATCAAGAGAAATTTGTCTGCTTCCCTGTTTGGTCTGATCAGTCCATCATAGATTCCGTCTCTATCCTATCACACACACATTAAACACTTGTTGTATTGTCTATATGTGTTTCCTCGTGTAACTTCAAACAGGATATACACAGACGCAATTAAAAAGCACACATAAATAGATTTTATCCAACAAGACAAAGAATATGTAGATCATCAATAAGATATTGATATTTAGTTATATAGATATATGTAAGATAAATATGTATAGAGAGACTCATGTAATCATACATTATTTTTACGTGCTATTCAGACTCAAAATGTTGGTTCATTTTGATTACTTAGTATTTGGCCACAATACTTTATATTTTAATCAGCATTAGTGTGGTGGATAATTTCGTTATTGACATGGCGTTTGCAAACGACCTATTTCATATACACTGTTGGCTAAAATCTTTAGGCCAACGAAAATAAGAACAAATAAGCCACAATATTTTATATTTAAATATACGTTAGTATGGTGAGCAATGTCATTATTTTTTAATAAACTGTTTAATATACACTGCTGGTCAAAAGCTTTAGGCCAATGAAAATAAGAAAAATTATATCTCTTTTGTGTCGTTAAACTCGATCACTTATTTGAGTTGAGTTTTGAAGAATAAAAATAAAAATAAAAATTTTTAAAATTAAAACTTTTTTCAATTTCATAATAAAAATTTGAATAATGAAAAATTAGGCTAAATATTAGCTAGTCAAACATAAGTGTAGGGCTATTTTTAAGCGAAGCTTTAATTGGTAAACACCTAACGAAATCTAGTTATTTGTGTTCAAGCATTAGCGCAGCCAACATCTCTTAGTGGTATTTCCTGCGTTACATTAGGTAAAAACATAGCAATGTATGATAAATTGACAATGTCTGAACTTGGCTGAATTATCTGGCTGAAAAAGTAACGGTCTTTTTCAACATGGTGACATTGGATGTCGTAAAACTGCAGTAGCAAAATTCTTAAAAGACCCTGAAGGATACGGAACGAGAACCCAAGGAAATTTCGTCGAGGTTGAGCAGTAGGATTAGACGAGTTTTCCAGCAAGATACTAAATGGTCATCGAAACCAATTAAGGCCCTTACGGACGCAGAATGAAGCTCAAGATTAAAAAAAAGAGGTATCTATGACAGAAAAGAATTTAAAACCCGTAAACATCTTTGAAGTCCACGCCTCATTTCATAGCACCAATCAGCTGAGTTAATCCCTAAATATGGGACAAGGAAAAGTAGAGGTATGTTTTGTTTTCTGATAAAAAAAATTAACCCGGATGATCCGGAGGCTTCCAACGTTATTGACGCTTTAAGTATTTTCTACCGGTTACATTTTCTACATGATACTATGGAGAAGTTTCCACCATGACCTAGGGAGCCATCTCCTTCCAAGGATCAATAGAGCTGCAGGTTATATAGGTGCATCAAATCCCAGCTGGTTACATTAGCATGTTTTAGATATTAACGTTAAAGCCTGAAAGAAATCCCTTGTGCGAATATTAATGGGTGTCTCAGCAAGACATCGATGCTATCGATAGTACTCACAGAACAAACGATCTTCCTGGCGAATAACGTGATTGTTTTGGACCCTCTAGCGTGTTTTCCCGGTGTGAAACCCATTGAAAATATTTGAGGTCATGTAGCAAGTGAAGTCTATAGATATGGGCGTCAATTTGAAAGATAGCTTGATCTTCATCACTTGAAATTCCAGCTAGCCTTCTGCAGACTTTGTATCAAACATACCAAAGGAAATTTTTGATGCTATTCACAATAACGGTTAGGAACATACTAATGACATCTTTCGGGTATTTTCTACATGTTTACAATTTCTTTTAGGTACATTCTTTAAATTTTGACCAGCTAGTATATAGCTGAATTATCCAGTATTCAATCTTGCCGTGTTACATGATAAAAATATTTTTATCTTTACTTTTCTTATTTCATACTTTGAATCTCTTCTCAAAAAATGTTTGATTCGAACAATGCAAAAAGTATTTTTTTTTTATATTCAATTGTCTCAGGTTTTTGGTCAGCAGTATATTACAGTATATTACTGAATATTTTCTTGTCTTTTATTTTATTTTTTTGCGTGCGAATTCTGCATTTATGGGATAAATACAAATAGAAAATAAACGAGAGATTTTATTTTAAAAACATTGAATAAAAGTGATAATATTATTAAATGCAATTTTCAATCATACAAAATTCAAGTATGCAAAATTCATTTTATTATATCTGAACATATATCACTGCTTATAAATTGCACGAATGTTTTAGCGAAATCTAGAAACTCCTTGTAGTTACTTGACAATTATGTTCAGAATGCTACGTGATTAATTTTTAAAGTTGAATATATTTCTTTTAAAATATTAGGAAGAAAAATACATATACATATAGGTGAAGATATATACATACATATATATATATATATATATATATATATATATATATATATATAACATTGTTTCCATACCAAAGCAATTTTGGGACAATTAATGGCAAAGATCCCCAAAAATTCTTGCGAGACGTCTCTCCTTCTATAGGACTTAATCGTCCAGAAGTGATTTTTCGTTTAATTGGAACAAACGTTACCTTATATATATATATATATATATATATATATATATATATATATATATATATTGAAAAACTTAATGCAGTTATTAATAAGAAGATTTGAAAATTTAAGATATGTAAGCTGTCGCAACACTGATATCACTCCATATATGAACTTTTAGACCGCCATCCTAATTTAACATCTCCACCTAAACTCAGAAATTCCGTTTACTATTTGTTTAATAATTTACTCAAAAGGAATAGATACGTTGAACTGTTATCCGTTTTACACTTCTCTTCAGTATTTTAGACAGGAATAGCCATATTTCTATATTTTTGCCTTGTGTATTATAATGCAACTGTATTAAACTGACCTTGGTCGCAGTTTCTTGGAGAGAGAGGGTCATCTGACGTAATCAGAAGATTGACAACGCCAATGTGTGTCTGTGTAAGTGCGTGCGGATTGCGAGAAATAGAACAAGTTTAAATACATTTCCAAACACAAATATAGATCCATAGGAACAGATAGGGAGAAAAAGATGGTACCAAAATATTTGATATGTTTGATCAATGCTTGTTAAAAGAAATGTCTTGCTTTCCTCTGTAAGCAGTACCGTTTGAGAAATAACATTCGCCGCAGGTAAAGCATTTTCTTAGAAAAGTAGGTTTAATTATGAAGATATTCACCCTTTTTAACATGTAATTGTATTTTTATGATGATTATAATTTCGATGATGATGATGATGATGATGATGATAAAGAAATTTTGCCAAAAAACAATATTTTTCTTATTATAAGAAAAATATGGTAATACATCTTTAACATCGCGCAATTATATAATAAAGCATCAAACCTATCTTTCTGACTCAGAGTTTGGAAGAAAACATTTCAGGGGGTAAGACAATAAACCATCTAAATCTCTAACACAATATCTGCTAGACGGTAAGTTGAAACTAAAGGGGCCTATTTTCTTATTTTAATATATATATATATATATATATATATATATATATACACATTCTAACTACTGACGCATGATACATCATGCGCTAAAAGTCTGCCTCCTTCTGCCGAGCGCCCATAGCTCAGAGGTAGAATCGCCGACTGACGCCAATTCGGTTGTGTTTTAATCCTGGGTGAAAGCAATCGGATGTCTAACCGTACAGATGAGCTGTGATACAGCGAAACAGATCTGTCTGCGGATGACTATATATATATATATATATATAAGAGGATATAAGAGGTATCTCAATAAATCCCGGTCCTGAGAAGTAGATGTCGCAACTAATAAAAAACACATATAATCTTTATGAAGTAGAAACTTCCAAATGGCATGTGACAAAAGTTGGGTTCAATCGAAATATTAGTTTACTGTTCAAGCATAGAAATAGCTCGATAAGTGTTATTCGGGCGATGCTGCGTCGGAAACAAAGGTTAAGAGGTAGTATGCTGAATTTAAAGGCGGTTGTACAGACACAGATGATGCCCAAAATAGGCAGTTGTTCGGGGAAATACCAAAAAGAAAAACAAATCCACAAACTCGCTTTGACCGATCGTAAACCTAAGTTGGCTGAGATAGGAGAAGAGTTGAACATATCCGAAGGAAGTGTATTTACCATTTTGCATGAATATTTGTCAGTGTCAAGCTGTATTCAAAGTGGGTGTCGCGTCGACGATTCTGAGCGTTTTTGCAACAGGTCAACGCAACAAGAACGAGTTTTTGCAAATAATAGATGAAACATGGATCCCCCACTTTACTTCAGAGTTAAATCGGCAGTCACCTGAGTGGACCGCAGCAGGTGAAACCCGTCCAAAGGGACCCAAGACGGAAACATTAGCAGGCAAAGTTTAGGCCTCCGTAGTTTTGGATGTGCAAGGTATTTTGTTCATCGATTATCTTCAGAAAAGAAGAACCATCAATAGCGAATATTAAATAACATTATTGGTACGTTTGAAGGAAGAAATGGCCGAAAACAGCCACAAATGAAGAAGAAAAAGTAATCATTCACCAAGACACTGCGCCGTATCACAAGTCGATCGCAATGATGGCAAAACTATATGAAGTGCACTTCGAATTGCTTCCGCATTCACTTTGTCCTCCGTATCTGACCACTTCCAAGCGACGACTGCTTGTTTGGCAACTTCAGAAAAAGTTCGAGAAAAAAGAGATTTGGTTCCAATGAAGAAGGGATACCGGAAACGGAGGCGTATTTTGAGGCCAAAGATAAACCGTTTTAACACAATGGCATCAAATTGTTAGAGACGTCTTGGAATGAGTGTATCACCCTAGAAGAATACTATGTTGATGAATAAAGTCGAGTTTTGCCGAAAAGCTTTGTTTTTTAATTAGGTCAGGGATTTATTTTTTGTTTTTTTTGTTTGTTGGTTTTTATTATTCAAAATTCCATTTTCAATGCTAAATAATGGTAGGAGAAAAATTGTTTGATATACAGTGCAGTTCTTATAGCTATGTCACTATGATATTGTGATTTAAATAGTATTTATGTATTTTTAACCAAAATTATTCTTAAGGATTCTTGTAAGTTATAGGTTAATAATTTTTTCTATTGCACAATTATAACCTGATAGGCAGCATGTAAAGCGTCTACTCAGAGAAGTGGTACTATGGCCAATATAGGTAACTGATGACAAAAAAACGCAATCTTGTACAGTACATTGAAAATCATTCACTACATTAGTCATCGCAAGTTTAGATTTGAGAAGGACTCTACACAAGAAGTTCGTTATTACATCTATTTTATATCTTTCGGGTATTGCCTATTATAGTTTGGAAGACAAGAGATCATACTGATGGATTTTATTTATAAACAGAAGTGATAAATTCATTGGTTTTTAGCTCTATATTGGTGTCAAGAAAAGGAATTTTGTTATTGTCTGAATTTACTGGCCGTAGAAAATCTTTTTACTAATATCCCAGTTGAAGAAATATTGAATATAATTATCGACTGCGTTTACAAACGCTCATCTTTCCCTCATCCAAAAATCCAACCAGAAATTCTTCTATTACAAATTATCGGTGTCAGTATAGGAAACCCGTTGGGTCCTATTCTTTCGAATGTTTACATGTCCTATATTGAAAACAAAGTTTGATACAACCGACAAACCGGAAATTTATATATAATGTATGTTGACGATATTTTTCTTTTGTTAGAAAAATATGGCTGAAACCATAAATCTAAAATTCAATTTTGAAAATAACTCACACACACACACACACACACACACACACACACACACACATTTTGCAAATTAATTGAAACAACTGCTTTAGTTTCATTTTTTCCTATACGGTCAGTTTCAGGCACACAGGAGAGACCGGGGGTAATCGATTTTTTTCTCCAGATTAGATCATTTGAACTTGTGTTCATTTATGAATCTATTTTCTAGGTATGTGATAAAATTTGTTTGACCTTGAAAAATATTGCCTCACTCGTGATTGCATCAGATTTTTATCACGACCAGACACCATTGAGTTGAATGTCGATTAGTTGTCCTACGGCCACTGTTTGCGATGGAAACATAGAAAAATTTACAGAGAGATTGCTGGTATAGTTGTTATCAATCTTTCAACTGTCAGTCGGGTCATAAAGGCGAAGAAACACAGTAGGTTCATCAGTCCCAAAAGTAAAGGAAAATGCAGTCGTGAAAGAAAAACAAGGCAAGAGACGACGTATACATGATCAGATAAAGTTGGAAATCTCCTACTAAGACATGATTCGTCTTCAATTAATATCACAATATATATATATATATATATATATATGTGTGTGTGTGAGTGTGTGTGTGTGTGTGTGCGCGTGTGTGTGTGTACGATATCTTTGTGTGTGTACGAATATCTTTGTGTGTGTGTCATAGCATAATGTAACAGGGCAAAAAATAAAAATAAAAACCAAGCGTAATCTTAAGTGAAAATTTCAACTTTTAACAATTTTGATCTCTCTTAATGACATATCGAACATATTTACATGGCTGTTTACATTCCACCATGTTTCCCTTCATTTAGGTTGGAAAGATGAATTATATGAAATTGACCGCTGAAAATAAATACGAAACGGAACGTGGTAAAATCAAAAACCTTTTTATTCATAAACACAGCTTGATCTGTTTGCTCCAAGCATTCACTGGTAAGACCGGATGTGCTTACAAACACCAGCATAATCACATAATCAACATTATTTAATTATATCATACTATATATATATATATATTTATATATATATATATATATATATATATATATATATATATATATATTCATTGTTCTATTTTTATATTGAGCACTGTTTTAAATTAATGTTTTGAATGTTGTAAATATTTAAATATTTTCTTCGTTCTTAATTTATTTGGGTATATATATATATATATATATATATCATTGAATATTTCACGAAATCAACTGTCTACCCATCTATTTAAGTAGAGGGAAGAAAAAATGGATTCATGCCTTTTGCAAACATTTCAGTGTGAATTGGACGCAACAGACTTAACACACTTTTCCGATTCCAGTTTGAGCGGCAACAGTAGTTAAACTACCAATATATTCCGTGGCACACAATACACAAATGAAAATACATCAGGTTTGTGATATAGTTTTTTCTAGCATTATTACTATAAAAAATGAAAGTGTCATTTACGTATGGGTCGGTATTTCAGGGCCAAATATAACAGCGCTTTCTGCAAAATGTTGAACACTGGCCTTCTGTTAGAATCAGTGAGTCTGTCGAATAAGTCTATCGAAGTTAATTTTACAGCACTGTTCGAGCAGAAGAATTATGGCGTACTGGACGTGTCACTTCCCAGTTTACGTCAAAACTGAACATTCAAAATCATCCCTCAGATATCTGTGTGTACGTGTACGTCCGTACATACGTACGTATGCTGATAGGGAGAAGCACTATACATGGAAATAAGTAATGTACAGTCGCTGATATTTTAAGCCTTAAATTACAGCACACTGTTTATATATGCGATCACCTTTTTATTCTTTTTATTCTACATTTCATTCGACATAAATCTAGCTTATATATACAGGTATTTACGTATGTATATATGTATGCATTTATATAAGTTTGCTCTCTCTCTCTCTCTCTCTCTCTCTCTATATATATATATATATAGAGAGAGAGAGAGAGATAGATAGATAGATAGATAGATAGATGTATGTATGTATGTATTTATATGTGCGCGTATATTTTTTGTGTTGTGGTGTAGTTTCGTTAAGCATTACGCCATTTTGCATTTTGCGTTCCAGTTTGAACGTTTTGACATCATTTAGCATATAAAATCTTGTCTACTTCATTAACATCGTTCTGTTGTCTCAGACATTATCAAGATCAAGACGATATCCTATATATATATAGGAACGATGTTAACGAAGTAGACAAGAGTTTATTTGCTACGGTTTTGATGTCAATCTAGAATACCGTAGTCGCAATATTGCAGTGAAATACAGTGAAAAACTGCTTCCTAAGTGCTCAATACAATCAGAAGAAAGTAGAGTGAAAATATACTCACTAAATTAAGAATCCACTCCAAGCTACCCATGTTTGAACCGTTAGACATCGTCAGAAACCACAACAGAAACAAATTAAATGACCCCCAGATGTTATTCGAATAAAAACTAAATGACTTACAATGTTGAATTTTTCTGCCACTTCAAATAAAATGTTAAAAGGGAAACTGCAACGAATAAAGAGAAATACTATAAAAGCTGCTAGACTTGAAAAACCTATTTATGTTTAAAGAGAATGTTTCTTTATAAACTAGCAGTATAGCCCGGAGTTGCTCGGGTGTAATGAAAGCTTTAAAATTAATCCATGGTCCTAGAGCTCAGACTCTTTGGACGTTGGCACAAAAGACTAAAAAGCAATAGCTGTTTCCAGTTAAAGCAAAACCGTACACTAAAAGAAAAATGAATATAAGTTAAATTTTGATTTCCTGATACGGAAATCAAATAAGTAAACTGAATTTTGAAGACTAAATAAGTTCTCTGAGTAAATGGTATCATGGCTGAGACTAAGAACTACAATTACAGGGTGTAAACGATAAATTGGCAGTTTGAGATCTCAGACTTTAAACCTTGATAAAGAAGGGACATTTAAAGACATTTAAGATTTGCGTATGTTTATTTAACTGTTTTATTAAATTCAAACATTTTATTCTATGCGTCCACCTTCTGCGTCCACAACTTGCTGAATGCGAGCCCTAAAAGCACGACAGGCCTTGACAACTAACTCTTTCTTGATATCGCGGAATGCTCGCCTTACGGAGGTCTTCAGTGAGGCCACACTGTTATGGGGGCGAGCATTAGAGACTTTCTCAACATCGCCCCATAACCAATAGCCACAGGGGTTCAAATCTGGCGAACTAGAGGGCCAGATATTTGAGGGTACAAAAAACGGCAACTCTCTCTTCAAGAAGTCTGCACTGTTTTTGACCCATAAGCAGGTGCAGAGTCCAGGATGAATATCATTTTGTTGGGATCATCGTTCTTCTTAATCCAGGGTAAGAGAACTTCCTCCAGAATCTTCAGATATTCCGCCATATTGATCTTCAGGCCAACTTCAATGAAGTAACGGGGCATGACTTTCCCATCGCTGGCAATAGCTCCAAACACCATGACAGAGACAGGGTGTTTACTCTGCATGACTGGAGGAACACAAGAAGGGTCAATGGCGATAACTCTCTCTTGAGTTTCTGCAGTTGGCGACTTCGTCTACCACGAACTTTTTCTCTCCACAAAAATTCGAACGGTACCACCATGGTGTTTCGGGTGATTGAGTAGCAAGTGGCTTCTCTCTTTACGAATGGTCTTAGATTTCGCGGTAAGAATGTTACGAGATCGTCTGCAACATGACTTCATCCCAAGATCTTTCCGTACTGCATTAGAAATGGTCATTTTGGCTACATTCCGCTTTTTCTCCTGGTCAACCATTGACTGTGATGGATTTGCTGCAATGGATCATTTCAAACCTTTTGGTGGGGATTTTATCACTTCTCGGGCTGTGAACCTTCCTTTGCATGTCTTTACCTTCCCTTAAGTTTGCTACAATACGATAAACAGTCCTAGGAGCATAGCCAGTGTCTCTGATAATGTCAGATGTCTTATGCCCGGCGCGGAACAATTCAGCAATAACCATTCTATGGTTAAATTCTACACTGGCACTCATTTTGTTAGTATTTTTAGGTGGCTAATCTGGACTTCAGACTCTAAAGAGTACAGAAACTAACATTTCAGACTGATAATGCCGCTTTAAAAAACCTAAATTGCGGATTGAAATTACTGCCAATTTATCATTTACACCCTGTATACCTACTTAGAGCCAAAAACCGAAGCAAAACTAAAATAAAAGGGCTGAAAAACTGATTTTCATCAAACCTGGTAGGATATCGGCGTATCGATTTCCAATAACGGAGTCAAATAAGTCATCCAAGGATAAAACTGCAACCTTGAAACTTCTGAATATCGTTTCTTATGTCTTTGTCTATGAGTGTATCAAATTTGATTAAAATCGGACCACTCCTTCTATAACCCGATTTTTTCGATTATCGATTTTCGATATTTATCGGGGGTACCTCGACACAAAACCTAACTAAGAACACTCGCAGACTCTTATAGTACAACTGTGTCAATTTTCAATAAAATCGGTTCAGCCGTTTTGGAGTCTATAGGTAATGGATACACACACACACACACACACAGAGGCACACTCACACACACAGTGACAAAGTTCCATGTATAAATAAGCTTAGATATCAACCGAAAGTAGTACAGTCTGTTCAGTCAATAAATGTCAAATATTTCCATATAGAAATGCTGGTAATTTTACAATTACTGCTTCTAACCCTAGTGGTCTACTTCACTTCTGTGCCCTTTATGTCAATTTTGAATAATATTACTCATGTGAATCTTATCATTACTGTTTCGGAAGATACTGCTGTCGTCACAAAAGAGTTGCCTTAATATGGGCATAATGTAAAATAAAAATACTCAGATATTTCTTTGCGTCATATTTGTCATGTAAAGCAACGAAACACCAAGATAGTACCGTGATAGAACTCCACAAGTTATCACAAAGCGATGTCCATCTTATACCGCAGTCAGGTTTGAAGAATGCTTCACCCTGTCTCTAAACAGACTTGACCTGTATTGGGAAAATATTGAATTATTATTTATGATGTAATTGTTGCTGATAGTCAAGACGGCGTTTTTCTGCTCATCAGTGTTGATGGAGAGCAGATTTTTGCACATTTATGTTTTCCTATGGCATTCAAGTTTATATAGCGCACAACAAACGGTTATATTTGACACCAGTTTTGTCAAGGTGGTGTTCACTTCTGCTGTATTTTGATGAGTTTTAAAAAGCAATAAGATTCACATTAATGCGTATTTGCTCTGTGCCATTTGCTTGTTGTCCTGCGTTATGATTTCCGAATTTATTTTTGTTTAGTATACAAACATATATATAAATTTACTCGAGTCAATAGATTAGCAACTAGGTCCCAGCCTTTTACTGTGAAAGCAATAAATTGTAAACGCAAATTCTACTCCATCAGCTTCTTTTCTCGCACTTCCTGCCCATGGAATTCCTTTCCATTTACTTGTTTTCCCTACAGCTATAATTTCCAAGAATTTAAATGTAAAGTCAATAGTCATCTCCTATCTCACTAACCTGCATCCTTTCTCTCAAGCTCCTTTCTCCGTCCAATTCACTCTCATCGGTATTCTCATCCTTCTCTTATACACTTCCTGACACCCCCTATAACCTGTCACTCTTTCTCATAACTTTCCTCCTATATAGCCACTGCAAAACAGTGGCAGTAAAATGCCTTGTTTTGAGCGATATAATTATGAAAAAAAAACAAACATGATTTTAGTGATTAGACCTCACGAAACAGTTTTTGTGACTAAATCTAACCATCCACACTCTAACAAGTTCTCAATTTTGGAAATTAGATAGATCACGAATTTAAACATAATGGGAAATATGTATATGCAAATAAAAAAAGGAATTAAAACGACTTACTATTAAGTCATTCTGGCAAATGCTATACGTGATACACGCTTAGGCGATCATGTCTCGAAAGAAAGGTAGAAACTTTTCCCGAACTAAGTTACTATTACTTTTTGCGTTAGTCTGGTTGCCAACTAAGGCTATAGAACCTAATATTTCCTACTAATTAACACATAGCTGGAGGGTGAAGAGACGGATTGATACTTTTTCCAATAGTATTTTACATAAGTAAATACATCGAATTCAATTAGAATTCGAACTCGGCTTTCCGATGCATCTTTCCGAGCCGATAGCTACTGCATCGCAACGCACTTAAAAGAAATAAATAAAGCACCTGAACACATATAAACAGTTTAGAACAGTTTCAAGTTTTTCATATTATCAATAGAATGAAATAGGTAAATAAAAAGAGGTGATTTTATTGTTTTTCCCAAACTATATATATTCAGAGTCCACCAACAAATGTATAAACACTTCAGGAAAGGAAAAAATTCATAGATAATGTATTCCTAATTTTATTCAAGTTATCTTTGGACCTGAAAATCTCAAGAGATAGTCAGAATGGTGCCCTTTAGCCTGCTGACATTTTTGAGTGGCTCGAAAACTTTGGTCAAAGTGTCCGTTGGGATTGCTGCACATGCATTTCCTATTTCAACTGGATTTTCATGGACAGACATCCTTTAGAACTTGTTAATGCTGCAGCCATTAAGTTAATGCTATCCGTCGAGAAAATATGGTACTGCAGTAATCAGTGTTATCGCATTTTGAAAAGCTACGAAAGACAAGGTCTTCTTTTCCTGGAATATATATTAGTACGTCTAAATATATATATATATATATATATATATATATATATACTGTAGTGGTTGTTACAACGTTTTTCAATTCATAGTATCACTACACAAACAATTTCTCATGTTTCGAAGCCAGCCCATTATGTTTTTGGCTTCTTCCTCAGGTGTTTGTTTAGAAATGAGAATTATCGAGTTGAAAAAGCCTGTTTATTTGTGTTGGATTTGTTATTTTTGGGTGTTAGAGGGGTTGGTCTGTATTTTGAGTTCTGTTGACCTTTTTAAAGGTCTTAGGGTTAAGTGTTTGTTTTTGACAGAGTTCAAGTTAATCTATTAATCTTGAGAGGGCTGATGCTGCTGGCGCCAACCTTGTTGTTATTTGGTTTAGGGGTTGGTAGGTGTTGTTTTGTTTTGGGGTTGGTTTCTCCTTGATTTAATGTATGTTATTTTGTTTTGGGGTGTGTGCTTTTTTTTGTTTTTTGTTATTTTTTGTTTTTTAGAAAATATATTTTTTATAAAATATGTCTTTCATAAGGAAATATTTTATAATATTCCATAATATTCAAACTATTTTATAATATTATAAAATATAATATTTCATAATATTTAAGAAATATATTTCTTTTATAAAATCTATCCTTTATCAACACATAAATATATATCTTTATTTATTTATCTACTATTCTGTTGCAACTGAGCTATTTTTTGTTGGTATTGTATAGGGTTTGTTTTCTTTTGGGGGTTTTCTGGCTGGGTTTGTTTTTTGTTTTTTTTGTTTTCTTACATTTTAGCGAGAAATATTTGCGATGTTTGCATATTACTGCTAATTCGTCTCTACGGTTTAATAAATCGTTGCTGTGAGGGTACTGGATAATGTGTAGTTTTTCACTTAGACATAAAGGGCAGATGTCATTAAGTGAGTTGCAAGTTCTAGTTTTTTCTAGGATTTTCCATTTTACTTTGGGTTTCTGTATTGAATCCTTTAGCATCCAAAAGTATGTGGAAAGGGATGTTTGGTTTCGGTATAAGCTGTTTTTAAATGAGGTTAGGTGCAAGTACCAGCGCTGCTTAAAAGTAGTCTTAGTGGATATACACTTTATTTAGTTGGATTTTCTATGGATGTTATGTTGCATTGATAGATTATTGAGTTTGTTTTGCATTTATTTTGTAGTAGGCAGTTGCTAGGGTTTCTACAATTACACATGTTTTCGTTGTTGGGTTTGGTTGTGTTTTGGTTGCCGGTTTTATTTTTGTTTACGTGTTGATTTACGAAATATTTGTTATGGTTAGTTATCATTTTTTCTAGGTTGTTTGTGCAGCTGTAGCTAAGTTTGAGTGTATTTTTTGAAGATTTCACTGAGGAGGTTATTTGTTGGGAAATGTTTTTAATTAAGTTCAGGAACTTCTGTCCCAGTTTGGTTGTTGATCATTTGGTTGAAATGAGGTGTGTACCAAAAGATTTTTCTGTTTCTACTTTTCTTGTTGGGGTTGTTGCTTGTTATGTATTGGATGTCTTTGTTTCTGTAGCTGCTTTCTTTTAATAACTTGTTGTAGAGAGCTTTGTGTTTGTTGAATATTTCTTTGTTGGACGAGTTTTGGTTGATTCTATGTTCTATGGAAGAGGGTATATGTTTGATAATACTAGTGGGGTGGTTTGACTTTGGGTGGATGTATAGTGGGTATTCATCGGGTTTTATGTATGGTTTGTAATTGTTGTTGACTAAATCTAGTGTGATATCGAGGAAGTTTGCTACTTTTAAATTTGTGTTGACTATAACTTTTAGGTTTAAATATATATATTGACATATATATATTTTGGTTTAAATATATATATATTGACAGTTCTATGCAAATAGAATTAAATCTCTGTTTTTCGTACTTAATCAGCATTCTAACGCAGTCACATAAATTTACTGTCTCTTCTAAACCCATTTCATTCTTCTGTCTCTGCAAACATGTACATAGAATTTTTCTACTTACGCATATGTTGTCATTGAAAGGTACTCAGTCGCTTAGGGCAGACTCATGGAAAAAGAAAAGAACATAAATATATTTGCAAATTGATTAAATGTTGTTCCTATTTGTGGCGTTCGCCATTTATTTATTCTACTCGGCTGCTGTGTCTTTTTTTTATTGTTCATAATCTAATTCAGACGTTCGAATATTCTTCCTCCTTGGATTATCTTCAAAACACGATGCATACCCTAAATATGACTGACCTGTCCGGTCCAAATCCTACGCAAAATCATGCATTTATATATACATATGTTAACGCATATATACATAGAAACTCATAAATAAATAAATACAGGTAATGGAACAAAATAATTGAAAAACTTTAACATTTCAAGCAAATTTATTTTAGTATGGGATATGACCACATTTGGCAGTAAATACAGCTTGAATTCTGCGTTGGATCGACACATGTAAAGTTTGAACTGTTTCTTTATTCATTCTCAAACAGTCTCGGATTAAATCACTGATGATGATAAAAGATATCGACTCCTCACTTTCGAAAATGAATCAAAAAAGGTTCAATGATGTTCAGCTCTGAGGATTCTGGTGGCCAGATAAGATGATCTACTTTACTAGAATGTTCTTCGTATCATTCAGTTACATTTTAGCACTATGAATTTGTGCATTATCATCCTACAAGATGGATCTTTTCTTCGGAAACAGTTCCCGAACCATAGGATAAAGCAGATTACTTAATGTTCTTAAAACAGTCCTGTTGTTGGTTTTAATAAAATTATTTAATTAATATTTATTTAAAAAATTGGCAAAAAAATTTGATTAATACTAATACTAATTAAATCAACAAACAAGAATATACAAGCTTTTAGCAGTTTAATCAAATTTTCTAAATCATATATGTATAGTACTCGGTGTTAGCATTATATTGTCCACCCTATTATGTTGTCCACCCCATTATCTACATCATGGAAAGATGTTAAAAGACTTTGTGACAAACTGCAATAAAACTCTGTTGCTTTTAGCACTGTATTATTATCTTATTATATAGTCGAACTGTTCATTTGAAAAAGAAATCTGAAGATTTAAGCCCTGATATGTAGAAGTCGATGGAAGAGTTATTCATAAACACATTTTTTATAAGCACAAACCCTTGTTTCCTATTTAGAGTTTGATTTCTGGTTGCTTTTAAAGTCTACTTAACACTATAAGAGAGTCAGCAAAAATAACAAAAAAATCATAGTCTCATAGGATGTGTCCAAACGAGGTTTATTTTGCAACAGTCCTGTTTGCAATCTACATATTCCTTCCATCAGTATTACAGTGATTAGATTATATTAGTGAAGAGTCTTTAGTCTGGTTGGCAAAAAATATATCGTCAGCAGCAGATATAATGCTCTCATCACTGCGATAGTGAATTATATCAAACTGTTATTATGCTGTGGAAGAAATGTTAGTCAAATGATAACAGGGAAGTTGAGCGATCAGTTCAAAACGACAGTCATGCTCAGTAGTCATTGAAAGCAAGAACTTGTCCTGGAGCATTGTTCTGATGGAATGAGATCACTTTCGTGAGTTTTTCTATGAAATTATTATTGATAGACTTTTCGTAACTGCCTCGCCAAGTTAACAAAGTACTCTCCCCTATTGTATAGCCCTTTTGCAGTTAGTTAATAAAACCATGCCTTTTGCATCCCAAAATATTAAGGTCATGAATTTTCCTGCAGATTAAACGATTTTAACTTTCATTAAAGCAGGTAAGAGAGGTTTTTCCATTGTATCGAATGTCGCTTTCTCTCTTGCTCAAAGTAATGACCCCAGCACCCGTCTTGAGTTAGGTAACATTCAAGGAAACCAGCTGGATCTGTCACAAACAATGTCAGATTTTGCCGTGATGTGTTCAGCTTGGTGTGCTTTTGATCAGGTGTGAGAAGACGTGGCACCGATTAAGCAAAAAAGTCAT
This sequence comes from Ascarosepion bandense, assembly GCA_037127315.1. Lineage (NCBI taxonomy): Eukaryota > Metazoa > Mollusca > Cephalopoda > Sepiida > Sepiidae > Ascarosepion > Ascarosepion bandense. The sequence goes on along the minus strand of JBBBDQ010000779.1, from coordinate 510,099 downwards.
CAAGCCAACTTAATTACCTGCCATCCATCACCATGTTTTATTCTTTCAAAGCTTCAAGACTTTCATTCCTCTCCTAAATTTAGATGTCCACTTTTGCAC